>ML782184.1:762602-785108 GCA_009831015.1 Picea engelmannii
TATTTTATTGTAAACAATGTAACACAATTGTATGAATATAATATATGCTGGTTTTCCCGGTTTGGGTTTCCAGGTGAAAAATCTCTGTGTAATGTTTGTATTTGCCATTGTATCTTTTCTGTTCTTTTCTGAATATCAGTTTGTATTAGATATTGTACAAGGTTAGAATTTACAATGAGGAAGGGTTAAATTCATAGAAAGTTGTGAGGTGATTATAAGTTGGACTACAATGGTGATGTGGGAAATGTGGGATGAAGAAGGAGTAAGAATGAAATGGAGAGAGAAAAGGTCTTTGTATCCTACATTGGAAAAGTGATGACGGGACAAGGGATGTAAGGGTGCATGAAGTTGTAGAGTGACATGATTCTTTAATTCTTCACTAAATGTGGAATACAATATGGAAATACATGGGACATAAAATTAAAAACCAAGGAATGAATCCTACATTCCACATTGTATGAGAAATGTGAAACATATATTGGGAAAATAAGGTGAGACTCCCACATTTTGCATCTTGATGTGAAATGCAGAATGAGAATAAAATGAATGATAAGTAAATATTTTGCACCACAATGAAGAATTTAGAATTTGATTTCAACACTTATCCAAATTATAGGTTTCATTCACATGACCTATAAATCTTGGTTCAACACTTAGCACAAATTTCCACACCTATGCATTTGTGACATGGCCCAACCCTTTTCCTAGCTTGCTAATAAAAATCCCAACTTCCCTCATAAAAGTCACCTAAAAAAATTGACTTTTGCTTATATCCATGGCTTTCCTTTGTGTAACATGTGTACATCTATGCCTTGCTAGCTTCCAGCCCTCGGATGCCCTTGAAAAATGGAAAAGATAAAATCATTCCACTTTTTCGAGTGGGGATTTTAGTTTGGCTCGTTCCCCAACCTCCCTAAGCTCGTACTAAGAAGAATTCAACCTCTTAAGGATGGTATAAATGTACCATTGGGGGAATGGATGGAAAGGAATAACTAAGGTGCAATATTATGCTGGATTTTTTTTATCAAGCTTCCCTAATCCCCTCATTCTTTGAGTAGCATCCCATACCTGGAAACTCCTTTTCCATTGTTCCTTCCTTTCTCTATATAACTATAGGGTGTGTTCATATCCTTGTTGATTTATCCAAGGAAGAGACTCACCATTGAGTTGATGCTTGTTGGCATGTTTTATGGGAAGAGTGTGCTTGTCATTGATGGAAAGAACAACAATAGACCAAACCTCGAGAGAGCAGAAGAAGAGAAAGCTCAAAAGAGATAGTGGTTTCCAGAAGTGCAGATGAGGAGGAGAAAAGTTCGACATCCTTGAACACTTAGAAAGCCTTCTAAGTTAGAGAGATCAGAAACTCAGGAGTAAGAGTGACAACAACCATTGGATCACTTTTGAGTGGAAGGACAGGATAAGCTAAATTATCTGAGATCCCAATCATTTGAATTTCTGTCAGCCATTGGATTGAATTAATGGAAGGATAGGATAAGCGGGGAAAAATGATTGAGAATTCGATCATCTGAATTTTTGTTATCCGTCAGATTGATTTAAGTGGAAGGATAGGATAAGCAAGGGTTGAGATCTGAGATCTCGATCACTCGAATTTCCCTCAGCCATCGGATTGAATTAAATGGAAGGATGGGATAAGCAAAGATGGAGAACTGTTGGATTTAATCCAAAGAAAAGCTGCATCATAGACAGATCGAGTCGTTGATATAAGATCTTGATCCAACGAATGTCATTTGTTTCAGGTCTAAAGATGTGAGGAGGCTACGCTCTAGGAAAATCTAATTTCAAGAATTTATTTTGAGATTCCTAATCCCTGAAGCTTGAAGAGTTGGAGAGATGAAATACATTCTCAACCATCGAATCATCCGAAGTAAATCTCAGTCATCAGATCATCCAAACAAGATCTCAAGCATCAGATCATCTGAAGTGCATCTGGGCCATCTGATCTAGAGCGTCAGTTTGAGATTTGAAATCCTCGAAGTTTGGAGAGATGAAATAAATCCTTGACCGTTAGATCATCCGAAGTAAATTTCAGTTGTTAGATCATTCTAAAGTGGAAGGACAGGATAAGTTAGAATAAGGGCATGCTAATCTCAGTGGTCGATAATTGGGCACTCAGATCTATGGTTGGCAGGGCATATCATACCCCCCCTAACATTTCATCCTTTAACCGTGGGTGGGAGATCTGAGTTGGTGGTATTTTCCATGCGGGACCCTCATACATGTCACCTTCCTATCAACTTGGACCCCCCTCACTCATTACCACTTAACGCTTAACCCACCCTCTGAGAAAACCACCAAACCACTCATACATATCACCTCCACGCTCCAACGTCACACTCCACTACTCGCTACACGTCACACTCCACTAATACGCTCTGCCTCCACACTCCACTACACTGCCTACACTTCTCACCCACATCAACATACCACCTCAACAAGGACTTGTGGTAGACCACGTCAGCAAGGACATGTGGAAAACCACGTTAGCAAGGACACATGGTAGTAATCTGTATACTTCAAGGGAAAGTAAAGTTTGAGACTTGAGATTTCAGAAGTCTGGAGACCTGAAAGAGATCTTGACCGTTGATAGAGAAAGGGGTTGCAGAACCGTTGATCTAGTTGAAAGGTTGAATTCTCGAAGTAGATCAGTGCCATTGATTGAGAATGATAGGTGTCCATAGATCATCGAATCTGAAAGATTGGCTTATGAAAGAAATCAAGGTTTGAGATTTGAAACTCCTAAAGCCCAGATCACGAAACAAATAACAGTCGTTGATTTAGGAAGGTTAGATCTGATCCATAGATCGTGAAAGAACAAATCTGAACCATTCATTCAGGAGCACCATCAAGATTGTGAAATCGATGGTCCCATCACATTGCAGGGATTGAAGATGCGTGAACTTTAAAAAGTTGAAGGTGGGCCGCAATCGAAACCATGGTTTTGGAGAAAGGACACGTGGAGGCTAGAGGTAAATTGCGGGGCAAAAAGTAGTTTGATTCAAACCACCTTTGGATGCGCCCGCAATCACATGGTCACATGAGATCATCGCCCAAGTTCATATCGAGAAATAGAGCTAGTGCTCACTAGACCGAGATTGGGAAGCGCCTTTTGAATAGGCATTTGGTCACAACCATGGTCACATCAGTGAAGGTTAAGGGAGGAGATAGCACGTCTCTATGCTCCACTTTGGATATCAGGAGTTGGGAGAATCGATTTGTCTTATACTAAGATTCTTGAAGTCACAAGTCACAAAGCACCTATTGGTTAGGCATATGATCACCACCGATGGTCACGTGAAGGAAGGGGCTTAGAAGCCAAAGAAACCATAATTGACTGGATGTAACTGACAGAGAAGACGAAGAGTTGGGACTTCCAGAGAAGCCAAAGAATATTTGGGTAACGGCCACTGATGATGAATAGAAACAACATAACTTCCAGGTAAGGCAAAGAGTTTGTATGATGATCAGGCAGAGGACTCGACATGAGAAAGACATGCAGAACATAGAGTATAGTGATATTTTTTTAATATTATGCATGTGGGTAGGAAGAGGTGCAATGTATAGAATGCATAGGCAACACAGAGCATAAAATGTTGAAGAGAATCTCAATTAAGGAGCATTGTGAGGAGGAAGAAAAAGAGTAGAGCATAGAAGCAGAAAGATGCAAAAGTGGAAAAGAGCATAGAATTTGAACAAGGTAGAGGAGACATGGAGCTGTAACAGACCATATCAGAGACATATCAATTAAGTAAAGTTTTATTTCTAAGGGTGGTAGGGTGGTGTTAGGGAGAAATGTTGTCCTCAGGGTTTCAAGTGGGTGCTTGAACATAGGGAGTTGTAGCTTCCATTTGGTTGCAGCCAGAAAAACCAGGGTTGTAGGGTGGTGTAAGGGAGAACCATTATTCTCTTTTATACAAGTTGGTTCATGTGTTACTGGAAGTTGATTCTTCCATCCAGTTGGTGCTGGAACACTCAGGGAGTTGGTGCTTCCTTCTAGTGGGTGCTAGAGAAATTAGAGGTTTGGTGCTCTCTACAAGTTGTAGCTTGTTAAATAAGAGGTTGTAGCCTCATTTTGAGTTGGTTCTCAAAGATAGATTATGTACAGAACATAAAAGACTGCCTATCATTCTAAGAAGAAGAGGTTTTCTCCCTTTATGGGTTTTTTCGTGAATATATGCCTCTGTGTATATCATGTGTGTGATTGATGTTTATTATTTATGTTGTTCATGACTTGTATAATATTGATGATCACTTGGATAACATTAATAATATTTCAAAAGGCATAAAATTGTTTAAGCATAGTAACAATTGATTCACGCCCCCCCGCCCCTCTCAGTTGTCTTAGTATTTCCAACAATTGGTATCAGAGTTGGTTCCTTTTATCTAATGGTAGATCCTAGATATTAAACATGACTAGCCATGCAGGAACTTCAACCAATAAGGCCCCTTTGTTCAATGGAACAAAATTTTCCTCCTGGAAAGTTAGGATGAGAACCTACATAATGGATTTAGGTGCAGATGTTTGGGATGTGGTAGAGACTGGTTATGTAAAGCCAGTTGTACTAGATTATAAGGATGACAAACTAGAATTCAACTTCAACGCTAAGGATATGAATGCTATTCTGAGTGGGCTTGCAGAAGTAGAATTTGTAAAAGTTATGCACTTAGAATATACCAAACAAATGTGGGACAAACTCATTAGCAATTATGAATGTAATGAGATGGTAAAGGATGCCAAGCTTCAAAACTATAGACTATAGTTTGAACAACTAAAGATGAAAGAGGATGAAATTGTTGGGAAGTACTTTCTGAGAATTGAAGAACTAGTAAATGCAATGAAAGGACTTGGTGAAAAAATTGAGGAACCCTCTTTAGTTCATAAAATTTTGAGATCTCTACAAGATAGGTTCAAGCCAAAGGTCTCTGCTATAGAAGAACTTAATGATCTAAAAGATCTGCCTATTGACAAACTCCTAGGAACTCTGACTGCTTATGAAATGAGGATAGGTAAAGATAAACCAACTCTAGAGAAGCATCATTTAAAGAAGATAAGAATGAGGATTCTAAGCCTGATGAAATTGAAGAAAAATTTGTGAGAAGACTAAAGAAAGGATCAGGCAAGTTTCCCTTCAAATGTTTTAAATGTGTAAATATAGGCCTCTTTGCATCTAAGTGTCCACACAAGAAGAAGGACCAGAACTCTGAAGGTGAAGAAAAGTACAAATCCAAGAGATTTGGTAAAAAGAAAAGTTTATGTGTAAACAATAATGACTCTTCAAGAGACACAAATAGTGACTCTTCTTGTGAATATAAGGTTAATGACTTTATGCTTATGGAAAAAGAGGATTATGATAATAGAATCACAAGAAGTGATGTTAATGATGAATAATTTGTGGTTGAATTATAAGGATAACTGATCAGTTCCCTAGAAGAAATTGCTAGACTCAGATTTAAGAAGAAAAAGCTAAAACAATTGTTGATACAGTTCAAGAAATACAATAAAAAACTTGATGAAGACTTTGCCCTGCTAAAAGTGGAATTAGAACAAGAAAAGAAAATAGAGGACATTCTAAATCAACAGTTATCATAGAAGAAGGCAAGAAGTGAAGCCTTGGAAGAAGAGGTAGTAAAAACTAGAAAAGAGATGGAGAAGTTTAAAGCATTGTATCTCCAAAATCTTCCAAGCATTAAAGCCTCAGCAGAACTAAATGATATTCTAAGAAAAAAAAGTTCTCCTTTGTTGAAGACTGGTTTAGGCTATGTAAGTGGTTCAAGTAGCAAAGAGCTAGAAAGAAAAGAGCCAATAAATATGATCAAGTTCCAAGTCAGCAAACAATCAGATCATGTGAATACTCTGCCACCAACAGCTAATAAAGACAAGATGATCCCTGATAAAAAAAAAAAGATATCAAAAGATGTAGCAACAAATCCAAAGAAGAAGGCCATCCTTCAGGTACCAAAATTTCTTCCATGGTTACTATTTTTATTGCTCTAATTTTGGTCATAAGATTGAAAATTGTCAAATTAAGTTTAGAGACATGCAATTGAGGAGATCAAGAAATAAACCATCTTTTCAACATAGAACTAAACAGCCAATGAGTAGACAAAGTTGCACCAATCACTTTGATCTATTGAACAATGAGCTTGAATGTTATAATTGTCATAAATTCATCCACAAAGCTTCAAACTTCCATCTGAAGAATTACAAAGCAGATCCAAGGATAAAACCCCTAGTTAGAAATGACAACACATGGAAAAAGAAAGTTAGTGAAAAATGTGGTCTAGTACTTTCAGCTCAAAAACAAAAGGACCCCTGGTATATAGACAGTGGATGTTCCAAGAACATGATTGGAGACAAGGATAAGTTTATGTCTATAAGTAAAAGAAAAACATGAAATTTGACCTTTGGAAATGATGAACCAGGTAAAATCAAGGGTAAAGGGATGGTGAGTTTGAGTAATGGAAAAGAAAAAACCTAGGATATTCTTCTTGTAGATGGGATGAAACATAATTTTCTCAGTGTAATTCAAATGTGTGGCAGAGGATGTGAGGTGGTGTTCACTTCCAAATATTGTAATATAAAGTCTGTAAACTCAGGACAAGTGGTGGTTAAAATCATAAGGAAAAATAATAATGTATATGTGATGAAAGAAGATAGAGAAGAGTGTCATCTAAGAAAATATAATGAAACCTGGATATGGCATAGGAGACTTGGAAATCTAAACTTTCACCACTTAATCAAGCTCAAAAATCTTGAGGCAGTAAAAGATCTTTCAAGAATATCAAAGCCACAAGATTCTATGTGTAAACCCTGCCAAGTAGGAAAGCTAACCAGAACACAGTTTAAATCCAAGAGCTCTACTTCAATATAGAAACAAATCAAATTAGTTCATATGGGTTTGTGTGGACCATCAAGATAGGAAGGCACAGGGAAGGAAAATTACTTCATGTTGATCATTGATGATTACTCTAGGCTCACTTGGGTTTCTTTTCTCAAAGAAAAAGCTAAAGCATTTGAGAAATTTAAAATATTTAAGGATTTAACTGAGAATCAAATAGGTAACAGGTTAAAGGCAGTAATATCAAATAGAGAAGGAGAATTTATGTCAAGTGATTTCAAGGAATTATGTGATAAACATGGGATCAAGAGAGAATACACAATCCCATGAACTCCACAACAAAATGGAGTAGTTGAGAGGCAAAACAGAACAGTTCAACAAATGGCCAGTTCAATGATGAATGAGAAGAACATTGGTCAAACCTAATGGGCATAATCTATACACACAACAGTCCATATTATTAACAAAGCCCACCTCAGACCACATAGTGACAAGACACCTTATGAACTGTGGTATGAAAGACCTACTTCAGTCAAACACTTCAAAGTCTTTGGGAGTAAGTGCTACATAAAGAATAATAATGAAAAACTTGGCAAATATGATGACAGGGCTGATGAAGGTATCTTCTTAGGGTATGTTATAAACAATAAAGGATAAAGATGTTATAATAAGAGGCTACATAAATTGGTTGATGTAAGCAATTTTAAATCAACAACAGAGGATATAGTTTAAATTGAAGATGAACAGGTCCAAGAATCGGAAAGAGAAGACTTTGAATCAGATGAAGATATAAATACTCAAGAAGACTCAAAACAACAGACAACATCAAATCCTTCCTCCAGAATTACTCAAAAGAATCATCATGCAAGTCAGTTAATTGGTGAAAAAGAAAAAGGTGTACAAACTAGGAGAAGGATAATCAAAGACACCGAGAAATCACATATATCCCTCATATCCATGGTGGAACCCAATAACTTTAATGAATCTAGTAAAGATGTAAATTGGTTAAAATCAAAGAATGAGAAACTAGATCAGATTGAGAAGAACAATACTTGGGAGCTTGTTCCTAGACCTGCAGATAAGAATGTAATTGGCTCCAAATGGGTTTTTAAGAATAAAATGAATGAGCAAGGAAATATTGTAATAAATAAGGATAGATTGGTCTGCAAAGGGTATGCTCAAATAGAAGGACTAGATTTTGATGAAACATTTGCGCTCATAGCAAGATTAGAAGCTATTAGAATGTTTCTTGCCTATGCTTGTCATAAGAAGTTTAAAGTCTATCAAATGGATGTCAAGTCATATTTTCTAAATGGATATCTAAAAGAAGAAGTATATATGGAACAAATAGAAGGTTTCCAACTATCAGATAACCCTGGCTTTGTCTACAAGTTGAAGAAAGCCTTATATGGGTTGAAACAAGCTCCTTGTTCCTAGTACTACAGACTAGATAAGTATCTTGAAGACAAAGGGTTCAAGAGAGGAAAAATTGACAACAATCTATATATCAAAACATAGGATAATGATTTACTCATTGTGTTGGTCTATGTAGATGACATCATCTTCAGAAGTAATAATGCTTCATTGGTACAATGGTTTTCTTCTGCCATGCAGTCTGAATTTGAAATGTATATGATAGGGGAACTGTCATTTTTTCTTGGTCTGTAAATTACTCAGAGGTCTAAAAGAATATTTCTTTCTCGAAAGAAATATCCAAGAGAAATATTGAAAAGGTTTCAAATGGAATATTCTACACCTGTGAGAACACCTATGGTCACTGGATGCAAGCTAAGAAAGGATGATGACTCACCTGATGTTGATAAAAATTCATATAGGTCTATGATAGGCAGCCTGTTGTACATCACAACATCTCATCCAAACATAATGCATGTTGTTGGAATGGTAGGAAGGTATCAATCTACACCTAAACATAGTCATTTGATAGATGTCAAAAGAATATTCAAATATTTGAAAGGAACGATGAACTATGGCCTATGCTATCCTAGGAATCATAATTTTCAATTATCAGTCTATTCAGATGTTGATTGGGGTAAATACATGGATGAAAGGAAAAGAACGAGTGGAGGTGCATTCTTCTTAGGAGATTCTCTTGTAGCATGGTTGAGCAAGATGCAAGGTTCCATTTCCTTATCGACTACAGAAGTTGAATACATTGTAGTTGCCACTTGCCGTACCCAAGTATTGTCGATGATTCAGACACTTGCAGACTTGGAGGTAAAATATACTGCATCGATCCCAATTCATTGTGATAATACTAGTGCAATTAGTGTGTCAAAGAATCCTATATTTCACTCCAATACCAATCATATACCCGTCAAGTATCACTTCTTGAGGGAACAGGTCACCAAAATTGTTGTTTTTGCATTATATTCCATCCAAAGATCAGATTGTTGATATCTTCACTAAACCGCTTGCAAAATCTCAGTTTGAGTATCTACGCCAGAAGTTGGGCGTGACCCCATTATCAAGATAAATAGTCTATCTGATTAGGGGAAGAGTGATCCTAGTATATCTAATCAGAGGGAGCATAGAGTCACTCTCTAGTTTCTTTGGCATTGATGTCAAAGGGGGAGAAAAAGGTGTTGTCTCTATGCTACAGTTGAAGGTCTAAGAAGAATAGTGTATCCTTTCAGGGTTGCCATCAATGCCAAAGGGGGAAATTGTTGTCATGTTTTATGGGAAGAGTGTGCGTGTCATTTATGGAAAGACCAATAGTGAACCAAACCTCGAGAGAGTATAAGATTAGAAATCTCAGAAGAGATAGCGGTTTCCAAAAGTGCAGATGAGGAGGAGCAAAGGTTGAGATCCTTGAACACTTAGAAAACCTTCTAAGTCAGAGAGATCAGAAACTCAGGAGGAAGAGTGATAACGACTGTTGGATCACTTTTGAGTGGAAGGATAGGATAAGCTAAAATATATGAGATCCCAATCATCCAAATTTCTATTAGCCATAAGATTGAATTAATGGAAGGATAGGATAAGTGGGGCAAAATGATTGAGAATTCGATCATCTGAATTTTTGTCAGCCGTCGGATTGATTTAAGTGGAAGGACAGGATAAGAAAGGGTTAAGATCTAAGATCTTGATCACCCAAATTTATGTCAGTCGTCGGATCAAATTAAATGGAAGGATAGGATAAGAAAATATGGAGATCTGTTGGATTTAATACAAAGAAAAGATTCATCGTAGACAGATCAAGTCGTTGATATAAGATATTGATCCAATGAACGTCATTTGTTTTGGGTATAAATATGTGAGGAGGTTACGCTCTAGAAAAATCACATTTCAATAATTTAGTTTGAGATTTGAAATCCCCGAAGCCCAGAGATCTGGAGAGCTGAAATACATTCTCGACCGTTGGATCATCCAAAGTAAATCTTAGTCATCAGATCGTCCGAAGAAGATATCAAATTTCAGATTGCTCGAAGTGAATCTGGGCCGTCTGATCTAGAGTGTGAGTTTGAGATTTCAAATCCCCAAATTCTAGAGAGCCGAAGAGTCGAAATAAATCCTCAACCATCGGATCATCTGATGTAAATTTCAGCAGTCAAATCACTCTAAAGTGGAAGGACAGGATAAGTTATAAGAAGGGTGCACTAATATTAGCAGTTGATAATCGGGCACTCATATATATGGTCGACAGGGCATATCAGAACCCCAGACCTTTATTCCTTTAACCTTTGTGGGGGGGATCCAAGTTGGTGGTATTTTCCATGTGGGACCCTCATACATTTCACCTTCCTATCAACTCGGACCCCCCTCACTCATTACCACTTACTGCCTAACCCCCTCAGTAATAAAACCACCAAATCACTCATTACCACTTACTGCCTAACCCCCTCTCTAAGAAAACCACCAAACCACTCATACATACCACCTCCACACTCCAACGTCACACTCCACTACCGCGCTCTGCCTACACACTCCACTACACTACCTACATGTCTCACCCACGTTAGTAGACCACCTCAAAAAGGACATGTGGTAGACCACGTCAACAAGGACATGTGGAAGACCATGTCAGCAAGATCAAGTGGTAGTAATAAGTATACTTCAAGGGAAAGTAAAGTTTGAGACTTGAGATTTTAGAGGTCTGGAGACCTGAAAGAGATATCGACTGTTGATCGAGAAAGGGGCCGCAGAATCATTGATCTGGTTGAAAGGTCAAATTCCCAAAGTAGAGAAGATTCATCGATTGAGAAGGATAGGTGTCTACAGATCATCGACTCTAGGAGATTGGCGTATGGAAGAATGCAAGGTTTGAGATTTGAAACTCCCGAAGCCCAGATCACAAAATAAATCACAGTTGTTGATTTAGGAAGGTTAGATATGATCCGCAGATCATGAAAGAACAAATCTGAACCATTCATTCACGAGCACCGTCAAGATCGTGATATCGACAGTCCCATCTCATTGCGGGGATTGAAGATGCATGAACTTTAAAAAGTTGAAGACGGGTCGCAATCGAAACCACAATTTTGGAGAAAGGAAACGTGGAGGCTCGAGGTAAATTGCGGGGAAAAAATCAGTTTGATTCAAACCACCTTTGGATGCACCCATAATCACATGGTCACATGATATCATCGCCCAAGGTCATATCACGAAACAGATATAGATCTCACTAGACCAAGATCAAGAAGCGCCTTTTGAATGTGTGTTTGGTCACAACCATGGTCACATCAGCGAAGGTTAAGGGAGGAACTAGAACGTCTCTAGGCTCCACTTTGGATATCAGGATTTGGGATAATTGAGTTGCCTTATACTAAGATTCAAGAAGTCGCGAGTCAATAAGGGCTTATTGGTTAGGCATATGGTCACCGTCGATGGTGACGTGAAGGAAGGGGCTTAGAAGCCAAAGAAGCCATAATTGACTGGTTGTAACTGACAGAGAAGATGAAGAGTTGGGACTGCCAGAGAATCCAAAGAATCTTTGGATAACAGCCATTGATGATGAATAGAGACAGCATAACCTCTAGGGAAGAGGAAGAGTTCGTATGATGATTTGACAGAGGACTTGATGTGAGAAAGACATGCAGAACAGAGAGTATAGTGATATTTTTAGAATATTATGCATGTGGGTAGGAAGAGTCGTAGTGTATAGAATGTAGAGGCAACATAGTGCATAAAATGTTGAAGAGAAGCTAAACAAAGGAGCGTTGTGTGGAGGAAGAAAAAGAGTAGATCATAGTAGCAGAAAGATGAAAAAGTGGAATAGAGCATAGAAGATAAAGAAGGAAGAGGAGACATGGAGATGTAACATACCATATCAGAAACACAACAAGTAAGTAAAGTTTTATATATAAGGGTGGTAGGGTGGTGCTAGGGAGGATTGTTGTCCTTAGAGTTTGAAGTGGGTGCTTGGACACAGGGAGTTGTAGTTTCCATCTAGTTGCAGCCAGAAAAACCAGGGTGGTAGGGTGGTGCAAGGGAGAACCATTGTTCTCTGTTATACAAGTTGGTGCCTATGTGATTGGAAGTTGATGCTTCTGTCCAGTTGGTGATGGAACACTCAGGGAGTTGGTGCTTCTTTCTAGTGGGTGCTATAGAAATCAGAGGGTTGGTGCTCTCTACAAGTTGCAACTTGTTAACGAATAGGTTGTAGCCTCATTTTGAGTTGGTTCTCAAAGATAGATGATGTACAAAACATAAAATACTACCTATCATTCTAAGAAGAAGAGGTTTTCTCCCTTTATGGGTTTCTTCATGAATATATTCCTCTATGTATATCATGTGTGTGATTTATGTTTAATATTTTTGTTGTTCATGGATTGTATAATATTGATGATCACTTGGAGAACATTAATAATATTTCAAAAGGCATAAAGTTGTTTAAGCACGGTAACAATTGATTCACCCCCCCCCCCCTCTCAGTTGTCTTAGTATTTCCAACAATGCTTGAATTTCTTTGTAGGAACCCAGGGCATTTGGCTTTGATCCAGTACCGAAGGTTGGATTAGGATGTAACTACCTTTCTCACATTATTGTCAATAGAAGAGTTCTCATTCCTTCCTATTGTGTGTTTATTGGTTCATTGTAATGATATATGCTAATGTCTTTTATATATGGTTGAATCTATGCACATGATATATTCTATTTGAATGTATAAATACCTTGTAGCAGTCTATTTTTGGTTTCCTATTGCAGGCTAGTTCTAGCAGAGATCAGGAGTGCTTCAAGAAGTGAGATCAGAGATCGACATCGAATCAAGGATTCCAGGTGTGAGGCCTCTCCTTATTCCTTTCTCTCTCCCTCTTTATAAAAGTAGTTATTTCTTGTATGCATTGATATAGATGAGGGTAGGTTTTGTCTTCTAATTTCAGTCTTTCTCTGCTATGACTTGACCTAAGGTCACAAAGTAAAAATCCCTTAATCAGAATTGGAGACCATTCTAGGGAATCTCCTAGTTGGGGTCATTTATTAGGGTTAATTTTTTTCTCTTGTTTTTTGTGATTTTCTATATTTTCCAGATTTCTTTTGTAAATATTTAGCCTCTTAGAAACTTTTGGTAAAGTTTCTGGAAGCCCCCCTTATGGAGTGAATTTTTAATTTTTCAAAAATTTCTAGCCCATCCTTAAATTTCCCTTCTATATCCCGTGGACATCTACATTTTCCTATGTATGACTTGATATATCCGTGAATCTTAGTATACACAGTCATAGACCTCTATAAAATTGAGGTTTTTTGAAAAATCTCTCATAATCTAGAATTTTTGGTTGGTTCTTCAGTTTTGACTGAGCCTCCTGGGTGTCTTTCTTGTTTCTTTGTGCTTTCTGAAGTCTTTAAAAACTTGTTAATCACATAAAAAAAAGATCTTTCTTTTGTTGAAGTCATTTCTTGTTTATAAGGTTTTTGGGTTGATTGATAGGTCAGTCTTGTTTTCCCAGGTTACATATCCAGTATTACTGAGTTTTCATTTACTCTTGGTTGGTTTCTTTCTTTCTCTATACATGCTTATCCTTGTTTACAAAAGAAAGAGAAAATTGCATTTGTTTTTCATTTCATTTCTTTTAGAAGAAAAGACAAAAAAATATACTTTTTTTCCAAGTTTCTTCTTTTCTTTAACCCTTTCCCTTGATTATTGAAAGAAAAGATTCAGTTAACTAGCATTCAAGTTGTTATGCATTGTAGTTTTCTTTGGTAGTGGTAGCCTTTTTTTCAAAGAAAATAACCTTTGTTTGTAAAGTTTTGCACTTTTGTTTTACTTTTTTCCTTCAAGAGAATATTCTAGGTTGCATTACGAAGTGTTTCAAACCTTGCATACAATTTTTATTTATTTTTCATTGATGAAAAGAAAAGAGTTTTGTTTTAAGCATTGTTGCACACCTTTTTCATTTGAAGAAAGCGCATACTGCATTATGTTCTTAGGTGAATTTCTTTTGGATTCTATCATAAACAACATTCAAGTTTAATCTGTGCCTTTTATTGAGTAAACATAGCCCCTAAAATGAATGATTAACTAAAACTTTATTAGACATCTTCCCTTTTATAGGGTACACAAATAAGTTTAGGCTACGACCTTGGTTTAGGGTGGAGAGTAAATTTCTCCAAGGTCACAAAAAAAAACTAGGAGTTTGAGCTAGGGAGAGTCTAAATACAACCATCATATAAGTATAGCTGGGATCCTCCTCTAACACAGGAGCTAAACACAAGGCTATGTGAAGGAAACTCAAGGAGAGACCCCTCCAGAGCCTAACTAGGCATAGTGGAAAGATCGTATATTGGGGGTTTCATTATTACCCACACCTCTGTGAGAGGTGGTTATTTCAAGGCTTTGGGACTAACTACCCTACCCATACATCCGATCCCAACTGTCAATAATACCCCCCAGATGTTGACTGGGAGTTGGTGACCTTAGTGGCCATTCCTAGTGATCTCAAAAGGTGACTATGGGGGTTTTTCTTGGTACCTGGGGTGAATTTCACATCACACTTTTCAGTACTGTTGGAGGGTTCCCCTCAAAGCATGGGTACTTGCATCGGATAAGGCTGGTTAGTGGAGGTCTGGGTAACCACTTCTCATTCCCTCATTCATTGGTCCACAAGAATTAATCAACCTGTTCATCCATCCGAAAGGCATTTAAACTACCTTGTGATTATTTTGGTCTCAGAACCTAATCCACCTAATTCAGAATATCAACAAGGCATGTTTGTGTCTCATGTTTCCATATATGATTTTTTCTAGTGTTATGCTCAACAATGGTAGACTTGCTTAAGTTGGTGTGTAGCATGGTCCCACAGAGAGTTGATACCTCAAAGTGGCTAACAAATTGTGTCGTAGATCGAGGAGAATTCAAGACCTTTCTCATGAAGAAGAAGTTAGAAATAATTATCCTCCGCCTTCTTTAAGTAATCAACTAATTGATACATGTGTACCTTTTGTGCCGACTCGTCAGGTCAATATCGTAGACTCATAACCTCCAAAAGTTAACTCTTCAGAACCATAGGAAGTAATCATTGTTGATATTGGAGTCGAATACTTCACTCCACATCTCAATCCTCCATTACCTGGGAATTATCTGTTCCATGTGGTGCAAGTCCCACCTCCTAGATTAGATATTTTTTATAGTATCCCTCTTCATCGGGCCACTATGGAAAACACTATGCCAGTGTCTGCATCGGGAGTCCATGCAACTCCCACCTCGAAGATTGTCACTAGAGGGATATTTACTCCTGGTGTGTCTATTCAAATGACTATTGTCAGTCAATCAAATCTCACTTCTTCAATCAACATATTTCCTCCATTGGTCACTGGTCCCACTTAATCTATGAATGTAGTTGCAACTCTACCATTGTCAACAAATTACTTTTCATATGGTATGCCATCAATGGATGTGATAAATGCATTGGATTACTCTCAGTCGATGTCCCATGCATTGAGTGTTTGTTCAAGAGGCATTTCCACTCCTTACCAAGTGTTTCCTTGGGGCAGAGGTCATATTCCTCCATCGTCCCCATTCATTGGGAGCGGGGATTTCTCGTCTTCCATCCCTAACCTCGCTTGGGGCTAGGGAGATTCTATGGGTAGTGGATCTCAGTCTGCTAGTATGTTTTCCACTTCAACCCTGTTCACATTGTATGGTGGGTTTGAGAGTAACATTTTCACCTCGTCTATATTTTTGGCAGGGCAAAACCCCTTCCAAGGTCACTCTATTCCCATGCAAGAACATTTATCCTCGCAAGGGACATCATTTGGGGGTACCCCTCTCCAATTCTAGTGGAATCCAATGCAAGGGATGGTGGAAGGGGGACACCCTTTTCCTGGTCAGTTTAACCCCATGCCAAGAATATTTCATTTGCAAGGAGAGTTTTCTTGGGGAAACGTCATTTTTACTTTGAAGGACCAGATGGGTGGAGGTTTTCCTTTGTTCAGCCAACATCAACAAGGTTTTATCCGAAGGACTGGTCCTTCCATGAACTCTTTCTGAAAACCTAGTGCTAGTTACAATCGAGGGTCCTCTTTTCAAGCTACTAATCAGTCGATCTCGCAACCTAGGCTAACATTTATGGAAATATTGAATTTGTCAGACCTAAACAAGTTGATGAATGACCCTATTCATCATGATCCTGATTGGCTTGCAGTCCCAACGAAGTTACCTTTAGACATACCCAAATTCGAAGGAAAAAGTGGTGAAGATCCGTAGGACCATGTGACAACATTTCATTTGTGGTGTTCATCTAATTCGATGAATGCCAACTCGATTCGCTTGCTTCTGTTATGTCTCACTCTCAGTGGAGGTGCCACCAAGTGGTACAAATAACTAGAAAGGAATAATTCCACATTTGGTGACTTAGCCATGGTGTTCCTTAACCATTTCCAACTCCTCGTTTGCTATGATGTCCGTACATAAATGCTAGCCAACTTTGAACAAGACAAAGCTACGCACATTTCCAATCACATTCAGGAATGGAGGAGATGGAAGAGATTGATTAAAGCGATGTTTCCACTAGAGTTTCTCCTTGAGTGGTTCTTGAAATATTTACTCCTATATATTTCAAAGGGCGTTTCGACTTCGAGAGTATTTTCAGAAGATAAAATGATTTTTAGGGCACAACATTTAGAGCTTATTTACTCTAAATATAGAATTCTCTATGAGATTATGCCAGATGGGTCGAGGTCTACTCTAGACTTGGAAAATCCAAAGTTAGATTCACATGCCGATGGCATTGTGGGATCTGCTCAAAGTAAAGTTGCAGATTTGGTCACAAATTAGATGTAGAACTTGGTTATCCAACAAACCGTAGTTGGTCTGACCCTCGGTTCGACCACCCCCACCACCCAGTCATCGGATGTACATTCTATGCACTTTAAGACTCAAAAGGGACCTCAACAACCTGGAGACAATAAATGGAAGAGAAAGAAATGTGGTGGTGAAAATAATGAGAAATATGATAAGAATGATGAGAGGGAAAAAGATCAAAAAAGGAAGGTGAAGTTTCCTTGTAAACTTTGTGGGGATGATCATCTTACACATCAATTTCTGCAAATGGAATAATCCCAACACATTATGAATTTGAAACAACAACAACAACAACCTGTTGTGATGAAAAATTGTTTTAGGATTAATCCGTAAGTGCGGACACTAACCGATCTCCCTAGATCCACCTGGATCTAGAACAAAACAGGACAAAATAATACTCTTTCCCTAGATTTAGACTATTGAATGAACTAGGAGGCAAGAATCATGAACATACCGTATGATCGCTTCCTTGAGTCTTTGTTGTTCCAATTTCGCTCCAATGCTCTTGCGCAGTCCAGACCAAGACAGCTCAAACCAATCGAAGTGAAAGCAACTTAATATATCCAACAGTCAATCTAAGTATATGATCAAGGAGTTATACAATAAAGTAGACTTAGCTTTATGGGAAAGAATCATATTATTGTATCATATTAAATGTGAAAGAGAGATTAAAACCATGGCCTTGATGTTGTAAGGTCCCTTCCAACTGTCCTTCATTCCCAACACACTTCTTGCTCCAAGGATTCTAAAAGCATAGATCTGATAGCTACTCACAATCTATCTTGACAAAGAAAATCTCAAAGCCACTCTAACCAAGCCAAAGCTAACAAAGCTCAAGAACAAGAACCCACAAGCTATCTTTCTCCATGAGAACTCCTCTCCTTTTATAATTTGAAGAGGATAAGGTGAGGAGGTTAGGATGATCCCACTAAATCATGAAAAAGAATAAGATCCAAACCATTCAGATGCCACCTCACCATAGAAGTTTCTCCTTCTAGAAGATTCGAGAAAACACTCATTTTTCCCACGTGCTGGAATTCTCGCACCCTAGCTATAGAGAAACCTGCGAGGTGTTCGCACCCTAGATATAGTGAAACTTATGAGAATGGGTCAATCTCGCATCCTGCCTATATAGAACCTGCAAACTTCCCTTTTTATAAGGTTTCTACATAGGAAAAAGCAACTTCTTTTCTCAGGAGAAGTTCTTCTCCCTTCTCTCTTTAGTAACTCAGGCCACTGTGACCCCTCTGAAGGCAACATATAGGTTTACATCATTAACAATCATAGGGATGAAGAAAATAATGTGTAACAGAGAGCCCCCAAAGTATGAAGTTAGAACAGAGTGATAACTGAAATACTTTGTCGAGTGTGTGTAGGGAACAAGGAACAGTCGGTCGGAAACCTGCCAACAAACAAGGAAATACATTACAATAATATATCATCACTGAGGTAGGCATTCCCATACTCAGAATACAAATGACTCAAAGAATAAATGCCGACATGCGAAGATCCATTTCAAGTAAGACAGGTCATGGCCACGAAACATACACTGTGGATCCATGCCGAGATGACTCAAATCTGAACATAGCCACCAAAAATACACTGTGTATCTATGTGTTAAACACTCAAATTTGAACATAGCCACCAGACACACAATGTGGATCTATGCAACAATACACTGAATATACTCCAACGCAACCTGGATCTGTCAGAAAATATCTAGGGTCTTCATCTCCACCACTCTATAGTACGAATCTAACCATGTGAATACATGTGTTGAAGTCGAACATGGTAGAAACCACTTGATTACCGGTCATTAGTGTATACCGTTAACAAGTGCAAGGGAAATCACCATTAATGTCAATGACTCCCAAGGTACACTAATACAATCCAACGAATTTGAATCAATGAGTTGAAGTCAAACACTCGACTGAATCTTCCGATCAGGGGTCAATTATGAAAACCCACTGTCGAAAGCGAGGAAACCTGCCACTGAGGCATGCAAGTTCCAAGGTACCAATTAGTTTCTAAGTCTAATTCCTGGATAATGAGTTGAAATCGACAGGAAAAGACTCGTCACAAGAGGGCCTTAATGTATCCCACATCAATGACACGAAACAAGTAACAAGATTTGATGTAGATCAGAGTAACAAGTGATTCAGGACTGACTCAGGGATGGTCGACGCAATAAAAGGATTAAAGACTGCAGGAATGGCCAACGCAATAGAAGGTTTTTCAGTTTGGACATTTTTTTGAACATATTGACGACACGACAACTGTCTTGGAAAATAATGACTCAACAATAGGGATCACAGACCAATTTGTAATCTTATAAAGGAGTATGATCAAAAGACAAGTGGATTTTCCAACCTAGACACAAGCGAGTGAAAGGGTGTCATGTTCAAAAGTGACTCTTCCACAGAATACAGGTTTAGATACATTTCTTTCCCAACTTTTCCCCCACCATTTCTGGCAAGTACCTCTTTATTTTTACGCAAGCTTGAGGAGGATAACATATGCTTGTAAATGTAAGATCATCCTTTGGATGAGTCCCTCGGAGTATGTTTAACGAACCCTAGGAAGGAGTGGTTCGGTCCCATCATGGGTCTGTCAATGTTTGTTTAACGAGTCTAGAGATAGAAAACTCGAAGGTTTTTCAAGATTATAGATTCTAAAAAAAACTTAAAGAGAACTCTCTCAGTTCCTTTTTCATAAAGTAGTCCGATGAGACCGAAAAAGAGATAAACTATCACTCAACAGATGTTTTCTTCAAATACTTTAACGAGCATGAAGAGAACAAGGTCGCTCGAAAATCTTTTCATGTTTAGAGAGTCTGAAAATAGATTAAAGGGAACTCCAGGGGGTTCCTTTTTCGTATAACCTTTACGAGTCTGAAAAAGTGATAAAAGTATACTCAGTTACATTCTCATTGATTTACGAGCATGAGAAAGAACAAAGACTAAGCTCAGTAACTTATTCTCATGTATTTGCGAGCATGATAAAGAACAAAGACTAAGCTCGAGATTGTTTTCATTTTTACGAAAGCTTTAAAACAAAACAAAACTATGCTTGGGATAGATTTTAATTTTTACACAAGCTTTAAAACTAAACAAAACTATGCTTGGACCTGGTTTCATTTTTACACAAGATTGAACTAGAGAAACTATGCTTGACGTAAGTGGTTTCATTTTTACACAAGCTTGAACCATAGAAAACTATGCTTGCACTTCCCAATGCAAAACACATGGATGGTCGGTACTTAGCCCCCAGCTTAAGAAACTAGCGGCTTCACTTCAGCATGAAATCCAGAGGCTGAGGCAAATGCCCCCCAATATTTGTGTCATCCAACTGCAAAGGAGAATGAAATGAAGCTTCAAATACTAGATGAAGGACTTGACTCAAACAGAGAGGGAGAAAACTATTTCATTTTTTAACGAGCTTGACACAAAAACAAGTACTATGCTCGAAGACCTTTGTTTCATTTTTTAACGAGGTTGCCACAGAGATGAAAAAACTATCCTCTAAACCTCTTCTTGATCATGGATTCCAAGAGGACAATGCTTTGGAATGACACCATGTCAAGGGACAAAACTCAGTCATGGCTTCCAAGAGGTCTTCACTGGAAGGAAGAAACACACTCTGGAAGGACACCATGTTGAGGGTCGTGATAGGAGTAAAGAGATCAGGCTCTAACAACCCTATCGAAGAGATCACAATGTCAACTACTGGATCTAAGTCATCAGAAGTTGAAGCCATGGGCGAAAATGCCACATAATTGGCCTGTGGTGGGGGCGATACTATTTGCATACAAGAACCATTCAGGGAAGAAATCTAGGCGGGGTCAATGAATGAAAGTTGATCAACAGTCACAAATCATCGATCGTGAGGGAAAGATATCACACGAAAAGGAGTAGAGACAATAGCTTTCATGGCATAGACATAATCTCGCCCAAGGAGTAAAGAGAAATCCAAGGGGTCTTGGACTACCATGACGTCAATAAAGACAGTTTTCCCTCCCAAAGTTACAGGAAACTGAGGAAGGATCCCTAAAGGTTGACTAGTTCTTTTGTTAAAAGCTAACAGATTCTGCATAACCGGCGCAAGTGGAGGACAACCCAAAGCTTGCCAAGCAATAAAGGACAAAATACTAACAGACGAACCTTCATCTATCAATGTTTGAGGAACGTCCCGACCAAAAACCTGTACTGTAATCTGGAAAGGCATGTAAGAGGGAAGACGAGGTCCAATTAGCACACCCCAATCAAAACTGCTGGCTTCATTACTTGGAGGGGATCCTATGGGAGAAGGAGGAATACCCCTCGACACGGCAGAGTCTGTATCAACGAGAAAAACATGGGTAGTATCAGATTTACTCTCTAGCGGGAGAGTAGGATCGATCGATGGAGAGATCAGATCGACCACTTGGGTTTCATTCCCCAAGGGGAGAATGGGGTTGAGAGGTGGAAACAAATCGACCGCTTGGGTTTCACTCTCTAACGGGAGAGTGGGGTTGACCGAGGATGGGATAGGATCAACCACTTGGTCTACTGGTTCATCCAAAGATGTGACCAAATTGACCACTTGATCAACCGACAGGGGAACTGGATTGATCATTCCATCAACTACAGGTGGGTTGAGAGAAAGCTTGTGATAAGCAGCTGGGAGCTAAGGCTTTGAAATAGTCATGTCTTCCAGTAATTTCGAGGCTTTGTCCATATGAGGGAAAAGGTGAGTGAGATGACTCCCTTTGCATAACATGCACGAGAACTTGACTCTACTTTTCTTCTTCCCAACAATATCATGACTGGTTGATGGGGGGTCATCATCATGTTGTTTAGAGGCTAACGGCATGGGTTGTCTAGGGTGTGTAGACCATACTTCTATAACCTTGGATAGACCAGGGAAATCATTAAGAAGATGGCTACCCTTACAAAGCCTGCAAGGGTACTTGGGCTTACGAGTTGTTTGGGTGATCTTGACATCATCAACACTCCCAACAAAATTAACAGTAACTGGCTGTTTTCCAACATGTTTGACAGTGGTTGGAAGTTTGGATCCTTGCTTATTTTTCTTCTTCTTATTCTTCCTTTTTTTCTTCTTCTTATTCACCGAGTTACTAGCTTCAGAACTTTCACTCGACGAAGAAGATGAAATGGAAGGCGACCTTGCAAGTGAAGAATGCGAAGAAGACCTTACTGGTGAAGAAGGTGAAGGATCAACATGAGGTTGATGTTCTTGGGGGGAAGTTCTTACGACCGAAGCACTTACTACATTCGGGATTACCTGAGTGGAAAACAACCACACCGACAATCCAATTGTGAGACCTGGAAGGCTCAAAGTAGCGATGTGAGGAGGACCAATGTTTCCATAAGAAGGAAAAACAAAAGGTTC
>ML782184.1:790927-832650 GCA_009831015.1 Picea engelmannii
GGGGGGGGGGGGAGATCTAAATCTACAACTAGATCTAAGTCTCCAGGAAATGTTTGAGTAAATGTTGGAAGTGTGGTAAAACAGGGCATTATAAGAAAGATTGCAAGTCTAAGAAGGTTGAAAAACCAAAGGGATATGATAGTACATCTTCCATAGAGGCGAAAACCTCAACTGAAGAAGGAGGTGATGTTTACCTTGCATCTATAGGTACACATGCAAACTGTGATGTATGGTTGATCGACTCAAGTGCGTCATACCATATGACTCCTCACAGGGAGTGGTTCTCTGAATATGAAAAATACGATGGTGGTGATGTATTCCTAGGAGATGACTCGACATCCAAAATCTTGGGACATGGAAGGGTTAAGTTGCTGCTAAAAGATAGAAGGATTAGAACTCTCCCTAGGGTTCTGCACATTCCAAAACTAGCCAGGAGCCTAATATATGTAAGCAAGATGGATGATTTAGGAGTGGATACTGTATTTGGAAAGAACACTTGCAAGATGGTATGCGGAGCAATGGTGTTGATGAGTGGAGTTCAGTGTGGAACTCTGTACAAGTTGTTGGGAAGCACTTATACTAATGGGTGTAACAGTTCTGTTGTCCTTGAGAAGAAAAATAAATAAGACAAGACCAATACCATCCCTGAAAAGAAGGCCATGCTGTGGCATCAAAGACTGGGGAATATTGGAGAAAAGGGCCTTCGAACACTACACAATAAAGGCATGGTTGAAGGTATGTCTAATTGCACTCTAGATTTTGATTTCTGTGAACATTACATATATGGTAAACATAATCAAGTAAGATTCCCATCTGGTGCTACAAGAGCAAAGGGGATATTAGAGTTGATACACAGTGATGTGTTTGGACCTGTGCCTATTCCATCACTAGGTAAGTCTGTGTATTATGTTTCATTCATAGATGATTTCTCAAGGAACACATGGATTTATTTTCTTAGAAAGAAATATGAGGTATTTGATCAATTTAAAGAGTTTAGGGATCTGGTAGAAAATCAGACAGAGAAGAAAATAAAGGTATTGAGAACAGATAATGGTGGAGAATTCAACGGAAATGAATTCGAAGAATTCTATAAGAAGTGTGGTATAGTAAGGAAGAAGACTACTCCATACACTCCTTAGCAGAATGGAGTTGCAGAAAGGATGAACAAGACACTGATGGAAAAAGAAAGGATCATGCTCAGCGATGCCGAGTTAGGACAAGAATTCTGGGCAGAGGCAGTGGGTACAACATGTTACCCAGTCAATCGATCACCTTCATCAGTGTTGGATGACAAAAATCCACAAGAGGTATGGACTGAAAAGAAACCCTCCCTTCAACATTTTAGAGTGTTTGGTTGTTATGCTTATGTACATGTTCCAAAGGAAAATAGGAGTAAGCTGGATAAAAAAGATGAAACATGTATCTTTATTGGTTATAAAGATGGTGTGAAAGGTTATAAGCTTTGGAACCCATAAACTAAGAAGACTGTTTACAGTCGGGATGTTGTTTTTAGAGAGGTAAAAGATGTGTCCAAACATGAATTCCTAGCAAGGCAAGATGAACCTGAGAAAATAGAGCTAGAGTTGGATGATGCAAAATCTAAATCATCTGAAGAAGATGAAGCAGAAGAAGGCACATACCCTAGTATTGAGGAGATCGGTGAGAGAAAGAAGGCACCAGAAAGGTATAGTCCACCTGATTTCCGTTCCAATTTTTCTTTATCTATTACTGATGATGATCCTAGAACTGTCAGGGAAGCAGTGAATTCAGAGGATAGTAAACTCTGGAAGAAGGCCATGGTTGAAGAAATGGATGCCTTGGATTAGAATGAGGCATGGGATATAGTTGAGTTTCCAGTTGGAAGAAAATATGTTGGTAGAAAATGGTTGTTTAATAAGAAGTTTAATGCAGAAGGAAAAGTGGAGAAATACAAAGCTCGGTTAATAGAAAAAGGTTATTCCTAGGTAGAGGGAATTGACTTTGGTGAGATTTTCTCTCCTGTTGTTAAGTTAACTTCTATTAGATTTCTTATATCTATTGTTGTTTCTTTTGATCTTGAAGTGGAACAGATGGATGTGAAGACAACATTCCTACATGGGGATCTGGAAGAAGAAATCTACATGAAGTAGCCAGAAGGCTTTGTAGTAAAGGGAAAGAAAGAGTTGGTCTATAAGATAAATAAGTCACTATATGGTCTGAAGCAATTACCTAGGATGTGGTACCAAAAGTTTGACACATACATCCTTGGATTGAGATTTGTGAGAAGCAGGGTTGATCACTATGTATATTCCAAGAAGGTTGGTAATCACTTCATTTATGTAGTGTTGTATGTTGATGACATGTTGTTGGTAGGAAATAACATGGATTTTATCAAGGAGGTGAAATCACAGCTATCCTCCAAATTTGACATGAAGGATCTCGGTGTTGCTAGCTTCATTCTAGGAATGGAGATTAAAAGAGATCATGTAAATAGGAAAATCTGGTTGAATTAGAGAAAATATGTTGAGACAATATTGTAGAGGTTTAATATGCATGGAAGTAAACTGATCAAGGTTCCTATTCCTATAGGTGTAAAGTTATCTGTAGATCAATGTCCCAATACACAAGAAGAAGAAGAGGACATGTCCCATGTTCTATATGCCAGTGTAGTTGGTAGTTTGATGTATGCAATGGTCTGTACTATACCAGACATTGCACATGCAGTGGGAGTTTTGAGCAGGTATATGTCAAAACTAGGAAAGGAGTATTGGACAACAATAAACAGGGTCTTCAGGTATTTACGTGGCACTACCAATTATGGATTGTGCTACCAAGGAAGACTAGGATTAGATAGAGTGGTGGACATACATGGCTTTGTTGATGTAGACTGGGCTGGAGATTTGGATCGTGAAAGATCTACAAGTGGGTATGTGTTTAACCTATTTGGAGGAGCAATCAGTTGGATGAGCAAAAGACAAGTTGTAGTAGAACTCTCAATTACAGAAGCTGAATACATGGAAGCCACTCATGCAAGCAAGGAAGCAGTATGGTTATAGAGATTGTGTTCAAGTATTGGGTTGGTACAAAAAGTAGTGAGATTAGATTGTGACAGTCAGAGTGAAATCTTCCTGGAAAAGAACCCATCTTATCATTCGAAGACAAAGAATATTGATGTTCAGTATCACTTTGTGAGAGACATGGTTGAGGAAAAGAAGGTGTTGCTGGAAAAGGTTGACACTTTGAAGAATGTTGCAGATTTATTGACAAAGTCTGTGAGCATAGAAAATTTCTCTTGGTGTAGAGTAACAATGGGCATTGTTGCCCTGGATTGTTGACTATATAACCCTGTGGAGCCCTAGATGCAAAGAAAACAAAAAGTGGGAGAATGTTGGGTATATGTTATATTCTTTGCATGTGTGTGTGTGGGTGCGTCAGGTTCGACAACTGCGTCTGATGATCCCTCTAGTAGTGCCCTTTGTGTCGTGTGTGCCAGGTGCTTCCTAGGGGGTCACAGGGGGGGGAAAGTATGCCCCCCTTTGGTTATGCATAGCATTCGACAACGGGTGATATCCCAGGGCAACGCCCCGGATTTTTTTTTTTTTNTTTTGGGCGGTTTTTGTTATTTTTAGCAGATCTTGCTATTTTTAGCAGTTTTCTAAATTAATCCCGGATTAAGGGATTATTGTTTTGGTATCTACGAAATACCTAAAAGCATTTTATATATTATATGGTGAATGGTGAAATTCGATATAATGAATATAATAAAGGTTTTCCCGGTTGAGGGTTTCCGGTATAAATCTCTATGTACTATGTGAATGAGCCATTGATTAATTTCTGTTTTGCTTAAGAATCTATATGCATTGCTTTACTTCGCAGGTTTAAAAATTACAACCCCTCTTGTCACGGGATTTGTTACCTGTCCATGAATAAGTTGTGGTTCTCTCTACATATGCAATGTTTTTCTTCGAAGCTTTCACCATAGGAAGCAGTTGGCTCTAGCTTTCCCTATGTCGGTCACAGAGAAAACCCTTAATTTTATCAGTCTGAAGGTTGATAGAGAAGACCGATGTGGCCTGTCAGGTTTTCTACTTTGTTATTGTTGGAGGGTTGTGTATTGTCGAAGAAATTGAGTACATGCTCGCCCAATTGTTCATCCCACAATCGTGTTGGTTTTGATATCTACTTACTACCTATGTTATCATGATGGATAAAATCTGCATTGTTAATTGGACAATTCGAAATACACAATCTCTCTCCTTGTGTTTGATAACCCGGTATTTTTTTAATTGAGAAGGTCCCAGCCTCGCTTCATGCTGACGTATGGGTATGTGTGGTTGCAACAACATGCTAGTTCAGTTCTTGATTTTTATGACAATCCAAGTATAGTCTCAACATTGAATTGGTTGATTGGTTGATACACAGTCACTGTCCTTTTGCACTAAATATTATTGGATGTTTAACTCGGCATTGGTTACAATTGTTTAATGATGTTCACACATAATGAATGTGGTGTTCCTACACCAGGAATAATGGTCATTATAATTATGAGTTTTTTTTGTTTGGGCCAAACAACTGTTGCAACCGGGATGACTGTAGAAAATCCATCCATTGTATGTGTTACGGTTATTTGATTGCATCAGTAGGGATGAACCCAAGTTTTACACAACATGGTTGATTACAGTTTGATTAAATTGAAGAAATATTGTATTAGATTGATGGCTTGGAACGATGGGTTGAGTTAATACTGTGACTGCGTGTTTAAAATTGTAAAATGGGAAAGTTGCATCGTGTTGTTTTGGGTGACTACCCATTGTGTATGATATGTATGGTTTCAGGTTCCACACTCAGAGATAGTCACAGAGTTTTAAGAATGATTTTGTTGCAATTCGATTATTGTATTATGAAGTCGGCATGGTATTGCTACCAAGTTGTGTTGGATGGATAGCCCAACATTTTGATTATTTAGAATCACATTGAATTGGGCTTGTATAGTGACAAAATTGCACTTGCATGATTGAATTATTTTATGCATAACATGTGTTAGAATGGTGGTTGTTGTCTCTCTCTTTAAATGACAATCAGGCATGGATTATTGGGTTGACTTTCCATTAGGTATGTTTAAAGAATGTCATGCATTTTAACATTGATAGGCACGGGTGCAGTGACAATCTGACTTCATTTCATTTTTGAAACGCAACTTTTGAGTTGTATTTGAAGATTGAAGGAACGTGTGGGAAATGGTTGTTTCTGACGATGATCATAATGGAAATGGTTACTGGTTAAACATTTGAAAATTGTTATAAGATGTTAATTGGATAAATAAGACTAATATACCTCCCCTACAGATCGTTGTGGAACATAGGCTACCTTGTTTGATGGCACTTTGTTAACTATTTGATTACAGTGAGTATGTTGATGCACATGACTGTTTGAACTTTGCACGGTAATTGTTTTGGGTCTCACTGGTAATTTGGTTAAGGCAATTCCTTTTTAAGAAAGGTTTATGGATGACTTGATTAATTTTATGAACAATAATCACTCTTTTTCCCTACCATTATTTCTCTTTCCGCTAATTACAACCCCCTTGCCTTCCCACATTCATTGTTCACTCCATGAACTAAAATTGATTACAGTCAAGAAAATTTATGTGTTGAAGCAGTTGGAAGTAGTGGTGTCGTGGTTGAATTACAGTGATGTTTCTTGGGTTGCATTACAATTGATTGTTTGTTGTATTTGAGCAGTAACCGTGTTCTTTTCCCCCTCATCTTATCACATTTCACTCAATACAAACCCCTCGCATATCCCAAAACCCTTTGTTCATGCCCTGCTCATTGACAAATAGTTAAACAATTTGTATGGATTGGATTGCATGAGTCTGATATATTGTTGAGCCAAAATCTATTTCATATTTTTAAAAGAGTTATCATGTATTGTTATTTAAAATATTATTTTCTAATCATTCATGCATACAGGGATGAGATATTTAAATAAAAGGCTATAAACCGAGGCCCACTATGCCTTTTTCAAAGAGAAGGTCGCAACTTCCCCTTCCGCATCTTTAGATAATTATGGTAAATCCATGTCCTCCCACTAGCATTGGAAGGACGATTTCCCTCATATGATCAGCAAGATGAGGTTTGAAGATTCCACACAGCCTAAAGCAAGTTTAGAAGGACTAAAAGATGATAGCATCAGCAAGGTGAATATTGCCTCACAAACCGGGAAATATGGATTTTAAGTTTTTGTTTATTATTGTTGATGACAATTGACTTCATATTTTTGTATGGCATGCTTTTTGGATATGCTGGTAATATATTTTGGAAATAATTGCAAACATTATTGAGATAAATTGCCAAATGTTAATAGGATCATGGGAGTCACAAGGATCTATGTTTTTCTTAATTGAGTAGTATGTTATGATTGTTATGAACAAATGGGAGTCACAAGGGGTCCCACCCACTAGTTATTATTTAATTATAGCCCTTATTATGATTATCACTTTTCCCCCTAACTAAAAGTTAGTTGAGTCTTTTAATTAACTTAACTAATGAGTTGTTTCAACTACTTCAACCAATTCTAAATTGCTAAAAGAAAAAAGGAAAGGGAGGAATGAGGAGACATAATCAGAAGCATACTAAGGTTTGCTCTTTGATTTTATGTTGAGATAGTTTAGTTTTCATTCATTCATTTATTCATCACAAGACTAATTATCTTTTATGATAGCAGGGTCTTATTATAGACATAAATATTTAGGGCCAAATTACATGATTTAGACACTTTTCTTTCAGAGGTGTTGATCTATCATGACTGACAAAGGCTATTGTGTAGAGTCGAGTGGGAAGAAATCTGTGGCAAGTTGATCCATATTTTAGAGTTCAGTTTTGGTTTTCTGTCAGAGGTCCTTTTGTATGTTCCATCGGGGATGTCTAAGTTTGACTTTGGTCCAAAATTTCTGTATAAGATTTTGTAAAGAAAATGACTCTTTTGTGAATTGGAATGAAATATAGGATTTCTTTATGTCTCATCTGTCTTGATTATCATCTTGGTGTCTTTACTTATGTCTTTACATCTATTTCAACAACTGTTATATTCAGAAAATTACATAAAAAGTAAATTTCCAACAAGCTTTTTATTGATAAAAAACTAGCCCAAGCACTTGTAATCAATACTTGTGAGTTAGGATGTTATTTTTGTTGGCTATAAACATAGGGTGATATTCCCAACTATTTTTGTTTAGCCAAGAAGAATCTGAGAATTCTTGAGTAAGATCATTTCATATCTTTTCCTCAACATTTATTTGGCAACAATACTGGAGAGATCTTCAATATCTCCCTGGTTAATTTTTATACTCGGTTTTCATCGATATATTTTTCTTTTCTGATATTTATTCTTTGATTTTTTTATTCTTAATGACTGTTCATGTTGCAAGGAAGCCCAATATGGAGCCCGGTCTTCAAGATCAGACCATCATTGATTTGAATCTATTTAATACCATCTTAGACACTACCAATACTCGTGTTGAGCTTAACCTTTCTTGGGAGGAAATTGAACGAGATATTAGTGCTCAAGAACAATTGGAAGATAGATGTAGACAACCCAAAAATCAATAGTAACCTTTATGTTTCTCCAAGACTTGGCCTTTCTTTCATGTCCTTAGACTCTTGTGATTCTAGAAGAATAAGAGGCTTGTCACCTAAAATCGATCCTATTGCTAAAATAGGAAGAAGAAACGTTGTGTTGTTTGCCCAGAAAAGTGCTCTAAGGAGGAATTTATCTGATTCATCTAGTTTGTCTTTCTTTCCTTCATCTATTATCCACAAGATTACATCTAGTGGTGGCTCTAGTGGAACTGGAAGTGCTCCATATTCTCAATATTCATCATCATCAGTGATTGGTAGCTTATATAGCCACCATATCCCTGTACAATCTACCACGAATCCCACAAAGGTCATTAAAAATTATAGGCTTTTTCAGTTCGAAGAAGATGCTACAACCACACCATGGCATGTGTCATCTCCTCTTAACCTAGCACCTACTACTCATCCACTTCCAAAGTTTAAAGAGCACCTGCCTAAGTTTTCTGGAAATAACATTGTCAGTACGAATGAACACCTAGTGGAATTTTCTAAAGCTTGTCATAACATAGGGGCCAACGACAATGACACTTGCACGTGCTTGTTCATCAATTCCTTGGAAGGAAAGGCGATGACCGACTTCTTTGACCTTCCTCCTAATATTTTGTCTACTTGGGAGGAGTTAATCTATTAATTCCAGTCCACTTATGGGCAATCCAAAAGCCCCATCGAGAAGTTAAGGGAATACAATAATGTCACCTATAAGGATGGTGAGATGATCAAGTCTTTCAACTTGTGTTTCACCAAGTTATACAATCAAATCCCTGAACTTATCTACCCTCATAACCAAGCCTCTTTCATGCATTACTACAATGCATTGTCTTCCCCCTACCATCATAGGCTTGAGGAAAAATCCCTTGATAATCTCGGTTCTGTTCTACATACTTGTTTAGAGTATGAAGAACAAATTGAAAGAACTAGTCTTCCCCAGGGATAATCAGTTAGAAAGACAGACATGTCCTCTCTCCTACAACTGGTACAAGATATGAACAACCGTATGATAGCATTTGAGCGGAAGGGTATTGTCTCCCCTCTCACCCCTGGAGCTTCATCCTCTTCTACAACCCCCTTTAGAAATCCAGTTGAAAACAATTTTCAGCCTAAAGCTATCCTTCTTCAGATTTTGTGTAACTTTTGTGAGGATCACCACAAGAAAACCACATGTGAGGTAAATAATAATGCCAAAGATAATATCTTTGGTAAAATACCAGAAGCTAATATCTCTATCCTATATTTTGCAGAGCGAGAAGATGTCATGGTCATCAATACTAGGAACAAAGCCTATGCTCCCAAGAGAAAATTTGATCCTCCCCGCAGTTCCTATAGCCGGAGCCCATCCTCAACCGTTGCTACTCTCCAGGTTCCTAAAGTTACTGCGAGTCAAGGAATCACTCCCCCTCTCCCCTCTTCCAGATACAATATATTGAATCAATTGGCTGACATCAAAGAAGATGCAACCCTTCTAGACATGGTTGTCATCCCTGAACAACAGATGCATCTGAATCAATTTATGGAAGGAAAATCTTCCATTGTAGACAATCTTTCTGAAGAGGTAAACGAAGAGGATTCTTCTGTAAATAAAGTAGGTGTACATAACTTTAGATACCTTGTAAAAATTCCCCCCTTTTATATTTCTCCTGTAGGAAAAATCCATAACTTTTCTTATAGGTTGGAGTTTGCTTTCACAAACAATGTCACTGAATTTGAAGCTTTATTATTAGGCATTGAAAATGCCTATAATTTGGGTTGGGGTCACCTTTTAGTTTTTGGGGATTCTGAGCTTGTTGTTAACCTTGTACATAAGATTTGTTCCCTAGAAACAAGTTGATGAAACGGTACACCCAAACTGTTTGGGAACTTATGTCAAACCTATTATCTTTTAATATCACTCACGTAAAGAGGGAACTAAACTCAATGGTTGATAGGCTAGCTATTTTTGTAGCTTCTACTACTCAACAACTTCTACCACAACAAATTCTGCCACACAGACCTGATTGTACCTTCCAATCTCTATATCATCCACATATCCCCAACAACATAGGATCTTGGTAGGTCTTCCCTAATGATGAGAGAATTTGTGCTTTTATCCAAAATGAACGTTTTAAGCCTAAGGAAATTATATCCATAGAAGATAACAAGATTCCTAAAGGCTTGACTCCTCTAGAGAGTTCTTTTTCTTCGAGTGATGTAGGTAAAAAGGAGAAACATAAATAAGAGGAGTCAAAAAGGAAGGTGGGTGAAACCATCTCCTTGAACATTGGGACACCTGAGACTCCAAAGAATGTTAAAATAGGTGCCAAATGTTCGGATGAAGAGAGAGTGAAGTCTGCCAAGCTGCTTGGTGAATTTCAAGATGTTTTTTCTTGGTCTTATGAGGATCTTCGTGGTTTATATCCTGGTCTTATACAACATGTCATCCCCATTCAGGAAGGCATAAAACCAGTCAGGAAGAAACAAAGAGCTATGCAATTATCTTTTGATGATTTGATTGGTAAGATCATTCAGATCTACATTGATGACTTAACAATATACTCTAAAATCTGATCAGATCATTTTGGTCATTTGAGAAAAGTTCTCATGCGATGTAGGAAATTTGGCATTTCTCTAAATCCTTCCAAGTCCATTTTTGGTGTCACCGAGGGAAAAATCATGGGACACATTGTCTCTGATTCATGCATAAGAATCGATCCTAAAAGGATTTATGTTATCCTTAATCTTCCTGCTCCCACTTCCAAGAAAGAAGTTCAATATTTTATGGGAGTTATTAACTTTGTCCGTAGTTTTGTCCCATATTTTGCTATGATGGTCAAACCAATTCATAATATTCTTAAGCAAGATCATTATTTTTCTTGGACAGACGATGTCAAAAATTCTTTTGAAGGGATTAAGAAAGAAATCAGTTCTGCACCAGTTTTGGTGAAGCCAGATTTTGAGAAGGAATTCACGATATATACTAATGCTACTGAGGAGGTAGTTTCTGTTGTCCTCATGAAAATTGATGACCAAGGAAATGAAAAACCGGTGGCTTACACGAGTCAAAGTTTTTCTGATGATGAATTTAAATATTCTTTTATTGAGAAACATGCTTTCTCTCTTGTTAAGGCCATTGAAATTTTTTTCCACTACATCTTAGGTAAGAATATGTTGGTAAAGGTCCCTTTACCTGCTGTCAAGGATTTTATCTCACACACTTGTCTTTCAAGAAAATTGGCACATTATCTTTCCAAGATCCAGGAGCATGATTTGAATATCGTGACTTCTATCACTATCAAGGGACGTGACCTATCCCTTCACTTGGCTCAACATGCTGAGAATGGTGAAGAAATTGATGAAGAAGATAGTTCCCTTTCATCTCTCATTTACATTTACAATTAGATCCTCCCTATGTTTGAACATCCTTGGTACAAGAATTTGGTTTATTATTTACAGAACCAAAGATGTCCAAACAACTTAGACACTCATCAAAGGAGAATACTTTGTCTTGAATCTACAAGATATGTCATTATAGGAGACTTCTTATTTCGAAGATCTACTAATGGTGTGTTGCTTCATTGTGTAAACAATGAAGACACATAGAAACTATTGCAAGAAGCTCATGGCTCATCAAATTCTGTCATTCATGTAGGCGGTCATTTTTCTTCTAAAACTACTTCTTTCAAGATTATTAGAAAAGGATATTATTGGCCTTCAATCTTTCGTGACTCTTATGTTTTTTCGAGGTCTTGTGACAAGTGCCAAAAATTTGCTAGGAAAGAATGCCTTTCATCCATGCCATTACAACTTGTCCTACCAAACTTACATTTTTCAAAGTGGGGATTGGATTTTATTGGTCCTATTAATCCCCCTTCTTCAGCCGGACAAGTTTTTATTTTGACAGCCATAGACTATTTTACAAAATGGGTTGAATTTGTCCCACTTAAGAATTCCACAAATGATCAGGTAATTTCTTTCCTTGAAAATATTTTTTTTTCCAGATTAGGTCTTCCATTAGAGATTATTACAGACAATGGCCCTGCTTTCATTTATGCTAAGTTGACTCAATTTCTAGCTAAGTTGGGGGTTAAACATTTCACCTCATCAGCTTATTACCCCCAAGGAAATGAGCAGGCTGAATCTACCAACAAAAATCTGGTAAGAATCATCAAAAGGCTCATAGAAGATAAGCCTTGTCAGTGGCATGCTCTCCTCACCTATGCCATCTGGGCAGATCAAACTAACGCTAAGGTAATCACTGTTTGTACTCCTTTTTATCTTGTTTATGGTCAAGAAGCCCTCTTTCCAACTGATATGGAACTTTCTTCCTTAAGGTTGATGCTACAGATTGAAGAATTAAATTCTTCATATGTTTCACAAAGGATAAATGAACTACTAGCTTTGGAATAAAAAAGGATGTTTGCTTTGGATAATATTAAAAGGAGACAACAAACTATTAAGAAGTATTTCAACAAGAGTGTCAAGGTTGTCAAGTTTAAGGTCAGTGAAAAAGTATTGTTATGGGATTCAGATCACATTGATAAGGGAAGACATTCAAAATTTCAGAAATTATGGTTGGGTCCTTTAAAGATCGCTTTTGTCTTAGGTACAAATTCTTACATTCTAAAAGACTTACAAAAGTGATTTTTTTCCTACAACACTAATGGTTCTCACTTAAAGAATTATGTGGAACCAACTTGAAAAGCTCTAATGTTGTCTGGATTTTCTGTATTTTAGTAATCTAGCCCTGTTTTCAATTTTCGTCGTTTTTCTTTTTTGCTTTCAGCAGTTGATTTCTGTTTTCTGTTTTAATCATTTCCTACGTTTTTTTGTCACTTTATTTTTGCTATTTTAATTTTCTGTAATTTTATTCTACTGGTTTTCGCATTTTGTCATCTTTTAGTTTAGTCGGAAATAAGATGTTAGATCGGTTATTCCATAGTGACACTCCTGCGAGATATTGTTAGTCAATAAAAATCAATCTTACATGGCTGTTATGATGTTTTCCCTGAGGACACACTTGAATTTGTTATCTATTTTCACTGTTGTCTTATAAAGAGATTGGTTATCTCTCGCTTCTTCTTTCCATTTCTTCATCCATTTGAAAATAAAAGAGCAGAGCATTTAATTTTTCTCCTTGAATTAAGAGTCAATTCTGGTCGAATGATTATGCATATAGGGATAAACCCCCCTCATACTTAAAATTTTTCATGAGTTATTCCCAATTCCCGGTCATTTTCCCATTAAATCCGCTCACTTCCCCCTGTTGCATAATTATTTTGGTTACATATTCTAAAATTATTGTTCTTGGTTTTCAAAACCATGAGTTCTTAGTTCTAAATCTATTGAAAACAAATTACTCTATGGAGTCGCCAGTTTGTTGACGATTAAAATCGCAACGAAGTTTTTGCCCACAAAGTGTTACTAAAGCCTATTATTATAATGCTAAATAATACTAGTAGGTGGGACCCTCTTATAGATTGGAGATCAGGTCTGGTTCTTTTTTTGATGTTATGCTACTGTTCGACACTGCTTACATGGTTGATGACATCTTGTTTTATTTGGATGATGGATCAGGTGTATTATACGTGTCTCTTTCGCTGCTCCAGGCCCAAGTTTTATGTTACAATGACCTATTTTATTCATGGTACCATTGTTGTCTATTCTTGGATCTATTACTTGTGACACCTGTAGCAGATATATGTTTGTAACAAAAAATAAAGGAAAATTAAAAGAGATTAAGCAATGCGAACAAGAATGCAAAAGGAAGGAACTATTCTATATTAACATGCTACACTATATGCATTAAAAGGATCGTGGTAAATCCTAGCTAACATATGATAGCCATGCAATTTATTAAATCTATATAAAACATAGTTAACATGCACTACGGTATAGTTTTGAAATGGTAATACGAGATGTGGGTGGCGCTCTTGGCAATTAAGGGTTGTTGGTTTCAATGTGTGGTTCAATTGGATGATTTGTTGGATTAGGGGCTGGTGCATACTCAGAAATTGAATGAACTTAAGTTTGGAGGTGATGTGAATTTATTACATGTCACCCTTACTACTTCCAACGACCGCCACCCTAGTCAGGCTATTGTTCAACCTTCTTGTTGGGGTTATGCTCCAATTTTCAAGCAGGGAAGAATTGTTCGGCCAATTCACGTTTTAAAGTTCTTGGATTATAGGTATGTCTTTTGTTTGGCCATCCGTGAGTCTTATTTGTTTATGAAATATATATTGGCTCGATTGTATGGGTTACGCTTTCCTTAAGTATTGCGACTATGTAAAATTATGATTTTGGAATGAATTATTGGTGGGTTTCTCTGTGATAATTTCTGAAGTTATAGTGTCTTGGGCCATCTTGGGTGTTAGCAACCATAAGAGCTCTCTCTTATCCTTGCTGGTTTAGTTGGAAGGTTTTTGTTTGGTCTTGGGTGCCTAGATATCCTCACGCATTTGTCGCTATATCTAGTCTTTGGTTTTTGTGGGTTTAATGGTTGGAAGCACTCTGTGTCACTCTGATATGTTCACTTGAGCATTGGTTTGTTTTCACCATTAAAGGTTGCACAATGCATTATTTGGTTCTTTCTTGACCTTATCTTCACTTAAGCGTTGTGGTTGTTTTATTGGAGAACCATGAGGGTTATACCCTAAGTGTGTTAAGTATCATTGTCAGGCCAAATTGGAGCCTCACCCTTCTGTTTTATCCCTCCTGTCGCGGGATTTGTTACTTGTCCATGAATAAGTTGTGGTTCTCTCTGCGTATGCATTGTTGGTCTTCGAAGATTTCACCATTGGAAGAAGTTGGCTCTAGATTTCCCTGTGTCAGTCATAGAGAAAAACCTTAACTCTACAAGTCTGAAGGTTAATAGAGAAGACTGGCATGGCCTGTCGGGTTTTCTACTTCGTTATTGTTGGAGGGTTGTGTATTGTCGAAAAAATTGAGTACAGGCTCGCCCAGCTGGTCATTCCATAATCATTTTGGTTTTCATATCTACTTATTTCATGTGTTACCATGATGGATAAAACCTACATTGTTAATTGGACAGTTCGAAATACACAATCTCTCTCCTTGTGATTGATAACCCAATATTGTTTTAATTGAGAAGGTCGCAGCCTTGCTTCATGTCGATGTGTGGGTATGTGTGGTTGCAACAGCATGCTAGGTCGGTTGTTGATTGTTATGACATTCCAATTATAGGCTTATCATTGAATTGGTTGATTGGTTGATACACATTCACTATCTTTTTGCACTAAATATTATTGGATGTTTAACTCGGAATTGGTTACAATTGTTTAATGATGTTCGCGCATAATGAATTTGTGGTGTTCCTACACCATGAATAATGGTCATTATGACTCTGAGTTGTTTTTTGGGAGGCCAAATGGTTTTTGCGACCGGGATGACTGTAGAAAATCCATCCATTGTATGTGTTACGATTAATTGATTGCATCATTAGGGATGAGCTCGAGTTTTAGACAACATGGTTGATTACAGTTTGATTAAATTGAAGCAATATTGTATTATATGGATGGCTCGACATGATGGGTTGAGTTAATACTATGAATGTGTATTTAAAATTGTAAAATGGGAATGTCGCATTGTGTTGTTTTGGGTGACTGCCCACTGATGATATGGATGGTTTCAGGTTCCACACTCAAAGATAGTCACAGAGTTTTAAGAATGATTTTGTTGCAATTTGATTATTGTATTATGAAGTCGTCATGATGTTGCTACCAAGTTGTGTTGGATGGATATCCCAACATTTTGATTATTTAGAATCACGTTGAATTGGGCTTGTACATTGACGAAAATGCACTTGCATGATTGAATTATTTTATGCATAACATGTGTTAGATTGGTGGCTGTTGTCTGTCTGTTTAAATGAAAATCAGGGTTTTTGCATGAATTATTGGGTTGACTATCCATTAGGTATGTTTAAATAATTTCACGCATTTTAACACCGACGGGCATAGGTGCAGTGACAGTCTGAATTCATTTCATTTTTGAAACACAACTTTTGAGTTGTATTTGAAGATTGAAGGAATGTGTGGGAAGTGGTTGTTTCTTACAATGATCAGAGTGGAAATGTTTATTGGTTATACATTTGAAAATTGTTATAAGATGTTAATTGGATAAATAAGAGTAACATACCTCCCCTACATATCATTGTGGAACATAGACTACCTTGTTTGATGGCACTGTGTTAAGTATTTTATTACAGTGAGTAAGTTGATGCACATAACTATTTGAACTTTGCACAGTAATTTTTTTGGGTCTCACTGGTCATTTGGTTGAGGCGGTTCCTTTTACAAAATGGTTTATGGATCACTTGATTAATTTTTATGAACAATAATCACTCTTTTTAGATACCATTATTTCTCTTTCTGCTAATTACAACCCCCTCGCCTTCCCACATTCATTTTTCACTCCCTTCTCTAAAATTGATTACAGTCAAGAAAATTTATGTGTTGAAGCGGTTGGAATTAGCGGTGTCATGGTTGAATTACAATGATGTTTCTTGGGTTGCATTAAAGTTGATTAATTGTTATCTTTGAGAAGTAACCGTGTTCTTTTCCCCCTCATATTATCATGTTTTGCTCAATAAAAACCCCTCGCATATCCCAGAACCCTTTTTTCATCCCCTACTCATTGAAAAGAAGTTAAACAATTTGTATGGATTGGATTGCATGAGTTTGATATATTGTTGAATCAAAATCTATTTCATATTTTTTAAAGAGTTATCATGTATTGTTATTTAAAATATTATTTTCTAATCAATCATGCATACAGGGATGAGCTATTCAAATAAAAGGATGAAAATCGAGGCCTACTACACCTCTGTCAAAGAGAAGGTTGCTACTGCCCCTTCCACATCTTCAGATAATTCTGGTAAATCTGTGTCCTCCCACTTGCATTGGAAGGATGATTTCCCTCATATGATCAGCAATATGAGGCTTGAATATTCCACATAGCCTAAAGAAGGTTCAGAAGGACTAAAACATGATAGCATCAGCAAGGGAAAGATTGCCTCACAAACTGGGAAATATGGATTTTAAGTTTTTGTTGATTATTGTTGATGACAGTTGACTTCAGATTTCCGTATGGCATGATTTTTGGATATGTTGGTAATATATTTTGGAAATAATTTCAAACATTATTGAGATTTCCAAATGTTAATAGGATGATGGGAGTCACAAGGATGTGTGTTTTTCTTAATTGACTAGTATGTTATGATTTTTAAGAACAAATGGGAGTCACAAGGGGTCTTGCCTAGTAGTTATTATTTAATTATAGCCCTTATTATGATTATCACTTTTCCCCCTAACTAAAAGTTAGTTGAGTATTTTAATTAAATTAACTAATGAGTTGGTTCAACTAATTCAACCAATTCTAACTTGCTAAAAGAAAAAAGGAAAGGGAGGAACAAGGAGATGGAAGCAGAAGCATACTAAGGTTTGCTCTTTGATTTTATGTTGAGATAGTTCAGTTTTCATCCATTCATTTATTCATCACAATCCTAATTCTCTTTTATGATAGCAGGGTGTTATTGTAGACAATAGTATTCAGGGTTGAATTACGTCATTCAAACACTTGTCTTTTAGAGGTGTTGATGTATCTTTGATAGTCTGTGTAGACTTGTCTGTTTGTAAATTAGTTTTCACGAATGACAAAGGCTATTGTGCAGAGTTGAGTGGGAAACAATATGTGGCAAGTTGATCCAACTTTTAAGTTCAGTTTTGGTTTTCTGTCATAGGTCCTTTTGTATGTTCCATCGGGGATGCCTAAGTTTGACTTTGGTCCAAAATTTCTGTATGAGATTTTCTAAGGAAAATGACTCTTTGGTGAATTAGAATGAAATAAAGGATTTCTTTATGTCTCATTTGTCTTTATTATCATCTTGGTGTATTTACTTCTATCTTTACATTTATTTCAGCAACTGTTATATTCAGAAAATTACTTAAAAAGTAAATTTCCAACAAGCTTTTTATTGATAAAATACTATCCTAAGCACTTGTAATCAATACTTGTGAGTTAGGATGTTATTTTTGTTGGCTATAAACATAGGGTGATATTCCCATCTATTTTTATTTAGCCAAGTAGAATCTGAAAATGCTTGAGTAAGATCACTTCATATCTTTTCCTCAACAATGTTGTTGATGTCAAGCCTCGTCTTCCCTATTATCTGGCCTTCCAAATCGATCTCATTTATAATAATCATCTGATCAAGAAGACCATTGTTAATTAATGAGATTTGACATGTGTAATTTCCTTGTCTTGTTGGAAATCTATTGGTTCTCCAGAGTTTACCCCTTCCCCAACTCTCTTGATGGATTTTGATGGACGATCGTTCTGACCCCATGGTCTTATTTCTTCTTGTTCTGTCAAGTTAGGAGGAAAATCCATTTGTGTGGAGGTTGAAGTAGTCAATGTGTCGCTCGACTATAATTTTTTACTTGGGAGGAGTTGGTATTACACCATGAAAAATGTCATCTCATTGGTGTTTCACGTTATATTATTTCCCCATGAGGGAAGAATTGTACCCATCGACCAGGTGACTTCCAACCTTTCTGAGTCTGTGGCTAACCCAGGATCCACATTTTTGTGGATCAAAAACTATCATATGAAAATTGAGTATCGGTTGTGGGAGGTATCCTTCTCTCATTGGATCTTTTTATTTTTTCACGTCAATTTCATATCTTCGGGCCACCTCATTCGTCTCTCAAGTGTCAATTCCACCAGATTTTTTTTCGAGAGTCGCTTTTTTTATAACATCATATCTATATGATCCGTGGATGCTACCATCGCCATGTGATGCGAGTAAATACCACGTTTACACCGGGATGGGAGAACCTGTGTCTGCAGTTGAGGTCACTTACAAAGATATTCAACATGCCACTGTAGACCCAGATCAAACTCCTTCATTGACAGAGGAGGATGATATTTTTCCAAAGTCTACTTGGGCTCAAAATTATTCAAATTTCCAAGATCTTCTTGACACTTTCTTTCTCTCAAATGCAGCTATCATTGAGAAAATGACTGGGGTTGAAATATCATGGGAGGATATGCATCACAGATCGTATTTCCTCCTCAAGATCATTTGTATGGAAAATTGAGAATCTAAGTCAACTGTGAGTAGGAGTGTCAATCAAATGGTGAACACCTTGGTCGGGAATGGTGTCGATGCCGAGGGGAACATGGAAAATATATCGGAAATCATCATTATTAACATTTTTAATAACCGTGACGTTGTTGAAAACATCTTCGTTGGAGTGAAGTTCTCTGAAAACAAGATTTGTTAGTATACGAAGCTCTTTAAAGAGTTTCAAGGTGTGTTTTATTGGTCGTACGAGAAAATGCATGGCATAGATCCCCGTACAGTTTAGCACGAGATTCAAACTTATGAGAATGTGTTACACATCAAAATGCCATACTTAAGTGTCGCACCCTAAGTCTTGTAAAGTGTCGCAAGTGTCGCATGCACCTTGATAAGTGTCGCGTGCACTTTGACAAGTGTTGTATTCACCTTACTAAGTGTTTCATGAACTTTTCCAAGTGTCATAACTCCTTGAAACCATGAAATACATTTTCCATGATCCCTAAGTCATATTGGAGGAAGAAACCCATCATTTCAAGGCCAAAAGCATGCTTTTCACTTGGAAATTCGACCATTTTTTGAGCATTTATGAAGGGTGGTGATCCATTATTTTTGGAACAAAATGAAAGAAAAGATATTACAATGAAATACAAATAAAAATTTCTAGGAACAAATTACAACAATACATCATTTCTATTGATGAAATAAATGTATAGAGGTTGTAAAAATACAGAGTGCAAGACTCACTAGAATGTTGGTAGCTTTATCTCTAAGAAGAGATGTGACAGCTATGCTCATTCATAAGAAGATGATTAAAATGAGGCTCTGAAGGCCTTTTAATGATAAACATGAATTTCAAAACCCTATACATCCAAAAACCTAACCCTATGAAATGAACTGCCAAAAGTCATGTGGGCCTCGTTGGGGTAAGTTAGTACATTAACTTCCCGGGGTCGTAACGTTTGCATACAATCTCTGTTTTAGTCTTGTGATAGCTCATTGGAAAGGTATTTTAGAGAACTACACATTATTCCATAAACATATGACTCAACCTGTTAGCACAAGATTGGTTAAGGTGCCAAGTGTCAAGAAAAAGAATTGAAAAAACTCTCACAAGGTTCCAAGAATCAAAATCACTCATGGATTTGCGCTACCCAATCGCACGTAGACACACAGGCAGGCGCTACCTAAATTTTGGCAGAAAACAAATTGTGCAGAGTTATTTTACCAGGTTTGAGTCACTAAATTGAAACTTGGATTATGAACAATTGAGAAGGTATTTTTGAAAAATGGAGTAGGTTTTTGTTCATAACATGCCAAATAACAAAAACCTCTCTCAGGTTTTCAAAATGTGTTATGGTTTGAGAGATATTATACATATAATTGGAGCTACCTACTGTTTTACAATGACGCTACCTAATTTCCTCTAGCGGTCACGGTTTTGATATTCGCCTTGTTGGGAGGTTTCCACATGTCAAGGAGAGTTCAAATGGCTTCTCAAGGATCATTTAGATGTCAAGGGACACCTGCACCTAAGATTTATCTCCAGAAAAGGCCTCATGCAATGAGGTGGAGACATTTTATTAATGACTTCCAACAAATTCCTGAAAATTAACAATTTGTTGGATTTTTGTCTCTTTGATTGTTGCCACCTATCTCCAAGGATTAGAATCCAATGAAGGAGATGGGATTAGACCTCCTAAGGTTATTTGGATGCTATTTTATATTTAAGGAAGGATATCTCTTGAGGAAATGGGTTGGATTCATGATCTAAGAGGGGAGAGAGCTAGAGGAGAAGTCTATTTGCTCAATTGTAAGCCTGAGGGCCTGCTGTAATTAGCATTTCTGCCATTACAGATTCATGAGAGTTTCTTATCAAACTTTATTTTCTTTGTTATAATTCTATATTGTCATCTTGATTGAATAATATTTACAGATTTTGAAGATCAAAAGCTGCCTTTGGTTAATGAATTCATGAGCTGCAAAGGATTTGTGGTAATTACTTGTTAATCACAGTTTATTGTTCAATCACTCTTCAATCTATATTACAGAAAGGATATATGTTATGTGGTTATTCTTCTCTTTGTTTACCTTCTATTATTCTATCCATATTTGCATAATCCTTTTGTCTGGTAGGCAGCTTGATTTCCTTTGATCTGTAGGATGTTATGACTGCATGCCCAATGGAATGTATTTGCAGCAATCTGATGCTCTCCTTTTTACTCTTCTCTTGTTGATACACCTATTTAAACTATTTTAATCCATTTGCATTTCCATGTTACCAAGATTACTCTAATTTTCAGTCTGGGAGTGACTCTTGGATTGATAACATAATTGGCACCGTTGTCAGGGACGAATTTGAGCAAATTGAAAAGCTCCCTGGGAAGAACGACATTGAACAACTCCAGCTTTAGATGGTGACTGAAGTTGGACACCTTCAATACTGCACATTCACCATGGCGACTCCATTATTCAGAATATGTTGGTGACTCCACTGGAATGAGACCAATTAAATGGCTATGAAGGCTATCCTGGCTAGGAGGTTTGCCCCACTCGATTTCTTAGCTATAGAGGATTATCCATATCTTGTGCCTCTTATTGATGAATGGAAAGATCTGCTGCCCAGATTTTATGAAGGTAAGGATGATAGCCCTGTTGAGCATGTTCATGAATTTCATAATTTGATGCAGCATCTTGACATCCATCATGAAGATATATTGATGAAAATGTTCATGTATCCATTGGATGGGGATGCATGTAAATGGAATTTCTTGTTACCCCCTTCTAGCATTTCATCCTTGAAGGATTTCCATAGAGTATTCAATGAACATTGAAAAAGGTTTTATCCCTCTAAAAGTATTTGTCATAAATGTTGTGAGGGATATGTAGAATGTGCTCAAGATTTGTTAGATTGCTCTATTCAATATAAAGATGAAAACGATTTTATTCACTGTCCAAATGAAGATATAAATGAACCTCTTTCTCTTTCTTATTCCTGAGAAGAAATTATTCCAGATATCAGTAATGATTGTATTTATGATTGCATGGATTCAGTTTCATTATATCATGTACCTTATGCATGTGATATCTCCGATTTGAAAGAAGAACCAATTGTAGAAGATGATCTTTCTCTTTTCTTGCAAGAGGTTTCCCATGATATATTTTCACTTGATATTGAAGAGAGAGATCAGGGGATTGTTCATTTTTCTGTGCAAGACCAAGAAGCCTTGGGCTCACCTATATTTGATGAATACTCTGATGAAGAAGAGCATATCCATTTTGTTGATTTGAGGAGCAGCCAACCAAGTTATGACAGTTATGAATCTGATTATGACGGAGAACAATATTTTGAAGAAATCAGCTATCAAGAAACTGTTGAAGACATTCAAAAGTCATCTCTACAAATCAATGATCCTGCATGCACTATATTCGAACCTGGATCTGCAGACAACAACAAACAATCTATCATCAACAGTGAAGTTAGTTTGCAGCTATGTTCAGATTTGCAGGTAGTTGTAGGTGGAAGCCATGATCAACATGAGGATATGCAGAAATCTTCTAATGTTCAGCTAAAATAGAAGGAAGAGGTATTCCTTTTCAGTTTTATTGATCTGTTGGCTGATTATCTTGGATCTTTGAGAAGCTTAGATGTCAAAATACTTTGTCAAATGAAGGTTGGTTGTTCCGTTCTTTTGAATTGCATATCAGTAATCTATGGGTTCTTGCATTCACCATTATCGTATCAAGGATTTCACTAGCTAATCAAATGCTTGTATCGTTTCATTGGAAGCACGAATTTACTTGATCAAGAAGAAACACACTTGATTAGAGTAGGAGTAGGAAGAAATAAGCTCATTTTTTAGCATTTCCTTTCTGTTAGTTTGCAATAGTTATTTCAATTTAAAATAAGGAGCAGAGATGCTCTCAGGTTTGTTGGTTTCCTGGACAGAGAAGAAGATGGATAAGGATATTTTTCTATAGGTTCTTGGCAGGTCGCAAGGAGCATTCCATCCCCCATGGAGCCTAATGTTAGAACAAGATTGGTTAAGGTGCCAAGTGTCAAGAACAAGCATTGAAAAAACTCTCACAAGGTTCCAAGAATCAAAATCACTCATGTATTTGCGCTACTCAATCACCAAAAGACACAAAGGCGGGCACTACCTAAATTCACTACCTAAATTCTGGCAGAAAATGAATTGTGCAGAGTTATTTTACCAGTTTTGAGTCACTAAATTGAAACTTGGATTATGAACAATTGAGAAGGTATTTTTGAAACCTGGAGGAGGTTTTTGTTTATAACATTCCAACTAAAAAAAACCCCTCTCATTTTTTCAAATTGTGTTATGGTTTTAGAGATATTAGAAATAGAAGTGGTGTTACCTACTGTTTTACAGTGGTGCTACCTAATTTCCTGTAGTGGTCATGGTTTTGATATTCTCCTTGTTGGGAGGTTGACACATGTCAAGGAGGGTTATAATGGATTCTCAAGGATCAGTTGGATGTCAAGGGACACCTTCACCTAAGATTTAGCTCCAGAAAATGCCTCATGCAATGAGGTGGAGACATTTTATTAATGACTTCCAACAAATTCCTGAAAATTAGCAGTTTGTTGGATTTTTGTCTCTTTGATTGTTGCCACCTATATCCAAGGCTTAGAATACAATGAAGGAGATGGTATTAGACCTCCTAAGTTTATTTGGATGCTATTTTCTATTTAAGGAAGGAGATATCTTGAGGAAAGGGGTTGGATTCATGATCCAAGAGGGGAGAGAGCCTGAGGAGCAGTTTATTTGCTCAATTGTAAGCCTGAGGGCCTATTGCAATTAGCATTTCTGCCATTAGAGATTCATGAGAGTTTCTTATCATACTTTGTGTTCTTTGTTATCATTCTATATTGTCATCTTTCTTGAATAATATTTACAGATTTTGAAGATCAAAAGCTGCCTTTGGTTAATGAATTCATGAGTTGCAAAGGATTTGTGGTAATTGCTTGTTAATCACAGTTTATTGTTCAATCACTCTTCAATCTATATTACAGAAATGATCTATGTTGTGTGGTTATTCTTCTCTTTGTTTACCTTCTATTCTTCTATCCATCTTTGCATAATCCTTTTGTCTGGTAGGCAGCTCGATTTCCTTTGATCTGTAGGATGTTATGACTCCATGCCCAATGGAATGTATTTGCAGCAGTCTGATGCCCTCCTTTTTACTCTTCTCTTGTTGATCCACCTATTTAAACTATTTTAATCCATTTGCATTTCCATGTTACCAAGTTTACTCTAATTTGTAGTCTAGGAGTGACTCTTGGATTGATAACACGATCTATATTTTATTTGTGGCAAGCCAAGAAAACATTGTTTAGGTCCCCAAAACAACCCTGGAAGTACAAAAAGATGTAATGACATGGAAACTTCCAAAATAATCCAGTCAGAATAGGTGGGCGACCACCAATATATACCTAGATGTTGTGTAGCGATTTAGGACAGCCCTGTAAATGCAGAACCCATAATTACAAATAAATTTACCCATTACAAAGAAACGTGTTGAACTAAAAACTGTCCAAATGATTCATTTGGAATTTGGAACAAGTGGGTGGCCACCAATATCAACTTGGATCAATCCTCTCCCATTAGGAATAAATGGTCTCCATTGCGTTGATTTCCCGTGGAAGAGGGGAAAGTGTTTTTGGAATATGAATCTTGGTGATCTTCGTGCCTTGTTGGAGAAGTTGTGTTGCTTGGTATTTGGAAGGTTGTCACAAACCTCTTGCTGGAGGGGTTGAATTTGTTCCACCAACCTGTTGTCTCTGGGATTAATGGGGCATTGTGTAGGCACCATAAAAATGTAGGTGAAGAAAAAATATATTCTTTCTCTTATGCAATCTTCTTATGTTGGATAGAAGGCATTGAGGCTATAGTAGTTGTAGTGGCCTCTTGTGCATCCTTTGAATAGACTATGAAGAGGATGAATTTTGCAGTTTGAGAGATTACCTTACGACACTGTTTTGGTGGAACAATATTCAGAAGTACCTATGGTATCCTGTAGATTTCACCCCCTAGAGTAATAATGACACGACGTGATCGAGACTCATAAAAAAAGTGGTGTTTCCACATATATGGTTGGCCCAAAACAACATCACAAAAATCAAGAGGGACAACATCACACACTACCTTATCCTTGAATGGATGGATTCCATATAACAGGCGACATTGTTGGTTGACACTGAGATCGCATCCCTGGTGAAGCCACCCAATGTTGTATGGATGTGGGTGTGGTGTTGTTGACAACCCCAACTATTTGATGACCTCAACTGAGATGAGGTTATTCTGGTTTTCGCTATCAAAAATGAAATGAAATGGGGTCCAATTCACCCACATATGTGAATGGAAGAGGCGTCCCCCCTCTTCAGGATCTACTAGTTCTTCCGGTTGAATTGTTGCGATCATGACAATAGTAGTGGGGTCTTTGTTGATGATCTGTCTATTGTCAATATTTTCTAGATCAGATTCTGAATCAGGGTTCGACTCCTTATATTTGACCTCACCTACCAATGAATATTTCAAGCGACATTCATCATTGTTGTGCCAGGGGATTTTATGGAAATCACACCACTTCCCAGTGTCATTCTTTGACTTTCCTTTACCCTTATTTTCTTGTTTCTTAGACTGTTTTTGGGAGGCTATTGGTTAGGGTTGTCTTTACCATGCTTTGGTTGTTTTGGATTTGTAGACCCGAACTCCCATTTGTTCTGGTGCCTAAATTTTTTCTCGATTTTGACAACATATTGATAGGAAGCTCCCAATGATGAGATGTTTAGGAAATCCATTTTGGTTTGGATGTACCTATGCAGAGCCCCATGGTATTTTAGAACCAAATGTCACTCGAAGTCTTTGATACCTAGCTTGGTGTGTAAGGCATGGAAATTATTTGTGAAATCCATTACTATTTGGCTCTTCTCTTGTCGTAGTGTGGTCTATCTCATGTACTGGTCTTCATAGTTATCAACAGAGTAGTATTGTTCTTTGAACGCATCCACACAAAAATCCCAAGTGGGATTGACCCCATATATTCCAGATTCCTCTGTGGAACTTTGCTCCCAATAAGTTTCCCACCAATGTTTGACATGGGGGAAAGCCTTGAGGAGTGTGAAGATAATATTTTCCCTGTCAGAAAAATTGTGAACAGAGAAATAACCTTCTAGCATATTCAACCAATTTTCTAAAGAATCTACATCTAACTAACCTTCAAATATGGGAATATCAAAATTAACTTGTACCTTGAAGGGAGAGGCTCCTCCACAATGGTCTCTTTATGAAGATGTGACTGTTGTTATCAATAGGTTTTGAAGGATGTGGGAAAAATTCTCCATCATTTCGTCCCTCTATTGCATGAGAGCTTGCTCAAGAAACATGATAATAGAATCCTTTGCTCTACCATTTTTATTTTATGCCTCCATAGAGGGTTTCTTAGGCATGCAAGAGAAATTTTCCTCAAGAGAGACAAGCTCGAGACCCACCCAACTTGCTATACTCAGACCTCATCGGGGACATGCACTGAAAAATGATCAAGAACATCCTGCTCTGATACCACTGATCCAGATTATTTTTAGAATGAAATGAAAGAAAAGATATCACAATGAAATACACATAAACATTTCTAGAAATAGAGAAATACAACAATACTTGATATCTATTAATGAAAGAAATGTACAGAGACTGTAAAAATACAGAGTTCAAGACTCGCTAGAATGGTGCCAACTTTATCTCTGAGAAGAGATGTGACGGCTATGCTTATTCATAAGAATATGATTACAATGAAGCTCTAAAGTATTTTTTGTGATAAACATGAATTCCAAGACCCTAGACATCAAAAAACCTAAACCTAGGAGATGAAGCGCCAAAAGTCATGTGGGCCCCGTTGGGGTAAGTTAGTACATTAACTTCTCGGGGTTGTAACGTTTTCATACGACCTCCATTTTATGCTTGTGATAGCTTGTAAGAAAGGTGTTTTCGAGAAATACACATAATTCCATAAAAATATGGCTCTGTCTACAGTTTGACTATGGCAATCTAGGAAAACATTGTTTAGAGCCATAAAATAACCCTGAAAGTACAAAAATATGTACCAACATGAAAACTTCCAAAATAAGCCAGTTGGAATAGGTGGGTAGCCACAAATATCCACCTGGATGATGTGTAGGGATTCAGGACAACCCCATAAGTTTATAACCCACAATTACAAATAAATTTCCCCATTACATAGAAACGTGTTGAACTGAAAATTGTCCAGATAAGCTAGTTGGAATTTGGAATAGGTGGGTGGCCACCAATATCCACCTAGATCAGGTGGCACACCCCTGGACATGTTGAGGGAGCACCAATTCATAGGGTGGAACCCCCTTGACCTTATTTAGGGAGTTCCACTGGCGCTTTGTCTGTAACTCAAAGGGAGTGCTAGTTTGGTTAGAGGAAAATATGGTGAATCTTGCCTTTTCTTAAGGGAGAAATTTGAAGAGATGAGGTTGTTTTGGGTCGAATCCTATCTTATGGAACTATATTATGATCAAATCCCAACTCATGGAACCATATCCTTAACCATTTCCCTTATTATATCATGGTGGTTGAGCCTCCCAATCCTATAAATTGAAGGCATTTCCAAGGTGAAAGGGGGAAGATTTTAGGTGTCAAACCTTTGATCCTTGGGGAATCCATTAAAGAATCAACATTTTGATCTCAATATTTTCTTCAAAGGGATAGACAATGAGAGCTTGGAGAATATTTTAGTGACATCAATTTGATTTGTAAGTGCCTTCTTTTGGATTTCCATTGAATATCAACTTGGCCTATTCCTTTCATTATGATTGTTCATTGTAATGTCTATGCTTAAGTTAAATTGAGTATAGATAGATCTGTTTATTTAATCACATAGAGTAGGAGAAAGGGTTTGTTTTCTTTTCATCGCAAGTCTCAATTCACTCTAAGGATCTTGGAGATCAAGCATGAAGCTTGGAACAATGAGGACAAACATCGAAACAAGGTACATCATACTCTTTCTCATTCTCATTTCGATTGGTAATGAACTAGATATCTAAGGAAAGTAGAAACCATTTGTGTAATTCTATGTTTGGACCAAAGAAGGGGTCTTGGTCCAAAGGGGAGCTTAACTTATCCACGGGGTAAGATTTATCATAACATAAAAATGGTGACTCCATTAGGGAAAGGATTTTGACTAGTCTTTCCTTTGGTTTGTATTGAATCCTTGATTGTGATTAGATCTTGTTTGTTTGATGCTTGATTCTAATTTATTTCCCCTCCCTCTTCTTGATTTAAGAGTTTACAGAGTCATTGATAAAGTCTCTGCTGAGTTTTATCTTGTGGAAGCCTTTTTTAATCGTTTTCAAGACCAACACCATCCTCTAGTGGCTACCAGGGCACCATTGGCCTCACTGGTGCTTCCCCTTAGCCTTATAGGGAGCACCATAATTCTCTGTATCTTTAATGACTTGAGCACCACTCTCTCTTTTTAGGTGGTTTTATAAGGTTTTGTCTTGATTTGCTCAGTTTGTTGTTTGGATGATTTTAGCCCAGAATCTCTTAATTTTTCTTTAACTTTTTTTTGATTGAGAAATTGATATTCATCACTCATTTCCTTTATTTCTTCGAGTTTTTAAACTTATCCTAGTTGTGAAATTGTATGGTCCCCTAGTTCATCCTACCTTTCAAATTGTCTGATATTCGTCTCACAAAGTTTTTAGATTGCTTGACTGTTTGGAAGTTCTCATCAACTAGAGTTTGCAAAGGTTGTTTGGTATTGACATATTTTTGTATTCATTGAAACATTTCATTTTTTCAATGATTAGGACCCTCTTGTTTACCACAACCCAACCTTGAATATTGATTCTTGTTGCTCGTTTTTTGAGGATTTCCAAGAGTGATTGTTTTCTTTTTATTTTACATCATTTGGGTTCTTGTTTGAACTTATATTGGAATCATTCTAACATTTGTATTCTTTGGGTACTAGTCGACCTTTTTTAGTGCATTTTTGTCTGATCTTATTTCTTGCTTCACGTCTCTTTGTGTCAAACATTAATTCCTTTCATTCCATTTGAAATTAGTGAAGCATTAAAGTTTTTTGCATATCTCATTGCACTTTATCAAATGGAAAAAAATTTGCGTTTTAGTTTTTGGGTGGTGCATATTTGTAGTTTGCATTTGGTAGATTGCAGTTGGGTTTATGCATTTGGGAATGGAAAAAATACTCTTATCCTTTCCATAATTAACATTCATTGAAATTGATTTTTTTTCATTTAATTTTCATTTTGCATGGTTTTAAGAGTTAGGTCAAAATATCATCAATTGCACCTCCATACCCCTGAGTAAACGAACAACCATAAAATTAAAGCGCTAATTAAAATCCATCTAGAGATTTTTCTTTCTAGGGCTTTGCAAACCTACATTAGATTAGTTGTAGGGATTTGGAGTAGGTGGTGAATATAACTCTCCAAATCTATAAAACAAACATAGAATCCTGAATTAGGAAGAGAAGTCCATTTTCCACATGATTGTCCTAGGCAACCCTTCTCACACAAGGGTTAATCACGAGGTCACATTAGGGCCATCAGAGTAACTAACCTTTCTTCGTTGATTTTGTTGGAGTGGTTTGCAAGTATTATAAATGGTGCCATTAGACACTTGGGGATCACTTGGAAGGTTCACACCTTGGTCATAGGCACCTCTCAAGGGGATTTCGGGTTTCAACCCTTCCCTTGAGTGTATACTTGACTTTTGATTGTTTCCCCATGCTCTGTTATTGTAAGTGGTAACCTTAGTGGCTGTAATATTTAGGGCTCATACACAAGGTGATGACGAAGGGGAAAGTATTTTTTGAACTTGGACTAGATGTTGGTCAGACTCACTCAGGCTCCTTGGAGGATAACCCATGGTTTCATCGTGTGGAAACTTGCACCAGGGTGTAAGTCTGTTAAGTAGGTTACCAACATAATTGTTCCACCCTCTCTATCTCATCCCCTTCTTATATTTATATCGTGACATTGGATTTCATCACCAACTAGTAGTTTCATTATGGGAAGGTTTGTTTTTATGATTGCTTCCTATATTTTTTAGCGTCTGTTGTTTATTTCCCTAGTGGACCTTAGGTTGAATTAGTGTTTATGGAATTAGTTCCTAGAACTACCAATGGAGAAACTCCTTCTATCGGGGAACCTTTTGTTTTTCCTTATTTTGGAAACATTGGTCCTCCTTATATTGCCACATTGAGTCTTCTCGCACTGACTAATGGGTTACCGATATGGGTTTTTCCACTCCAAAAATATTGAATGCTCCCAATGCTTCAAATTCAAGCACCTCGCCCCAAGAAAGGTACCTCATATTGACCCTTTTCCTTCTTCTCCAGTTGCATCTTCTCCCCTTTTTTCTCCTCGCCTAGTGAAATCTATGAAACTAGCAACCAGGTGGATAAGAAGAAGAAGAAAAGGAATATTAAGAAGAAGAAAAATAAGCCAGGGGCCAAACTTCCAACCACTGCAGGACATGTTGGAAGCAATCAACCAGTTATTGTCAATCAAGATGAGAAATATTGATGAGGTTCACAAGCCTATCAAGACAACTTGAAAACCCAAATTCCCTTGTAGGATTTGTAAGGGTGACCACCTTCTTAAGGATTTACTTGGTATTCCCAAGGTTTTAGACATGTGGTCCACGAGTTCCAAAAAAACTCATGTCATCAGCCTCTATAGGTCATGTTGGTGACAACCTGTCAACTAGTGAAAGTAAGGTTCAAGAGAAGAAAATTAGGGTCAAAATTCCTTGTAGGTTATCTGAAGGAAGTCATCAAACTCACTTTTTCCCTCGTATGGATGAAGCCTTGAAATTGTTGGAAGAAATAACTATTTCCCATCCAAAAATTCTAACTTCTTATCATAAGCTCTCTTCCAACCCACCATTGGTTGCTAAAGTGATTAATCTGATTCCATAATTGGTCGATACCACTCTTCCCTTGAATAAGTGGTCGACCTAAGTCCATCATTGGTCAATCCCTCTCTCCCCTTGGAGAGTGAAACCCATCAAGTTATCGTTATGATCCCATCATCGATCGATATCACTCTCCCGTTAGAGAGTGAATTCGATACCGCTCACATGTTTCTTGTTGATACCAATTCTACCGTACAATGTGGAATTTCTCCTCCTAATGTTGAACCCCCTCCAAGTAATGAGGCCATTCATTTTCATTGGCATGGGATAACTGGACCTTGTATTTCTTCCTGTGTACCTTTCCAAATCATTGTTCAGGTTTTTGGTAGGAGCGTCCCTCAGAATATCATAGATGAAGGTGTTTATGTTAGTATTATATCCTCAACTACTTGGCAAGATTTGGGTTGTCCACATATTTTGTTGGTCTCCCAAAATCTGTTATCTGTTAACAAACGAATCACTCAACCTTTAGGGATTCCTTCCTCAATTACCCATTACGTTAGGAGGGAAAACCATCTATATTGACATTATGGTAGTTCACGACCCCTTTGATTTTACTTTTCTCCTTGGAAGAAATTGTGTCTACGCCATGAAAGTTATCGTTTCCACTCCCTTTCAAGTGATATCTTTCTCTCATAATGGAAAAATTGTGACTATCGATCAACTTTTGTTTTTTAATCCTCATTTGACTGCCAACCACCTGCCTTCCTTAAATGGTCCTTATATGCAAGTGGTATTTCTCCCACCATAAGTTAATTATGTGGCAACATGTCCCACATATTCAGCTTCGAATGAGGCTTCTTTTGACTTAGATCTGGTAGTTGACATGGTGATATCTTCAATAGGGCTATTAGAACATGATCTCCTTACCCCTATTGTGACCCTCGATATGTATTCCTTCCAGAGAGTTTTTATTTTGTCCAACAAATATTTCTTGGAATCCATGATTGAGGTATGTCCCTTGACATGTATTATTTTCATAGCAGTGTCCTCTTGAAAACCATGATCAAGAAGAAGTCATGAGCATAGTTTTATTTTAGGTTCCAGGTTCATTAAAAAATGAAACTAGAGTCGAGTAAAGTTCTCATTTTTGTTTCAATCTTGTTGAAAAATGAAATAAAGGTCTGGGAATTGAAACCAACATGAGAAATGGAAAGAGGAACTCTTAATGGAAAATGCACAATATTGATATAAAGTAGAGAAGATAAAGGGTAATCGAAATGTAATTTTTTTTTCTCCCTAACATTAGAGGAGTAGATGAAAAGAAACAGAGAAATCCATGAAAGAAAAAGAAGCAAGGTTAAAGTAGAGCATGAGCATCGAGCCATGATAGTAGAACAGGAAAATATTCTCCAGAAATGAGAACTACAAAAGAAGATAGAGGAAGAACTTAAGACGAAACAAGAATATGATGTTCTCAAGAGTTACTAGCCAAACAAAGAATGGAGGTTGAAGAAAAAAGGAAGAATCAATATCTATTAGAGTAAAGGAAGAGATAAATGAAGAAAATGCCAGAAAAGACATGGATGAACATAAAATATAAAAGGAAGAATTAGCAGAGAAAAAAAGAAAATCTCAAGAGGATTACATAAAAAAAAGTGCTTGAAAGAAAAAATAGAGAAAAGGAGAAGGAAAGGTGTGATGTAGCTAGGGAGGTAATGGTAGGGGGGGAGGGGAAGGGGAGGGCCCATAGTGATAATAGTGGAGGCCATTCAATGTAATGTGGAATAGATCCACTATATTATTAAATAAGCCCCACTATAGTAGTTAGATATATTGTGTGAACATAACAAATATGAGAATACTTTCTAGAAGGTTTCTTCTCTAGAATATTTTAGAGAGAGAGAGAGAGAGAGAGAGAGAGAGAGAGAGAATGCTATATAAAGAAGTGTAAACAATGTATTGGAGCATAGTGAAGAATATTGTAAATGTATCAAGCATTTCTTGATGAGTCCATTCCTTACATAAGGAATAATTATACATGGTGTTACCCTACTTCGAGGGTTCTATCTCATTCTTGTATGTGAATGCTTTGAATTTATTGTTGAAGTTCAAGATTTATATTCTAGATTATATTTTTACATTTTCACTATGATCCAATACATTGCTTACACTTTTTTATATAGCATTCTATCTCTATCTCCTAGGAACATTCTAGAGAAGGAACCTTCTAGAAAGACTTCCCACGTTTATTATGTCCACAATACTACAATATATATATATATATATATATATATATATATATATATATATAACTAACACAGTGGGATTTATTTAATAATATAGTGGACCTGTTCCACCTTAGATTAAATGGCCGCCATTATTATCACTATGGGCTCTTTGACCCCCCCATTACCTCTCTAGCTACACTACATTCAATCCCCTTCACATGGTTCATCCTCGAAACATGGGAAGAAACCATACAATATGACTGGCTAAGCAATGTAGCTAAATGGTACCAATTACATGAATCCATCCATCTTAATGGAAGATGAACATGATGTCCAATTGTTTTCTTTCCATCCTGATCTTGATCCCATGGCACCAAAGGCACAATAAGGATCAAGATCAGGGTGGTAAGGCAATAGTTGGACATCATGTTTAAAAATTAATTGGGAAGTGAGGTGGTTACTCAAACAAAGACCCCTCTAACCAATAAAGAGGGAAAGCCGATATTGGAACTAGATGGAATCCTTGAGGTAGATGTGAAAAAATAGATGGAAGCATTTATTAAAAGATAAATCACATACTACAAAATTAGATGGCAGGGTTTATTAAAGAGGAATTCATTTGGGAGGCAAAAGCATTCTACATATACCTAAATTTGCAAATGTTGTAGGATACCTACCCCATTAGAATAACTAATATTAAATTGGATTGATTAGAAGAATACTAGAGAAACTAGAGATGGGATCCATTGAGGAAGTTGATTGAACAAAATCCACTAATTCATAGAGAATAATGAACTAAAAGAAGATCAAAGACGAAGTCCACTGCTGTATCGACTAAACTACAATTCATTATTGTGCATATGTTGATGACCACGATGGAGATTAGACAAATGACATGAACTGAAGGATTAGTAGGGAGCCTTGTCAACAATATTGTGTCAATTAGATTGGGATCAATGTATGGGTGTATATCTGGTATTTGATGACCAAGATATGTCGACTAGGAAGACATCATTGATTACCAAAAGGAGAGTCGAATCATTTAATAACTGAAGGGACATAAGAGAAGATGAATTGTGACAACCACTTGTTGGAGATGGCCCATATGAAGGCAAGATACACGTTGAAGAGAAATTTAGAAAGTACTAAGGCTACCTAAATTTCTTAAAGGTACTTTAAGATAATGCTAAAATGGGCAAGATTTAGCCTAACTTCCCTTGACATTAACCTTAATGAAAATCAATAGGTAGCACTAAGCATATTGCAAAAAGAATAAATCCTATAATGTAACTTATCTTAAATTAATGAGTATTAGGAATTAGTATGTATTTTGTTTGTAATAGCTAAGTGCCATGGTATCTCAAATTTCACATTTGTATTTTTACTTTATTTTCTCTTTAACTAGTGGTACCTTTTAATCACACCAAAAACATTAAGGTGCTCTCACACCCTAGGAAAAAATTCACATTAATAAGTTGGTAACATTAATGAAATATACATAGATTGATAATATTAATGAAAAGTTTCACTTTTAATCTCTAATATCAAAAGAAAAAAAAAAAAAAAATTACATAAAATAAACTAGCTACGCCGAAAGGTGTACACCTATTGACCATGGACACATTTAATAGGTTTTTAGTGCTTAATCAGTTTTGTATGGACAAGATTAAATATTGATGGAATATTCTTAGTAATCCCAATAAATCAATGGTTGTGATTTCAACCACTAACTTCCTCACTATTATAAAGATATCAGTTTACATGCTTATTTTTTTACTTAATCATATTTAAAATTTACTATGGTGGCTAAGTGATTGCCACTTATGAGTGATTAGGGTTTCATTTTCTAGGCCAACCTAAACCTTTGGCCTTCACTAGTCACGTTCTGGACACACTACCTCCTTCCAGCCACGTTCTAAACACACTGCATTTATAAATCTATGCGTTACCCTGTTTACTTTTTCAGATTTACTAAATCATATTAAGGAATTATTGTCTTCCCATTTGATTGCCATGTTAAGTGATTAGCAAGGAATTAATATGTATTCAACATTTTATTGCCACATCGCACATATCATATATGGGGCATGAGTGGAATGTGAACCGTGGAATGGCCTAATGCTTGCGTTTCCAGGTGGACAATGGCGGGTTTCAATTTAAATTAACTCATGCATTACTAGGCGGAGAGTCGTGGAGTGTCGATTGCATTTCAATTTCAAATATCATATTTGGGGCATGCTTGGAATGTGAACGGTGGAATGGCCTGAGGCCTGCATTTCCAAGTGGACAAAGATGGGTTTCAATTTAAATTAACAATGAGTTAGTAGGTGGAGAGTCGTGGACTTCCGTTTTCATTTGAATTTCAATTAACTCATGCATTAAGAGGTGGAGAGCCAAGTTTTAATTTCAATTAACTCATGAATTAAGGTGGAGAGCCATGGAGTGTTAGGTGGATAGCCAGAAGTCGCAAAAAATATGTATTTATTGATATTCAACCCGGTCTAGATTTTTGGATCGTGTTGATGGGCGAAATTGACCGTCCGTCAACTGGGAGAGTGGAACCGGTCCAGGGTTGTCTAAATAACCCAAGCCGTTTGGAATGGACCACCCTGACGAGTTTAACGGCTCTGTTGGCCGCTCTAAGGTCTTCTATGAAAACCAGAGAGAAATGATCTGAGCTAAGAAATCTTACTAAAACAAACTAAACTATAACTGAATACAAGAAACTAACTAAAATAAATGAAACTAGAAAGTAATAAAGCAAACTAAACTAACTACACTAATCTAACTATAAACTACTAACTATTATATATACAAAATACTAATTATGATTATAATAACTCAAATCAACTGCCTAATTAACAGCTGCAATATTTCTTATTCACAAATGTACATTATGGACAACCTACAGATTTGATTAAAACCTGCAAAAATCATGTGTTTTCTGCCCTAAGACAGCCACAGATCTCTTTTTTATCTTTTATGTTTTATGAAAAGGAAATAAAAACTACTGAAATTAGACAATCTAATCTATATTACTGAAATTAAACAATGTAATATAAATCTAACTAAACTATCATTTATATTAAACTACTTAACATAAACAGTAAACATCTAACTAATTGACCTGGAAACGCTCCAAGTCTGCCCTGTGTCAGATGACTTCTTAAGCTGATTGGAGGAAGAAATTCACACCATTAGGTCCTTAAGCCTCTCGTAAACGATCGGCTATGCTGCTTTATGAAGTGTTGTTACAGGACAAACAAGACATAAAAGAAAATCATAATAGTTTTCTGATGGTAAATCTCTGCAATAAGAGAAACCTATTATGCAGAAAACTTATATGTAACAATTCAATCTATGAAGAAGACAGAGCTATCATTCACAAAAAATGAATCAACAACTGTTATGCCCTTTATCTCTTTGGAAGCAACAAGATATGTATAACAATAAGAAATTATATCACTTGAATTTGATTTAGATAACAAAGTAATACTAAACCATAAACAAAATGATATACAACACTTGGAACAAAGTGTCGATATATTGAAAAGCAAAAGCTATGACAAAACATCAATTTTGCTCCAGTTTGAATCAGAATTACATATCCTTGTTCTCCCACCACTGAGGATGTTGATTATTACAAAATCATAGGTTTATATAGGTTTCTCACAAGGTAAAACATCCTTGTGAATAATAGCAAATTGTTTTACAAAATCTGGAAAAATCCCAAAATCTCCTAAACTAAGGAAATAAAATGCAAGTAAAATCTGTAGATCATCCCCTGACTGCTCAAGATATCTATTGCCAATTCGAATTTGCCTGCAATAGAACACAAAGATCAAATTAGAAGGATGTTTTATTAGAAAAACAATAAAAAAATGACTTTACAGACTTAGCTACAGAATCATCTGATTCTGTAGCTAGTCAAAAAGAGCTAACAGGACTAGATATAATCAAAATAAAATCAAATCCAAAACTAATTACTAATGATTCGATTATTCTTTTAATTAAACCAAATAAAAAAGAATGCAAATCAGGACAGAGTAAGAATACTCTGTTTTTTCCAATCGACATAAAATCGAATCAAATCTCAACAAAGTTGTTTCATAAATGCAATCAATGGTAAACCAAATCGTATGAAATACAACCAATCATTATTGATTTGCATAAGATTCATATCATTTAATCCATTTCCAATATAGAAAACTATCACGATTTCATGCATAACTAAATCCATAGAATTCAGCCACAGTCTTTGTTTGCTGAGTTTCAAACAGTTCACAGGTATGACCAAAAACAATGGTCGTAACTATCATTGACCAATTATAATCATAACAGCAGATTGATATCACTTAGTTAAAAGCACAATATGTAAATAGCTTCCTTTGTAATCGGATGAAATCAAACTCCGTGAATATCAACTCAAAAGTCTTCATGTTTGATCACCACACAGTCAACAGACAGAGGCGCGATAAAATCGATAGGATTCATGAACTGGGCAATAATCAATACGAATCTTCATCGACTTTATTATAGAAATGAAATCGAAACCTTGAACAGAATCCAATTCAAACAATAATGAGAATCAAATAAGTATCAGATCTGGTTGAAAGACAAAAAATAGTTAACCCATTTATCAATCATATTTACTCATAACTAATTTAACTCATACCATTGACTGTATTCGAAAATTGAAATATCAACAACAGTCTATTTTTAAAACTATTAACAACTTGTCTCATTAACAGAGCATCGAACTAAATTTGAACAATCATATCTATTCGATGATCCATCGAATCAAAACTCAATCCAATCAAATCTTAAACTATAATGAAAATCACCACAAAAATTATATACAGCGAAGCATGCTTATGTAACAGAGCAGGTGAAATATGTACACAGAGTGTAATATAAATGAGTGAAAAATTACCATCGTAGTTGCTGAGACTATGTCAATTTTGAATTGACAATTGCTATAGCAGACTCAACATTTTTTAACAGGATTGAACCAGTAGTTCGTTGCTTCTTTTCGTTGGGTTGCACCTTTGCATTCTGACCAGTGATCTTTGCCACTTGGTTTTCCAAATCATGGATTTTGGATTGCAACCTTGGGACATCCAAGTAATATCTTTCCAACCACAACCCACACTGATCGCAAGGTGGAGCAACAGTTTGAGCAGTCGAGGGTTTCGACGATTCACCGAGGGTTCCATGAGGTGGTTCAATACTAGGGAAGTCAGGGTTATCCCGCAGACAGGGAGGTAAATTCTTGACAAAATCATAAGGAGGTTCGCTACACAAGCCCTTTGAGTAAGGATACTCTTCGGAGAGAAAACATTCAATGTCTGAATCGGAGTCTTCGCTGACCACGATAGGCTCTGATTTGGCAGGGGGTTTAGATTTATTCCTCACCATGCGAGAGATCAACCTTGCATTTTTCTTGTCTCTAGCATTAGCACCAATCTTTGCTTTAGTCTTTTTGGTTGTAGGCTTAGCAACTGCGGCCTGTTTAGTCACAGCCATAGGAAAACTCGTAGGTGACTCGGGTTTAGGTTTGGGTAGCAAAACGTTATAAGGCACAAGGGGAACAGGTTGGGTTTCGGTTACCATGGGCTTATCGACCTGTGGAGGGTTAGACTCTTCAAACCCATTACGGCTGAGAAAATCATGCCAAGAATCACGACGCAACCCTAATTCATAAACCAAAATCATTTTAATCAACCCCAAATGGAAGAGGCTGGTATCAGCTTGGCTACTCTTGTACCTTTTATCCATCTTGAACAAACTTCGATGCAGGTAGTGAGGCATACTAAGTTCGAAACCCATAAAAACCATCAATAAACAAAGGTGAAACAAGAAAATGAATCCGTACCTGCCTTCACAAGTAATGAACTGCTTGATAATCATCAGGAGATCATACCAGCGGGGTTTCAACATTTTTGTAGGCAAACCTCTGTCGCATGAGTTCACTGTGCGAGATTGGAACAGTAATGTCCATGGAACATCATCTACCTTAAAACTTTTCGACCATTTTTGTCCCGAGACAGGCAAGCTGGTTGCCAAGCTGAGGAACTGTTCAGTGATTTCAAGCTGGACATCTCCAACTTTGGCTCGACAGCCATCGAACGATAATGAAAATTGCCGAGCTGCAGTGATGTTGTAACCATCAAATTTCCTTATGAAAGCGAGCCACCCGAATTCTTTTAGGTCGCTATACGCACCATCAAACATCAATAGTGCTTGGCACCCGTTGGGCTCTACCCTTACAACAGGAGCCATGGGTTCTGTGCATGGTGGGCTTTGAACCGAACAAACAATGCACAGGGTCAAAAACGATAGGGTTTAACAGCTTCAGCGCTCAAAGAGGCCGGAATTAAATGCATGCGTGCGAAGGTGGTGGGATTACCACCGCCATGCAATGTATTAATGACTGTGTACAATGCCATTCCATCCAACATCATAATCGTTTAAACCAAATGTTACGGCCAACCGAATAGGTGTAGCATCATATCAACGTGCCATTCATCCGAAATAGAACCAACACCATATGTGATAATCATGCGCCAAGTGTTAAGTTTAATCCAACATGAAATCCAACATTAACCAATCGATCTGTCGTGTCAATCAAACGTTTTAAACCAATATCAATTCAATCATGCCAATGCATAGTTTAAAACTATGATCGATCAATGTAATATCAACTCACAAAACAATATACCAAGCATCGATTTATGAAATTGAAAACCAAAATATTTAATCAAAGCACCTTTGTGAAACTTAAACCATTGTTTTTATTCTCAACTCGTCCTTATGTATATTTCAAAATTGTTAGAACATTGCAACCAAAAATCTCATATAATAAATGAGTCAAGAGCCCATAGCAATAAGGATCAAAGTATATAAGACCAAATCCATCATAACCTTTATGGGATCAGAATAAAACCAGTAAATCTTCATGCTCAAAGGCTTAGTAATCAAACAGATCCAAATTTGCAATCAAGGTAAGAGTAGGCCAAAGGACATAAGTTTGAAAAAAACCTTTAGCAGTCATGTGATAAACCAATGGTCAAGTGTCTTTCGGAAAAATCAATAAAAGACGACGACAGTCCAAACAACGATAGAGGGGTTTTCACACTTTCAGTTGTGAAAACTGAATCGAAACCAAATTGCAATTGTCGCAAAAACGAAACAAATGTCTAGAAGCACAATGTGACGATGATTTTTCGTTGATGAGACAAGGGGTGTAGGCAGCTTTTTTTTAAGAGCAATTAAAAAAATTAATTGGCTGCCAACAATGGCAACATGCTGGGAGAAGTAGTTATCTCTGTCAAAAGAATTCAAATCAAGACATCAAAGAAAAATTTGACTTAAAAGAACAACCAGAAAATCGTACTACATCATTATCTACTATCTTTTTTAACGAAGTTTTAAAAGATGTAAACCAATAACAGTCTTAAAGATCAGCAAGTCATGATTTTATGATAAAATTTTCAATACTGTTGGCATGGCCACTGCTGCCAACAGGCATCCATAGCCTCGACAGGGTTTCCATTTAACCCACTCGAACGTCTTTATCCTGTCAAGAAGCTCTGGATTAGAATAAAGGACTTTTTAAAAAAGGTTTCTTATAATTTTACAGATTTTCATTTACCCGACATTGCTTCGCTGCCAGCAGGCCTGTTCAGTACCCCGACGAAGTTGTCTTGGCCCCATGCTTTCATTTACCCGCTACCAGTGGACCTGTTCAGTATCCCGACGGGTTTACAAACACTTCCCACAACTCTTATTAATATTTTTTATTTTCTTTTTTTTTTATAGATAGCTGAGCGGGGTGACGTTGAAAAATCTTGATATTTTCTCATATTTTTCAGACCTCATAAGAATTTTGTGATACTGTCCTTATTCATCTCCAGAAATGATTTATTTCTAAAACAACTTACATTGATAGGGAGACATCCTTTTGAGTCATTCCTTTACGAAAAAGGGACAGCGTAAAAAGATAAAGATGATCACAACAAACTTCACTTAGAGATTGAAATTAGTAGACTTCTTTCAAACAACATTTTCCAATATTATTTTCAGAAATATAAATCACTGATGTTTGTACAATCTTCCAGAAGTCATTTCAGCGAAGAGATTTTTCTTGTAGTCTATGTCTGAATGGCTCAGTGTATAAGCATGCATATGTTTCAAAACACACCAAACTGATCAATCAAATCAAAATCATAAAATGAAAACAAAGGCAAAAATAAAAACAAAAGGAAATATTTACATAATATACAAAGATAAAAATCAGGCAAAGTATCTTTTCAGGGCTTGGCCATTCACCGGGTAGGTGTCAATATGCCCTTCAAGACTCTGCAAGCGAAAGGAACTAGGACCCAACTTTTCAGCAATCAAAAATGGCCCAATCCACAAATTTTGAAATTTAGTGTGTTCACCCTTCCCTTCGTGTGGTTTGTCTCACTTTAAGACGAGATCGCCAACTTCAAAATTTCTATCAGAAGCAGAATTAGAATCGAACCAGCTTTTAATCAGTTGTTGATGTTGATCCAATTTATTCTTGGCTTGGGTTCTTACCTCTTCTAATTTCATCAAGGCATTAATACGGCTTTCTAAAGGGGAACATTCTTCTTCTTGAACTTTTTGTGATAATTGAAGTAAAGGAAGAAGAATATGAGGTGGCAAAATGGCTTCTCTGCCATAAACGAGGAAAAAGGAAGAGCTACCTACAGCAGCTTTGGGTGTTACCCTATCAGCCCACAGTGCATTAAGTAGTGCGTTGTGCCAGTTCTTGTGATTTTCAGCCACGGTTCTCTTGATAATCTTGATCAAGTTCTTGTTGGTTGATTCTGCTAAGTCGTTACCC
>ML782184.1:862620-873101 GCA_009831015.1 Picea engelmannii
TTAAGTGGCTGGTTGTAACTGCTTCCATTGGAAATTCAAAAATCTTGATTATAGACTTGTTTTACCATTCTTGAATATATTCCTTTAATGGGGAAACAATCACTTCTTGCTTTACTTTGATATTTAACAATTCACTCTCAATTTCTCTATGGTCAATAGATCAATTTTGCAATATAGTCTCATTGTCCTCATTTTTATTTGTGTACTCAACAAGCCAATTATCAATGTCATCATAAGTATACTCAATCATACTATCAAATTTTTCGGTCAATGATTTCTTCAAATTTTTGACATGCTTGTCAAATTGTTCTCTGCTCATGATCATTGAATTTGATGTTAAGCTTGGATATGAAACTTCAATAGTGGTGCTTGCAATATCCAAACCAATAATATTTGTGTATGCCTCAGTATTTTTCCGTGATAGTTATTTTAATTGATTTAACAACCCCTTTAATGTATTAACTCTTTCAATCCAACATGCCTTTAATTGTTTCATATGGTTTTGGGAGGGAATTTTTTTTTTTTTTCTATGATCTATTATTTCCGAGACTTTTGTTATAAACATAACAACTCCATCTGTGAAGAATCCTTCATCAATCTTCAAATATTCATTTAAGTATTATTTATTGTTTTGAATTCTGATCCGGAGGGTGGAAATGTTTTTTTCCAAGTCCCATAAATATAGAATAAGCGGCATTATTTTCTTTATATTGTCTTCAACAAAGTGTCAAGTAGCAATTATTAAGATTGAAATTCATTTTACTCTCATATTTGAATCTGGAGTTCCTTGAAGAGTTCTGTCAGGTTGTATCATGGGGAATGGGGTAGCCAATATGGGTTGGGGCATGAGATTTGCCTTGAATTATTTTACTCTCCCCTTAAGCCTCAAATTTTCCACTTCCATATTAATTATTGAAATATCCAATGCATCCCCTGTGACCTTATGAATTGAGGATAATTTTGACGAAAATAGGTTTTTAGTATCAATGATGGACCGTTACTTTCCTTTGTTATTCTTAGAGGTTCTTTCAAAGGTCAATTTCTTTGAAGACCTATCAAATAAAACATTATGTACAAAAAAGGTCTCTTCATTAGAGAAAACTTCATCTTGAACATCCAATGCAGTAGATTGTACGTTTTCTTAGGCACGCTCTTCTTCATATCGAAATAAGATATTTTCAATATCAACATCTAAATTCATATCATCAAGAAAAAGATCATTTTTCAGGAGCATTTTTTTCTTCTCCCTCTTGGTTAGAATTAACCCTTTTCCTTTTCACTATTAATTTATGGGGGTTTTCTAAACTACCTTGAGGAGGATTTCTTTCTCCATCATCACTTGAATTTTTACATAAGGGTTTTCTTTGTTGGGTCGTTGCATATTGAGCATTTAATTTAGGAAAAATACTTATGTGAGAAACAATGGGTGACTGAGCTTTTTTTTCACTTGAGGGTTTCCCTCTTTGCTTATAATGTTTTGTAGTGCTCACAATTGTCTCTATGTCACCAAAAATTTTATCAACACCTTAAACATGAGGTTCATGACTATCGTCTGCTTCCTCCCCAAATGTGACTGTATTGATCAATGTGGGGATGAGCCCAACTGATACCATGTTATTATAAAAAATATGGTTAAGGTCAAACCCTTTGATTTCTTCTACAAAATTCAAATTAAACTGGTCAAAGTAAGAGGCATATTCATCGATTTTGGAAATTCCTCTCAAGAGAATTTCATCAACTCTCCAAGGTAGAGGAATAAACAGTTTTTTCCTTATTTCATAAAAAGAATGAAACCAAAAATTATACTACCTCGCCACCTCTATGATAAATAAATTTTTTGACACATAACGAGAGAGATATATGGTCTTTTCATGAGAAAAGAAAATCCTAATGATGTTGTAGTTATCCATTTTCTCCAGAATTCAAATTTTTTGTTTTAAGTAAAAAGAGAGCAGATCTTGTTATATTATATCATAAACAAAAATAAACATTTGTCCTTGGGCTGCCAACTGTTCCACCAAAATAGTGGAAAATGAAACAATTGGCAACCCTGGATAACCATGTCCAAAAGAGACAAACTGCCATCTGCCCTACCCGGAAGAAACCATGACAGGTGGCGACCTATAGTCTGAGCATTTGTCCATGACAACTGAAACTGAAAATAAACTAAACATAAAAGAGTTTGAACTAACTGAACTCCTAATCAAAGCCAAAGCATCTAACCATAACTAGAGGGAAATCCTAGCCAAGAAATTACCCGTTGAGGTTGTCATTGTCCATTTCATTCCGAGTTGGCAGGGAATAGAGTCTTGCACACGTCGGGCATCTTTTCTTTGCTAGCACATTGGAGAAAGACTTGAAAAGAATGTCTATGTGTTGGATCATGAGTGTTCCACAGTAGACTTGGTCTACCATATGGAGCCTCAAATCGAACACCAAGTCGAGTTGTTCTGGGTGGAAGAAGGGCAGAGGGACATGCCATTGGTCCGATGTTGTTGAAATAGGAGGTGGTGCAAGGACCTCGCCACCCTCCTTTGACGTGCCACCACCCCCTACCTCACTTTCTGCAGCCTGCATTCCCTCCTTTGATCCATCTTGGTGGTCTGTTCCCACGCACCACTCCTCTGATATATCCTCGGCTCCCTTCCCTGTGCTCTCAGGGTCGCCTTCGTGCTTTATGACTATGAGAGGAGAAAAACCCACCAGTATTATGCCATCCTGAGTAGCCATGTGGAGGCACTCTTCTGGGATCTCCTTCTCCATGTAACATATAGGGAATTACTCCATTTGTGAGTCCATGGTGATTGTACCATGGTGAGCCATTATAATTTCCTGAGTTTCGTCCTCAAGGAAGATGGTTGGAGGCTGCCAATTCTCTTACATCGTGAAGAGCATAGACTCTAGAGGGAGCTATATGGGCTCCTTCGGGATGACCTCCTCCACAAACGTTGATGGAGGTGACCAAGCGATCCTTTCACTACCATCCCTGCAAGTAATCTAAGTTCTCTAAGTGCGGGAAATTGAGAGCACCCTTTCAAGCCTTTCCAGTTGCTTCTACCTTACAACCACGTTGTACCAGGATGGGCCACGATGCAGCTTCCCTATCTCCTAGGGCATCAAGAAGATGATGCTAATGGCTAAGTTGCAGAGGGTGTAACAATGGCCACTCCCAACCTCAAGACTGTGAGCCTGGTGCAAACCGAGAACAAAATGAGGAAGTCTGATGCAGAGGTCGATGATAACCGGGAGGTGCGACAGGACGACTACCATTATCGCCTCCCTAGCATTGAATTTCTTGGCCACTGGGCTATTTGTGCGAGAGAGAAGTTCCATGGCTCCTGGCTGGCTCCCATTCTTAATGTCGAGGGAATGTGAGCCGACCATCCTTATTTATGGTATGTCCAGGCCTAGTGCGAAGTGGAACTTGAGTGCCGCGTTCACCCCATATGGGGCTCTAGAATTCCATTTTTATTCAAAGGTGGATGCTTCCATTGAAATCATGGAAGTATCTTCTCCAAAGAGTAATTTCTTGAATTCATAAACAAAATCATTTTAATCTTTACATTAGATCCTTGATAAGAGCATTAAACTAGAATAAATGTGATTTTGCCTCGATAGAAACATCATTAATAACGGCCTTTTCAGAATATAACAAAATGACATAAGTATGGAAAAAGCATAAGTCATGGAGATAAGACATGACAATGAAAATTATGGGAGGGAAAGATACTTAGAAAAATATAAGTGCAGAGTAATGAAAAATAAAGGAGGACTTATGAGGTTCAACATATGGCTCCAACTATGGGATGATAACCCTCTACGGGTTATCAAGAATCCAGAATCTTAAGACCATATGTCTTATTAGTCGGGATATGGAGTCTAGAAGGTGAGAATATACAAAACAAAGAAAACAAACTATGTACAAGAGAGAAGAAAAATTGAAGAAAATAAACTCTTCAAATAATGCTCATTGACAGGCATCATTACAACTTTTCGCTTCATATCCTTGAGCATGTACGAGTTGAAACTTAAAATATTTTCAATGAAATAGGGCCCAATCTAGAGTGCTTCAAACTTTGTATGCATTGAGAGATTTTATTTTTCTTTGTTCCAGAGTAGTACTAGTTCACGTTTTTGAAAATTTTGTATTGTCACACTTTGATCAAAATATTTCTAGAATTTTTTTTGCCTATGACATATTTTCTTTAATGCGTTTGGCTCTCTCTTCTTCTATCTTTAACAAATGATTCAATCTCTTTTGCAGACGAGGGGTATATTCCATGTCTTCAATATTTACTACATAAGTGCAAGCATTCAATTCAATACTAAGTGGAAATTTTGCTTCTTTTCCATAGACCAATAGATAAGGGGATATTCCAGCACTATATTTTCTTGCCCACAAAGCATATATCAATTTTATATGCCATTTCTTTTGATTTTGATCAATTTTCTTCTTTAGAATTTGAATCAATGTTTTGTTTGTTGATTCAGCAAGTCCATTTCCTTTAGGATAATATTTTGATGATTTCCCCATTACAATACCATATTCCCCCCAAAAATTGGTAAACTTTGATCCAATGAACATTGACCCATTATCAATGATGAACTTTTATGGTACCCCAAACCTTGATAAAATATTATTTTTAAGAAACTTTATCATTTCTTCAGAATCAACTGTTTTTAATGCCATTGCTTCCTACCATTTTGTAAAATAATTTGTGGCAGTGAGAATGTATACATGTCCTTTACTTGATTCTAAATTCATTGGCCCAATGATATCTAGTCCCCATTGTGCAAATGGTTCCTTGACCAGTATAGGTTGCAAAGGAATTGCAGACCTCTTCATCTTTCCTCAGAATTTTTGACAACATTTCCTCATCATTGCATATGAATCTTTAAAAATCGATGGCCAATAATACCCACTTCTTATTATTATGTGGGTAGTAGTGGTTGGTGAAAATTTACCTCCACATATTCCTTCATGAAATTCCTTTATCATTTCTCGATCCTTCATTTCATCTACATACCTCGATAGTATACCATCATATTTTTTTCTAAACAATATCTCTGCAATTGATACATACAAATTGGATTTCATTTTCAGAGCTCTTATTTCTTTGGGAGTCATATTGATTGGGAACTATCTAGATATTAGATAAAAAAATGATGTCTTTGTACCATTCATAATTCAACATAGGTTTTCCTACTAAAGTTGAGACTACCCTATTCAATGCATCATTGTTTGCAATGATCTTTCACAATCCATGTCCTTTAACTTCCTTTAAAGGTTTGATCTCAATATCATACTTTTGAATCTTGGCCAACCAATTTTCCCACTTTCCCTCTCTCAATTGTTTTTTTAGGAGCATCTTTACTGGAGAATATGTAACATATCCTATAACATGGGAGTTCAAAATATAAGTCCGAAAATGTTCTACTTCCTTAACAAGAGAGAGTGCCTACTTCTCCAATTTTGAATATTTTAGCTCATAATCATGAAGGGTTTTACCCATGAAGCTTATTGGTAATTCTTACCCTTTATAATTTCTTTGTGTAAGAACTAAGGCCATGACTCCTTCTTTACCAAAAAAATATAAAATAAAATATCTTTTAAAATATGGACTAGTAAGCACAGGTGTTGTGTTGATTGATCATTTAATATTGTTAAACACATTCTGAGTATCTGAATTCCATTCAAATCTCTGATCTTTTTTCAACAATAAATTGATTGGCTTGACAATGCCTACATAATCAAGAACAAATCTTCTCACAAAGTTTATCTTTCCGAAAAATGATTGCACCCCTTTATTTGAAGATGGAGGATTCAATTCATTAATGGCTCTTATTCTTCCAGGATTGATGTAAATTCCTTCTTTAATGACTATATGTCCCAACAAATTTCCTTTAGATACAACATATAAACATTTCTTTATATTAAGAGAGATCCCATATAGTCTACACTTTTCAAAAAATTGCCTCAAATAATGAATGTGTTCTTCACTTGTTCTGGAATGGATGGTAAGATCATCTTGATAATCAACCATAAATCTCCCTATAAGATCTTTGAATGCATGATCCATGGCCCTTTGAAAAGTAGCTCCAACATTTTTTAAACCAAAGGGCATGCGAGCATAAGCATATGTCTCCCAAGGTGTTATAAAGGTAGTCTTCGACATGTCTTCTTCTGCCACCAATACTTGATTGTACCCTGAAAAATCATCTAGCAAGCTAATACAATAACTTGTTGAAGAAAAAATTCCATGTTAGGCAGAGCATAGTTGTATTTGATGCTTTCTTTATTCAAATATTTGAAATCAAGGCACATTCGAATTTCTTGAGTTTTTTTACTCACCACTACTAGATTTGAGAGACAATCTAAATATCTAATGGGATATATAATTCCAACGTTTTTTAATTTATCCAACTCCACTTTTACCAATGGCTTCAATTTGGGATTCATCATTCTAATTGTATTCTTAAAACACTATTCCCCTTCTTTCAGTGGTATGATCTGTTGGAATATAGATTTTTCATATGCCTTAAGATCATCATAACTCCATGCAAATACATCATAATATTCTTTGAATAAGGAAGTATATTGGTCAACCTCCTTTAATGTGCAATCAATCCCAAGATTCACATATTTTTGGGAATCCTCAGTTATAATATTCATTTTCTTTGTTTCTTGTACCTTTCGAGATGATACTTCCTCTTTGAGATTCTTTGCTTGATCATCTCTTGCAAAAAAATACTTCGATTTTACACAGTCCTTTGGAACATGGGAAAAATTGTTATCATTATCCTTGTAATCATTTTCATTGGCCAAGAAATCATTCAATTCTTCATCACTTTCAAATACTTGAAGGTATTCTTGATTTTCGGACACTGAAGGTCTAAAAATTATTTTGACTTAAAATGAAAATTTTCTTTGAATATCCTATGAAATACATAATGAAGCAACAAGTGCCAAGGAATATTCCTTTTGATTTTTCTCTCTGGGGACAAATGATATATTAAATGAACAAAAAACCTCCATCAATTCATTTACTCTTTTGACATACAACTTGAGTTTTTCTTTCTTGATCTTATATCTTTGAATGACTTGATTTATAACCAACTCAGAGTCACTGTTATAATCAAGTTTTCAATGTTCATTTCCAATGCTAGAATCATCCCTTTAATTAGTGCTTCATACTCTACATCATTTTTGGTACATGGAAATTCCAATCTGATAACATGTGGATATATGACTTTATCGGGACTTTTAAGTACAATTCCAAGCCCGCTCCTTGAGCTTAAGCATTCACCATCAAATGACATTCTCCAATATCCAGTAAAAGAATTATATTCTTGTTTCAAGCTTTCTAACTACTCCAAATCAAGTATATCATAATTTCCAATACATGTGTCTATATAATATTGCATCATTTCATTCTCTTTCTTTTTAAATGAAAATGGTTTTCTAGGCTCACGGAGAACTTTCAACATTGTCCCATCTTTGTTCAGCATCATGCAACTACCATCATTCATTATGTAACCACCGATCATTGAACACCAATCTCTTCCAAGGACTACTCCATACGCCGGGGGAAGGTCAACCACTATGATAGTGAAAATGGTGAAAAGTACTAGCCTATGGAGAAATCAAGGAATTTTATGCTTTCGTTTTTTTCATAATATTTGGTATAGATCATACCGAGTGCTTCCATTACTTCCGGAGGCATGATATTATTTGTCGCTCCTGAATCTATCAAACAATTGTGAAGCACAACATCATGATTTTCAATCGAGATATAAAAGGGTGGAACTTCGCCTCTCAACTTGACACTTGATATGGTCTGATTCTGCCTTGGATTTTCAATAACAACTTCCATTCTTCTTCCTGGATCATCTAAAAGTTTGAGAATATTTTCTCTTTACTACGAAATTTTTACCACATCCATGAAGGGTAGAATGATTCTCAATTTACTAAGATCATCGACCACATTATACATCATCTTAGGAGTATTTACAATTCTTTGTTTCTCACTTGATTTTCTTCTCTTTTTCTTTTTCTTTTTCTGTATTTTCCTTTGGTTTGGATTTATTTGATTGTGAGCGTGTTTGGACAACATTGTATTGCGAGATATTATTTTCTTCATTTTATTCAAATATGTACATGGATGTCTTGCATCCACCTGTCTATATAGATTCAATAATTTCTTCTTGAATATAGTTAGCCTCTTGCTCAATAACTTTTTCATCATAAGCTTCTTCAAGCATTATTGCATTGGGATTAGGTTCCCTTGGGATTCTCTGTCTCTGCTGATCATTTGTATTATCGATTCTTGTCCTCTGTTCTTGAGCATGATTTATTCTTTGTTATGGAACTAACATCCTTGAATCAGGCACATAATTTTCATTTCTTCTCAATCTAGTTATTTCATTCTGCATTTTCCAAATAGTATTGTTCATTTGTGCAATCTCCATCTTCTTGTTTCTCTCTTGTGCTGCAACAAGTTCAATTTTTACATTTGGTATGGTCCCTTTGAAAAAAACTCCTTTTTATCCTTGATTTCCGAGATGGCATGTTTTTTTATCCTCATTCTTCTTTGAGCTTGATGCCCCTTGATCAGAAATGACCAAATTATCTATTTGTATTTGTACTTTTCCAAGAATAATATCAAGGTTAACTCTTGTTTCAAGCATGATTTTTTCCATATCTATGTCTTTTCCAAATGCTTCCTTCAGGGTTTCAATTTGAGAGACTCTAATAGAAAACTTTACATTTGTAAGAATGGCATTCTTATAAAAACCAAGTACTACCAGAGAATTTGGCCTTTTCACTTTTGGTGTTTTGTTCAATGTTTTATTGAATCTCAAATTAAATCTTGAATTTTTTCATTTTTTCTCAGAAAAAATTGAGTAAAGTATGTGAGAAGAGTATGGTAAGAAATTGGAGGAGAAAACATATTCAAAAACATTCTTTCAAGATCATCAAATGATCCAATCGATCTTGTAGGAAATTATGTGTACCATTAATAATCTTGACCGACCAATGTTTGGAGAAATAATATTACCATTACATCATCATATTCAATAAGATGGAAATCACAAACATGCAAGAATAAATCTACATTTCTTTTTGGGTCAAACTCTCCATCCCATGAGATTGTCTTCAATGTCCCCTTTGGAAGAATAGGTAGCTCATGTTGTTCTCCTTGGAGGTTTAGACGAGAATCTCTTACCCTTATCCTTGGGATTATATACCTTCCTTCACGTCTTTCCTCACATCTTTCTTCTCGTATTTATTTGTGTCTTTCTTCACATATTTCTTACCTATCACTCATTCTTGAATATCTCTTATTTTCTTCAAACAAATGTTCTTCAATTTCTAAGACTTGTAGCTTCTTACTCCTACTTCTATTTAGTGTCCCTTTATACTCATCCAACTTCAATTTCTAGTTTGTGCTTGAGCTCTTCGATTCTATCTCTTGTATCTTCTTTTTCTTCTAAGGATTTCTCATTCTTATTATTGAACAAGAGTATTCCAAGATCTCTCTAATTATTCTCAACTTTGGGTTGTTGTCAACGCAAGATTATATAATTGATTCAAAATACTTCTTTCGTTTCCCAATCCAATTTCTAATTGGGGATAATCAGGTTGAGAAAAAATCAAAAGCATTTTTGGTCTAAAACCAATATTAATAATCATTCCCCAGTATGGTCTCCAAAAATGTTGATGTTTGAATTTGTCAAGACTGAAATGGAAACCTCATGAAGATATGAATCCCCCTACATTTTTTGAGAGGTGGTACTCCTCTTTGGATTATGATTTTCTTTAAATATTTTATATCAAAAATAATATGGGATATTGTCAAATGACTGAATCCAACTCTTTATGGCTCAACACAATTCAAAATACTTAACAATGAAATATATATATATATATATATATATATATATATATATATATATGGAGAATTCCTGAGAAATGGACCAGGAACCTCAAACACCACACAATATAGAAAATGATAAAATTTTCACATCCATCACAGTTCAATGAGAATTCTGATCACATTCAAAGTAAAATAAATGGTCCAATGACACAAGAGAACTTTGAAAGAGTACTACTTATTAAGCTCAAAATAATATTTTGATAGATCAACTTCAAATATGTTATACTCAAAACTCAGAGTTATAAAATACATTCAAAACTAATCCTAACTTAGTTCTCTGGAATTTCTCAAAAATGATAATGTTTGTTACAATACTTGAAATTTAAATCAGTTTGTCCATTAATGGACTGGGATTGTGGATCCCATGGACCATGAAAATATTTACAAGAAATATGATGAAGAGAAGAACATAGAGTGGAGCATGAGCAACAGGATCTGGAAAGAAGACAAGGAAGAAAGTATGAAATCATTATGGAATTACTGTGATGGAATCTCTCTCTTTCATTTTCTTGTTGATGCGCCCTTTATATCTTTTCATGTTGC
>ML782185.1:0-20208 GCA_009831015.1 Picea engelmannii
TGTCTATTGGTCTTGTAAGGATGCCAAATCATCACTTTCATGTTATCTCTCCTTCCATTCCAACATTTTGTCTATAGATCTCCCACAAATGAAAAGATTAATCATTGGTCAAAATATGAGGTCAAACAGGTGCTTTTTTGTGAGGTAAATATCTATAAAAAAATCATTTTTGTGCCTAATGCCCCCATAGCATGTCCTATGGGTGTCAATGCCCCTGGGAAATCCTTACATGGCATCTATGATGCCCCCCACGACAATATGGGGGAGTTTCACTCTTGTACAACACCAAGAATCCCTAGGAGGCCTCAAAACCAAGAAAAACTTGTTTAAAATGTAAAAAGGAAACCATGAAAATGAAGAGAAGGGGAAGAGTGCCAACCTGGTCTAGACGAAAATTGAAATGGTGTCCTAGATCTCTAAGAATCAACAATTGAAAATTAGCTCCAAAAGGGGTTAAATTGCCACTCTACTATGCAATGTGAAAATGAACTAGTTTTTTACCATTTGGTTCTATTTTAACCACTTTCACTTATTCATTTTTCACTATGATCATATTAAAGTTCCATAAAGATCTATTTTCATGTCATTATTGAATTTTTCTAGAGACATCTGACACTTTTCTAGTCGAGGTTTTATATGTTTGACAAGTTATAGGAAGCAGAACACTTTGATGACATTATCTTCAAAGAGCATGCTTAGACCTAATTTGAGCTCTTAAAACAATGAAATGTCATTGGATGGGCGATAGTTTAACCCTTTTTTAGTCTTGTCAGACTAATTATGAAAAAGAAATACTCTAGCCATCATGGTTAGAAGAGTTCTCTCTTGTATCATTTTATACTTTTTCTGGCTTGAGAGACTAAAATTTACAAAAAAAAGTCAACTTTGGAGTTTCCTTTAAGTTCTTTTCAAACTCCCTAAACATGAAAAACCATCGAGTTTGCCTTCTCTGGACTCATAAAATTAAACATTGAAGGACCCATATGGGACCGAACCCCTCCTTCTTCAAGTTCATTAAAAATATGATGAGGGACTCACCGAAGGTGAGATATACCAGGCATATTTTATCCTCCTCAAGCCCGTTAAAAAAAGGGGTACTCACCAAGCATAGTGGTGGGGGGAATTGAAAGAAGTGGGCCAAGTATTTGTCACCCTTGAAAATGGAACCTGTCTGCATTCCTCAGAGTCATATCATAATTTTTTGTTTCAGTCGAAAAGTTACCAATTCCATGTTTCATCACACTTTTTCATTTCAGTCGAGAGTATCATGATTGTCGTCACATTGGGCCCTAGTTTATGTCTCTCTGAGTCAAGACCACCAAGTCACTTTTTGTTCCACCCGCAATGTTCAAGGGAAGTGTCAACTATGCTCAACATTTTTTTCAACCTCTATAGTATCATCAGTTTGTGTCCTCATGTCAATCTGTAATGCTCCATTACACATCATTTCCAATCCCTGTTTTATGTTGATGATGGGGCATACATCATGGCCCTCCTTCAACTATTATTTTCCTATCGACTTCAGCACATTATCTGGCAATTAGACTTAGAAACCAGTTTAGTACCTTGGATCATGCATGCCTCAATGGCAAGTTCTTCACTTTCGACAATGGGCTTCCATCATTGGCCCATGATCAAAAGATTATGTCGAATGTTCGACTTCAACTCATTATTCACATTCGATGGATTGTATGAAGGTACCTTAGAGATCATTGACATCAATGATTATTTCCCTCGCACTTGTTAATGGTATACATCAATGACTAGTAATCAAGTGTTTTCTACCATGTTTGACAAAGGGACATCTATTCACATGGTTAGATTTGTACCAGTTTTGGAACGCGATGAATACCCTGGGTAATCAGGCGCCTACCATTGTTATACATGCCTTTCCCAGGCTGTGATGGGATTATTTATTGATATATTTTGTTACATAGATCCACTTTGTATTGGTATGTGGCTATGTTGATATCATGTCGTAGCTCCATTGTGTATCATTCTCGTGGCTACAAATTGTTTGATTCATGGAGGTATGGATCCACATTGTATGTCTAGTGTCCATATCCTTAGTCAGTACTATCATGGATCTGCAATGTATTGTTTGAAGGCCATGCTTTGAGTCATTTTTCTGAGCATGGGTATGCCCTCCTCGAGGATACATATATATTGTTCATCGATTGGTTGAAAATTCTGACAAGATCTTCTTCTCTAGTACCTTGGCACACATCATCATTTATAAATTGTTTCAGCCATTCACTTATCTCTTGACCTTGCACTTTAGGGGGCATTCTATTACATGCAAAATTTGCACACTACCTAGTGTCATACTAAGTGTCACAATTTTTTCGCTATTATGTTTAGTGTCGCACTTATGTACACTTGCATTGTTAAGTGTTGTAATACCAAAATGACACTTTCATAAGTGTCGCACTCATGTTTTACCAACTTAGACACCATTGGACAACATTTTTTCACTTCCCTAGTCAATAGAAAGAAGAGAAAATCATCTTCTGAAGTTCAAGCATGTGATTTTTACCCTAAGTTTGATTTGTTGGAAGGGTGATGCTCCTATGTTTATGTCTGGAGGGCATCAGTCCTTGGGTGACACTCCCTAGACCACTATTAGGGGGTGTTAGTGACACCCTGTCTCAAGCATTGGGGGAGTGTCAGACAGTTGGGCCTAATTCCACCTTTATATAAGGGCCATCTCCAAACATATTTGGGTGGTTATGAATGAGTGATGACTCATAACTCAAGTCACTCAACTTCCCTTCCATTATGGGGTTCCAATTCCTAACTTAGGGAGAAAATATCTCGACCTTCCCTTCATTTTCTAATGGTGGTTGAGATTTCCAAAGCCTATATAAGCAAGGCCATCCATGGGGGAAAGGGAGTTGAATTCTATAAGGGGTGAAAATTTTAATATTGAGAGAAACTCTTATGACATGTGTGTGCATCCAAGGAATGGAGGAAAGAAGATTGGAAGACTGGAACCATCATCCATATGTAAGTTTTCACTTGTGATGAATAAACTTGGCATGTTCCTTTCAATTGTTGTTTGTGCATTTTTCTAATGCTTACGTCAAATCAAGCTTAGATAGATTAGTCTTTTCCTAACAAGATCTAGTAGAAGTAGATTTGTTTGTTTCCTATTATTGCAGGTTCCTTTGATCATATAGAAGCTTGGAGCAGCGAGGTCAAGGTTTGGAGTAGTGAGGACAAACATCAGACTTAAGTTTAGTCTAAATCTCTCCTTCTATCTATAGTATTAAAAGATTAATCTAAAAGGAAGTTAGTCACAACTTGTTTTGAATATGTCTTAGGTTATGTTTTCAATCTAAGGAAAATTCAAATTGTCCGCAGGGTGAATTTCTCACAACAAAGCCCCATTATCCAAAAACCAGGAAATACCATAATATGTGTCAGAAAGACAAGAGACTAATGAGAACTCCTTCTCAAACTTCTCAGTGAACTCCTTGACTTGAGCTTCTGTGGATGTTGCTACCTGTTGAGACTGAATCTTCCCTTTCTTCTTGTTCAAACTCTATGAAGCATAGTGGCCACTCTTGTGGCACGCAAAGCATTTCACTTTTCTCATATCCTTATTATTTCCATCCTGTGGAGATAACTGTCCACTTGTATTCCCCTTGCTCCTCCTTTCCTAACTAGCAAGGGTTATAATCTCATCATCACCAACTTTTTGGCCTACTACAAATTCCTCTCAAATCTCCTCCTGGATGAAATCATCCCATAACTTGTCAAAATCTAGAAGTTTCTCCCATGCAACGATGATCTTGATGAGTGGAGCCCATGGCTTAGAAAAAACATTCAAGGTCGTCCTCACCAACTCCTCATCTATCACAACTTCCCCAAAAGCTGCCAACGAATCATATACCTGAGTGATCTTGGTGAGATAATTGGTCACTGGTCATATAGGTGTCTTTGAGCTTCTCCCTCAACACCATCTTCTTGTTTGTATTGCTACTATGAAAAAGGTTCTTCAAAGCTACAAACATATCCATGGATGACTTCTTCTTAGATATGTGAGGGATCAAATGATCCCTCACTACATCTAATATAATCCTCCTAGATTTCACATCCTTCAACTCATGGGCGGCTAGGTCCTTTGGATCCATCGATGAAATCACCTTTGTTTTAGCAAACTCCCACAATTTGTTCTCCATGAGAACCAATGTGACCCTCACCTTCCAAGGAACAAATTTCTATGCATCATCTATCATGTCCTCAAACCCCAAACCTGCTACAACCATCTCCAAATCAGAAATATACTAGGAACACAAACTGCTAAAAATATGTGCCTAGTCCTTCAAGCACGAAAAATGAAGATTTTTGTGCTCAATTCCTCAAGCACAAAACGGGATCTTTGGCTACCCGAATCCCTACCCAAGACCTCTTTCCCACTACTCGGAATCTATTTCCCGCTACTCGAACCTGCTTCATGCTGCCCAAACCCCTCTTTGAAGTTGTTCGTAGCCTTCTGTTGGTGTTCGGGGATTCTTGTGGTCTACCCGACTATTGCCCGAGATTTTATGGGTTGCCCAATGGCTTCTTTGGGTTGCTCAATGATTATGTTGGGCCTACTCTCGACTATCCTGTGTCCTTAGCTAGCCTGGATGACTGCTCTGGTATTTGTGTTGGCTGGTCGGTGGCCCTGTTATCCGTCTCGGCAGCTACTAGCTTGACGAGCTGCTACTTCCCCACTGGCTATAACATCCAATTGGTTGTCTGCTAGTTGGCAGTTGTTGGCAGCCCACTGACTATGTTGGTGGCTATTGATGGTCACCCTCTACGGCCTCTTATCTACACACCTACCCTTCTACGCACATATTTTCCTTTCCCTCTGTCACTCACAACCTTATATGCCCTCATCCATGTTCCTTCCTTGTTGGTGGTTATGGTTGTAATTGTGGTTGCGGCTACTCCACGACCCAACTCCCTTTATTGTCTGATATGACGCCATTTTTGCTCGTTGTAGCTTATTGTCTCAGCAACCTGTGCGGCTTCTCTACACCTAGAAACCTCCACCACCACACCTGCACAAATTGTGCACCATGGTTGTAGCTCCACGTGTGGCTCACTTGCATTGTCGAAGCTTCTCTCCCTATCTGTGTGATCGTACCTTGTACGATGGAGGTCGTACATTGTACGATGGTGGTTATTTGACGGTTGTACATTGTATAATTATACCTTTTTTTATTTTTCTTTTACCCTTGCAAACTTGCAAAACTAAAAAAATATTTATGCATTGCAAATCACGATCTATGTATCTAGTTCCTCCTTTAGAGCTCACGCTGTGATAACATGTTAATTTTTCTCTTAACCCAACACGCAACAGTTAATTCCAAATAAATTAATTATCTTAATCTATGGAATAAAAGCACAACTAAGTTTTTAACAAAACATTACAATGGAAGCACAAATAAGGAAACTATACACAAATTTCACACATAATTTATGGGTAAAATACCCCTAAGGGAAAACACGTAACAAGTAGATTTTATTAGATAAAATATGGGCTCTCATCCTAGGATAATGGCCCACCTTGGGAATAATACAATGCAACAAAATATCCTAGCCTATCACACCTGGCTACTACTCCTTTGTTTCCCTTTGCTCCATTCCTCAGACCCTGCCCCTACATACTTGGATGAAATTCCTTCTTCACCCAATCAATGAGATCTCCTATCTCACTCTATATTTGTCTCCTCTCACCTAGGTTTCCTTTTATAATCTTGAGTTTACCCTAAATTCAAAACCCTAGATCTTCAAAGTGATCAAAGGATAACATTAGATCCCATCTTCACATTATGATCTAATGGCTAGGATTTAATTTAACTCACTACTTCCAAATACTTAGGCATTTAATTAAATTAAACTCACATTAATACAAAAAAGAATTCACTTTAATAATCACTTTATTAAAGTGAATCTCCCAAGTCTTGAGAGGCATTAAGGACGACTTGCACATGTTAGACACAAAACTGATGTGGAAATATCTATCTGATGCTACAAACATCAACAATATACATCAATGCATTTTCATGAGTCATGTGCATCAGTGCTTTTGCCTATTAATTACATTGAACCGTTACTTTAAATGACATGATGTACAGTTATATTTGTCGCTTCAAAATATTATGGTGAGCATGATTACAATACACATTGGTGTTTAGTAACAAAGAATGGCACCAACATCTCACCTCAAATGTTTGAAATTTCACTTCCCTTTGATGCACATGGTAATATAGGCACCGATGCATACAAATTATGCGAACACCAATGTGCCATAAAACTAAACAAAAAATGACTCAGTCCACAATATTTATACGAGCACCAGTACATCATATAATAAAAAAAGACAAAACCATTACGTAATAATTATGCGATCATCGATGTTTTTTAAGTTTATGTAATCATTGGTGTATGTTACGTAAACATGCACTAATGCGTGTTACCAATACAAGAACCAAAAAAAAAAAAACTCCACCCACTTAATCTCTTTTAACTAGTTATAGGGAACATCCATTAAAAGTTCCACTATGAATAGTAGAGGTTTTTTTGAAAATTTTACTCAATCTTGTAACACTAAAAACCTCCTCTACAAGGTGTTCTCCTTGTAGTGCCCCTACTTTTCATTCTGATATGTTCATCATTATTCCTAAAATTTCAGTTTTATAACTTTAAAACTTTTTGCTTGCTCTTGAAAAATTTGTTTCTTTAGCTGATAACTCTTGTTTCATTTTTTGAACTTTCTATGTTTTTGTTTTAATTAGCATTCTTCATGTATTGATAAGTTTCAAAGTCTTCAACACTTGAATTTTTTTTTTGAGAAAGTTGTCTTGGACCAAAGTTTTGATTTGTATTGCTTTCCAAAAGTCTAATTTTAGTTGAGCTAGTCAAAATAGTCATTTAGTGTCTTCATTCGATTTTCATCATTTTATTATTGTGGAATTCTCTTTTGACTTTGTTGTGGGGGTAAGTTCCAAAATTCACCACATAAAATTTTATTTTTCTCCCACAAAGTTTTCTTTATGTGGGCCTTGGTTCACACTTTCATTGGGAGAAAGTTGCAAAAATCACCACCACAAATTTTCATAATATGTCGCAAAAGGCTTGTTCCCATGTGGTCTTTTCTCACAATTTCATCATCTGAATTTTTTTTGTTTGTGCCGCAAGACAATTTAAAAATCCCGTTCACAAAAAAAATTCATAAATTGTATTAGAAATATAACTTTGTTCTTTGTTCGAGAGATTAAAAATCAAGCTAATCATAGCCCAAGAAAATTAATTGAGAAATTACAGTCCATGTTGGACGAAAGAAAAGGAAGATACTCTGGTTGTCATAACTGATAGTGGACAGAAGCGCTGAGAGAAAATTATGTGTTGTTTTATACTATGAGCAGTGCTCTTCTGAGAAAGAGATCTGGAGGGCTGATACAACACTCTGAAAGGATAGGTGGAAGAAGTCCTAAAATAAATTTAGGACATGGGTGGGGCCCTCATGCCCGTCAACCCAAAGACTGTATGAAATGATTCCAACTTTCTTTTTGAGTGCTGCCTTTGAGAGATAGTCAACATCTTTGTTAAATTCTTGTAAAGTATGTTTGTCGTTGTTCTTGGTGAAAGAGGATTGGAGTTGTTTGATCCTTTCCTTCCAGCCGGGAGATTGGAGACATGAAGTTTGCTCTTATTGTTAAGCCAATCAATGATGATATGGGAATCCCCAATCAGAAAAAATGTATCAATATCTAGTTTGGAAGCCAGAAAGAGAGTGGCTCAGGCACCCAATAACTCTGCCCTGGTGTTGGTGCCCTATCTGTAGTTGAAAGTCCATCTGCAAATTGTGTTTGGTGAAATATGAATCACTCTGTGAGCGCCACTCTGTGAGCCATTTTGTTGAGATGCTCCATCAAACCAGCCCGTGGGAGTCTTCTCCGGAGAGTGTGGCTTGTGAATGGTTTTTTCCCTCAGCGTTCTAGTGTAGATGGATGTTCAGGAGAAATACAGCCCAAGCGTTTTATAGGCTATTGTGTAGGCAGAAGGTGGCCTATTCTAAAAAATGGAGTGATTTATGTCAATCCATAGGTTCCAGCAGACCATAGGGGGAATATTTATAGAGTGTGGAGCGACTTTTGACCAGTTCTCCAAGCAGTTTGCTAATGAGTAATCATCCTAGGAGAAGTTTAATTTAAGCGCTGTCGAGATATAGGCCCAAACTGCTCGGGTAAACACGTAGTTGATAAATAAATGATGAACATATTCTTCTTCTTTTAAGTAGAGGTGGCAAAAGTTTGGGTCGATCATTCCTTTTTTCATGAGGACATCCCAAGTGTTGATTTTATTTTCTAGGGATAGCCAAAAAAATAGTTTAAGCTTGAGAGGTAAAGACCAGGTCCAGAGTTTGAATTTCCAGCCCCTTGTGTTAATGGGCCAATTAAGATTTATGATTTCTGAGTAGACATTATGAGCAGTTAGGATGCTCGATTGGTCACCCCCCGTCGAAAACAAATGATCATCCAAGTCGTGAAGCTGGATGCCCGTGCTCGCTAGTTAGTGGCAGAACCTGGTCCATTCTGGTGCTAATGTGGCAGGTAGCCCAAGTTCTTGACTGGTAATCCACTTGCTTAAAAAGAAGCTGGATCGGTGGGTCCCTGACGCTTGGAAGAGGTAGAATACATTTTTTGAATTTAAAGTAGTAATGAGTTGTGGAGAGAGGATGGAGTGTTGATCCATGCCCACAATGTGGTCTTTTACGAGAAGGATGGAGTGCCCCGAGCCCGAGTTCCAGCCAAGATAATTTTGTATCAAGCGTGCTGATTTGGTAAGGTTCTTCCAGAAGTTTTATGTCGATCTGGTAGGAGACAGGGTTGATCTGAGCTAGGAGACCGTAGTAGTGTGTGGAAAATATTTATCTTTTAATATAGAGTACCATATCCCTGTATGTGTTATAGCACGCCAAAGAGTATTGGTCGCCAGTGCTTGTGCAAAGTGGGAGAGGTTCCTGATCCCCCAACCTCCTTTTCTTTTGGGTTTAGCGAGATTTTCCCAGTTGCAAAGGTGTTGTTGATGGTGGTCTGAGCATCCAGACCAAAGAAAATTGAAGGATATCTTCCTTAGCTTATCAAGCACTAAGGAAGGAATGGCTACTAGCGCCATCCAAAAAACAAGTTGGGCTTCCAATACCCCTTTGAGAAGAGTGTAACATCCTCCTAATGTGAGCCATCGGTTACACGAATGGCCAATTTGTTTTTCAACTTTGGCGAGGAGTCAGTTCTAGTCTGAGGGCTTGAGTGTATCTGCTTTTAAATAATACTCGGAGTTATTTGAAGCCTTCTCAGAGATGTATGAAACTATGGGGGAGAAGAGCTTTAAGGTGAGTGAGCAATTGGTCTTGAAGATTAGCATGATGAAAAGTTGATTTGTTCCAGTTAATCTGGAGTCCCGAAGCGTTACAGAAAGTCTTTAGCAAATTATTGATCTTCGTCCATTCATGTAAGGAGCCAATTGTCATAATAAGAACATCATCAACGAACAGTAGGTGTAGGATCCTAACAACTTTGGAGACTTTTATCCCAATGATCTTCCCTTCAATTTGTTTTTGTTTGAGGAGCAGTGAGAGGCCTTCCATGACCAGAATGAAGAGAAGAGGAGAGGAGAGAGTGGGCAGCCCTGCCTCAAACCTCTGCCACTATGGAAAAAAGGGGAGGGCTCGTCGCTAACCAAGACCGAGAAATTCACAGTTGTCACTCGGCTCATTATCCACTTTATGAAGGATAAACTAAAGCCAGACTAGGTGAGGATTAGTCTGAGGAAGTCCCAATCTATATAGTCGAAGGCTTTTTTCAGATCTAGTTTAAGTATAAGGGCCTTTGATTTTTTGACCTTGATGCTGTGAAGACACTCATGTGTTGTGCCTATGGCATCTAAAATCTGTCTCCCTTTTCAGAAGCCGAGTTGTTCACCAGAGAGAGATCTCGAGAGGATAGGCTTGATCCGGTTAGCAATGATTTTTGTGATCAGTTTGTAGCAAAGATTGTATAAGGCAATCGGCCTGTAGTCCCCAAAGGTTGATGGGTTATTTTCTTTGGGTATGAGCATTAAGAAAGTCGAGTTGAGAGCACCAGTTATTCTGCCCTTGAGATTGGAGTCCTCTACAAGTTCTAGCAGATCGGACCCTACCAAGTCAAAGAAACGTAAATAAAATTTGACAGCCCAACTGTTGCCTGGACTTTTGTCTTTGTTGAAAGAATTTAGAGCTCCAAGAACCTCCTGGAGCGTGCAAGGATTGTCTAGTAGGTTTGTGTTCTCAGCAGTGACAAATTGTGGGAAGAGGCTGGCAACGGTAACCGAGTCCTGAGGGTGGTTGCAGGAAGACGCTGCATAAAAAGATTTGTAGTGTTCGGTGGCCATCGCCTTGAGAGTTGTCTAACCTCTGTGGAAAGAGCTCGAGTCATCAAGGATCTCCCAAATGTGCTTCTTATTTTCTCTGGAGCTAACATACCGATGAAAATATTTCGTGTTGAGGTCGCCCCCTTTGATCCAGGTGGCTCTGCTTTGTTGGTGCCATCGGACTTTGTCTGCTAGAAGTAGTGTGTTTCTTTCCAATTCTAGCTGCTGAAGAGTAAGGGTCCTGTCGCATTGTTCCCCAACTGGCGTATACTGTAGGAGGAGATTCTTAATGGATATTTCCAACTCTGCCAGCCTCGCTTGATTGCGTTGTCTATGAGTGTGTGCCCACTGTTTGATGTGTTTTTTAAGCACTTTTAATTTCCAGACCAGACGAAGTTGAGGTGCAGGTTCAACGTGGAAGAGGGAATCTGTCCAGACTTCTTTAGTAATAACTGTGAAAGATTCTTCTTGAAGCCAGCTAGAATTTAGCTTAAAGGGATAATCTTTTAGAGAAGGAGTGGTCTCGAGTTGGAGGAGAACAGGGGCATGATCCGAAAGAAATGGGTGTTCCACCTAGGATCAGATTCGTCCATCCACAGTGGCCAATGTTTCCAAGACGAGCACCCTGTCGAGTCTTTTTTTGATAGCAGCCGAACCAGTGCGGCCAGTGCACTAGGTGGGGACGATGACGATAGGTAAAATGTCTACCAGTGCATGTGCTTGGAAGAGATTAGTGAAATAGCTAGCCAGTGGATCCGTGGATGCTGAGGATCCCCAGACTTCTCCCATGCTAGTAGTGAGGTTCAGGTCCCCTGCAATGATGAGATTGGCAAGATCAAGAATGCCTCGATTTGCCACCTTGTCCAAGAATAATTTGTGCTATGTGCATGGTCCATAGGTGTTGAGGAGAGAGATTTGTTTATTGTTCCAGAGATAGATACCCGTGAGTAGGATACCACCGCTATAGAGATGTGGTATCAACTCAAAGACATAAGGGTCCCATGAGATAGCTAGGTCACTAGAGGTGCCAATAGAATTAGCTGAGGTGGTAAGCCAGTTCGGGTGGAACTGGTTCAAGAAGGATCTAGCTTTAAGCCCGTTTACCATGGTTTCCTGAAGAAATATAATGTTTGGCGAAGTCTTGAAGAGAAATCTTCTGAACGAGGCAGTTTTAAGGGACCCCACAACCCCTCTTATATTAAGTGTGAGAAGGATCATGGTTTAGCTCTGGAAAGGGCTTTAACTCTAAGCGCCCCAGTGTCAGAATGTGTTGAAGCACCTTCTTTTCTACGGGCACTCTGGGTTTGAATCGGTGAGTGCACGAAGCCTTGTCCCTTTGACCAGGTGTAGTCATTGTTTAATGTTGTATTTTGTGCCGCAAAGGGGTCCAGTTGTTTGCCTGAGGCCAGGGATCTGAAGGTGCCACTTCCTCTGTAGATAGGGAGGGGAGTGGGGGATAGAACTTCCCTATAGGACGGTAGGAGGGAGTGTAGGAAATCTCCTAAGGAACTGGTCCCTATGTCTGATTCGCAAGGAGGAAGGTCGTAGATCTCTTCCAGGATACTAAGCGAGGGTGGAGCAGGGGTTAGGGTGGAAGGTGAAGAGACAGTGTGGGGGGGTCGAGTGTGGGCGAGTGAGGGGCAGTCTGAAGCTTGGATAGTCTTGGTGTTGACAGTGGCTCGTGAGTGCTCAGAGGGAGGGAGTGAAAGATTTGGAACAATATGGCTAGTAGGAGGAACGTAGGGGGTTGAAGGGGGGCAGGTAGAATCCTGAGGTGGGGCAGTGTCTTCCCAGAGGTGGGGTGTAGTGTGTGCGTCCAGTTGCTCTATTTCCCAGCCAGACAGAGTAGAATAAAGAGTAGGGTTGGCTAGTTTTAGTTCACCTGAAATGGATTCCAGGGTCGTAGAATCCTCAGCCTCTCGAAAGCCCGAGTAGGTGGGAAGAGTGTTCACCTCCGGAGAGTCTAGGCGGGTGGAGAGTTCCAACATGGAGTCTTCGGATATCTCTTCTTCCACTAATCCGATGCAGTGTTTCCTGAGGTGCTGCAGAGGGTGCATCTAAAGGGAATGTCGAGGTAATCAAGCTTTTGTCAGGTGTGATGTCCTCTCCAGTCGATGTCAATGGATTCCAGTAGGCCCTCATGAATGTCGAGTTCCACTAGAACCACCTTAGCTACCATTTTGCCTAGGGCAGCAAGAGCCATTGTGTCTACACAGATGAAGCGCCCTAAAGTGTTTCCAATGGCCTCTAGAGCTTTTGCATTCGAGAGGTGTAGAGGCAAGCTAGGTAGTAGTACCCAGATGTGACGGCGACGGAAATTGTCTTGTTGAGGGTCAAAACTGACGCGCCATCGCTAGGCTGGCTCTGTCGATCAACCACAGTCTCTCTAGGATGAGTGTGGCATCTTCTGCTGTAATGAAGTTAAAGCTGTACCAGCCTCGCGGGAGATAGGAGATCTCCGGAGTGTAGCCCAGCAGAGGGCTCCAGGTTGAGTTCACCCAGTCTGCAAGTTCGGTTCTGCAGAGGCGTCTGTATGAAATACGGCCAAGGAGTGTGCAAAGGGCCAAGGTGACAGAGTCCTCCAGGCCAATGTCAGCCCCAAGCACCATTTTCTTTTTCGTTTTTCTGGAGCGCCACGGTCTGGAAGGCGGGTGTCTGTCACTGGTAGAGTAAGATCTAGCTTCTCGTCGTGGTCCAGAGGGAGCTCCACGAGAGGGGCTGTGTGGTAGTCGAGTAGGGAGTGTCTTGGGATGGTGTGGGGGGGAGGAAGCGTTGTGAGCAGCTGGCGTTTGTTGTTGGGGCCGAGAAGGTGGAGTAGGGGCAAGATTTTGGTTGGAAACAGTAGGAATCGTGGGGGGACCAGAAGTAAGAGAATACTGGTTGTGGAGGCGGATGTTTACAATATGTGGAGATTCGAGGAGTAAAAACTGAGATAGGACAAAAGAAAAGGTGTGTGAGCAGTGTTGTGGAGTCACTGCAGTCAGAAGGGTGGGACAAAGTCTGGTCGAAACAGAGAGGGAGGCAGAATGCAACAGGAGACAGGGATGGGCAGGAGTGTAGGTGCGACTGGATAGATGGGAGTGCTGGCGCAACTGTGGGTTATTTGGAGGGACGAAAGAACTAAAGTGTGTGTAGGGCCCCGGGCACTGGTTTGCGCAGGTCCGCCATGGCAGCAGCTTCAGACTATCAGACGATTTGAAAGCCTGCTACAGTACATAAGCTCCTTTATAATATTTAACAATGTGCTAAAACCTGCCATAAACCTCGTAAGGCATCTCTTCCGAAAAATGGTTAACTTTTGAAAGTTGTCACATCAACTTCATAGTGTTGCAGTATGAATTTTAACATCTCCAAAAAATCAAAGTTTCATTACTCACTGCAATGAGTTTGAAAACCCGCCGTAAACAATATTCCATCAAAACATACCATGTAAAGCACTAAAACAACTTTCTTAACTTTTTTTCAGTGAAAATCTTTATTTACCGCCATGATAAAACTTGTAAAAGTTGTCAATAAAATATTTTAATGATATCTTTGAATTTCACCACAAAATAAGAAATAAAATAGAAGGATTCACCGCAAGGCTTTGTTTTTCCAAACTATTCATCATTCGTTGCAAGTCCAATTTGAAACCATTGCAAAAGTTCAAATTATTCCTGCAATTTTTTGAGGATGACCGTTAAAGTTAAATCATGAATTCATTGTCAAAATATCTTCTATTGACAAAATATCTTCACAAGATCATAATATTAAATGATGTTTATCCTTTTAAAATTTGAAATGCTTTTCAAACTTCTTTGAGAATTTTTTAAGTTTGTGATAAGGAGTTCGATAAACACTAAATTCAGTTGGTTCAATATCATAATTTTATTTTCAAAATTGATGATGTAGAAGCCCTATAAGTTTGTTGAAAACACTGGGATTGCAAGTAAGGGCTTCAAAACCAAAGAAAATTATGTAATTTCAGAGATTGTTTTGAAAAAAGGAAAAGGAACAGAATTTTATAGAACTAACAATTTTTTTTTTCTCTCTGAGCTGGTTTTAAAAGGTTTGATTGTGATTAAAATGGAGTGGGATAACTCGAGAGTAATCTTTCCTCCTGACTTACTTTTTCGGCAGGTCTTCTGGCTGCTCACTTTTAAATTTCTAGCCAATCCATAACTCTGATCGATTTTCTGAACATCTGGGTTGGTTTAAAATGGGGCAAAACCCATGGAGTAAGGTTTTGAAATGCATGGAACTTTGATCCATGCAAAACTCAAACTACCTCTGAAAATCTGGCTGGATTCAATCCCATATTTTTCCCTGAAAAGCGGAATTCGGGAGGAAAGATTGGTCCCGAGTTAGCCTACTCCAATTAAAATTATATAGTTTTTTAATCCTTCTCTTAACAATTCATAAGTTCAAAGTAAAAATGTCATAAGAATTTAGAAAAACATTATGTTTTGCATTTTAGTTTTGTCTTTTCAACCATAAACAGAAAACAATTTTTTTTAAGACAAAATAAAAAGATTAGGTGATGTTTTTCTCCTTTTGAAATGCTACGAAAGTTACATCTCCCAAGGAAACAACTCCTAAAATGAGTACAAAGAAGGGTCCTAAATCAAAGAAAAAGGCTGAAGTAAAGAAGACTCCACAAACAATACAAAGTGAAATGGAAGAAACTCCAGATCCCTTTACAACTATCATTGAGATAGCAAGGGGCTAGTTTTGAGGCATGGTGAGTTGTCAAATATATCTTTGCCATATGCTTACGAGAAATGGGAGCATGAAGAAGTATATGAAAATTTTATTTCTTGGGAATAAGTAAAGGAGATAACTGAGCCAAAGCGACAGTCATCATTATCGCAAAAGGATAAGGAATTAGAGGAGAAGAAGAAAATTGAAGAGGTTGAGAAATAAAAAAAAAGGCAGAAGAGAAAGCTAAACAGGTAGCTGAAACAGAAAGATTGAAAAGAGAAGTTGAGGTTGAAGAGAAAATAAAAGCAGATATAACGTAAAAGAATAAGAAGATAGAGATGAACTTGAAAGGAAATAAAAAGGAGGAAGAGCATAAAGTAGCAGCTAATAAGAAGAATAAAAAGATAGAGATGAACTTGAAAGGAAACAAAAGGAGGAAGAGCATAAAGTAGCAGCTAATAAGAGGGAACAAGAGAAAGCTTGCTAATAAGAGGGAACAAGAGAAAGCTTCCAAGGAAAAGGAAAGGTTAGAAGTGGAGGAAATGGTGAAAGTSGCAGTAGAAGCTAAGAAGTTGTAAGAAGAGGTAGAAAATTTACTAAAAGAAACAACTAAAAAAAATAACACAAGGATCGGTGATCAACAACAGAAGAATATAGACACATCTAATGAATGGATTGATCAAACTAGGGAAGACTTAGTCATTCAAAAACAAACAACAAGCAAGCATAGACAAAGGGAAAATTATTGTGATTGAAGAAGCGATGACTCTTAGCAAATTGGAAAATTTGTTATCATGGGAAACACACCAATTGTTGATTCTATTGACAATGGGGTTGACTTATAAATAATAGTATATTCCATAAGAAATAAACAATTGTTGAGCAAACAAGAAGGAAGAGAAAGTTAGACATGGATAATTCCATGATATGTACAACTGAAGTGGAGGTCTTAGACACTAAACAGACCAAATTGTCGGAGTTGATATTAGAAGGGTTAGCAATAACCCATGCTACTCTCGACAAAGCTCAAACTGAAGAGTTGGATATTTAGAAGTATGAAAAAATGGCATTATTGATAGAAAATCAAGTAAAGTATCGCAAATCAACCCAGGGATTAGTCGTGGCATTTACTGATGCCGTTAAGGAAAATGCAGCCAATGTTGAAATCATCAAAAGCTTCTACATTGTCAGTTTTATAGCAAGAGTTGAGCTTAAAATTGTCAGTTTTATATAAGGAAAATTTAGCTTGGAGAGCCACACAAGAGAAGACACAATACCAATTCAAGTTTGTGAAAGAAATGCAAAAGGAAACAAGGGAAGAATCCCTAAACATCATATTCTTAACTTCAGAGGAAATCACTAAGATTGAGCAAAATTTGGTTTATTTGAAAGAAATATCTCAGAAATCCCAAAGACAGGTAGAGGATGAATGGGTTGTTTGTTTGAAGATCTGGGATTACATTGAAGATGCTATTGAACATTGTTGTATTCCTTCTTTTTTTTGGCCACCATTGGACTTTCTGCTAGATCCTCAAGTGTTGGAATCTTATGAAAAATTGTTGCAACAAAATAAAGTGGACATCCAAAGTATAACATATATAGATAATATCCGTCTCAAGAAGTTTTTGACAAAAGAAGTCAAAAATGTAGTCTGCATTCAGCTCTCTTGCCTCCAAAATAGATAAATACATTAAAATATTTTCCAAAAGATTATCTATTTTGCAGGCCCCATCCAATCGACAGACTTTTCCTCATAAAGTATTATGTAAAAATTTATTTGAAGAGTGGAAAATGTTTGAAAAGGAATTTTCTAAAGTTTTTGACAAAAGAAGTCAAAAATGTAGTCTGCATTCAGCTCTCTTGCCCCAAAATAGATAAATACATTAAAATATTTTCCAAAAGATTATCTATTTTGCAGGCCCCATCCAATCGACATACTTTTCCTCATAAAGTATTATGTAAAAATTTATTTGAAGAGTGGAAAATGTTTGAAAAGGAATTTCCTAAAGATCACTCACCCAGCTAATAAAGTAGTTAGGTTTTAATATGAAGTTAGTTTCTATAACTACTATCATTTTGTATAAATAGGAGAAAGAAAGATGAGATTTAATCTTTTTCGATGTAGGATTTTTTTTTTTAATTGCTTCTTCATTCTGGTTAATATTGAGAAGTCATTCTGGGCCAAACAATTTATGCAGAAAAGGATTTCTTGTTTGTTGTTGATCATGGATTATTTCAGATTTAGAAAAGCATCAGATGCAGTGTAAGGAATGTGACATATGTTTCAAATTACTTTGCAAGTTGTTAATGTTTTTTTATGTATTTCTTTTTCATAAATTTTCAAGCTTTATTAAATGTGAGATAAATTAGTGTAGTTTGATTAAAAGATTATCTTTTTATGGAAGTTTCATTAGAATTGTTGATTTGTTTCTTCTTTCACTTAGACTTAATTCTAAAATCTAAAGGAACATGTTTGTAGCTAATATTATTTAATTTTGTTTTTGTTCATTATTAGCATTAGCATAGCTATAGCTTAGCATTTATGTTCAAGTTGCTAATAGTAGATTAGCTAAAGCTAATTGAGGCAGTTGGGATAGCTTAGGAAAGCCTCCACTCAATAAATACCAAAAATCAAAGATCGTTGGTAATCAAAGTGGATCTCTCCAAATCCTACGAGAGTGTAAGCTAGCTTTTCCTGAGATTGATCCTCATTCACTTAGGTTTTTGTCATAATTTTTTAGTATGGGTGATGAGATGCATTACCTATGTATCATTTTGTTATATTAGTCAGTGGAGCAGCATCCTCTTTCTTCAAACTAGACAGGGATGCCCCCTTTCCCCTCTCTAATTTCTACTAATAGTTGAAGGGTTAAGTAGATTACTAAAAGAGACATCGGAAAATGAAAACTTTAAAGGGATTTTCATTGGCTAGGCATGCAATGTCACACATGTTTTTCTTGTGGATGATGCTCTAATTTTATGTGAAGGCACTAGAAGGATAGTTGAAAATTTAAAAAGCATTTTGGACTTATTCTGGAAAGCTATTTGTATGTAAATAAATCTTGATAAATCCACTATGTCCATGTGGGACATACTAGAGCATGAGCAGATATATTTCTCTCAGTTGTTTTCATGCCAGGTGATAGAATTGGATCAAGGATTAAAGTATGTGGCCTTCCACTTGAGACCAAACCTATACAAAAAATGTGACTAGCAATGGTTGATTTCCAAAGTAGAAAAGAAGATTAACCATTGTTGTAATCGATGACTCTCAAGAAGGGGAAGATTGACACTTGTCAAAGTTGTTCTGGAAGCCATACCAGTATATTGTATTTCATTAGCTTGGATATTGAAAGGTATGTTAGAGGAAATTAGGAACTTGTGCTACAAATTTATCTAGTCATGAGAAAAATCTAAGAAAGGACTTGTGTTGGCATCTTGGAAAATTGCAGTCCCAAAAGAAAATAGAGGATGAGGCCTCAAAAACCTCTTCCTCTTCTCAAAGGCCCTAGTAGAAAAAAATGTATGGAGGTTGGTTCAAGGAAAAGGATTGGGGGTCTAGGTGATTAGAGATAAGTACTTGTACCCAACCATAGTAGAGGATTGGGTAAGGAACCATATGAAATAGGTGCATAATGTCTCAATTATATGGAAATTTATGAACTCGGCTTTCCAACCGATTGGTAATTGGTTGATATGGAAGGTGGGTAGAGGGGATAAATTGTAGATAGGGCTTGATCCTTGGATAGGAAATAAATTCCTACACAGAATACCTCCTCATGTGACACAAGAACTTCAAAGAAAAAGGTTTTTTTCACAAGAAAGATTGTGAACTATGAGAGATCTACAAATTGGCAACAAAAATGGCTCACCTCAGAGGAAATTGGATTGGTAGAGGATCTTGCAGAAGCTTGGAAGTCATGTACAAATTCCCTAAAATATAGTAATTTCAAATTAGGGGAATATGAAGACCAAATTGTATGATCTATTAACCCTTCAGGGACCTATGTTTCCAAATTGGGATATACAGTCCTTGTTTATGAAAGTTTTGTGGGACAATCGATTTGGTGGTGGAGAATAATATGGAATTTAATGTGTCCCTCCAAGAGTAAAATATTCAAGTGGTTGCTATTAAACAAGAAGGCTCCTACTTGGATTTAAAAAAAAACAATGGCCCAAGATGTGTTGGATAGTTGGTTGTCATTGATGTCAACCCTAGAAGAAGCATCTAAAAGTGATGGGTGTATTTGGAGAAGTCCTTAAAGTGGTCCCCTTATGGAATATATTTAAATATGGCCCTCACAGGAAGATTCTTTGAATAAGTCTACAATAATCCCTAGAAAGATGGCTAAGTGGTTGAGCAGTTGAGAAGCCTCGACAATGTGGTCATGAAGCCAAAAGTTGTTTGGAGAAAAATAGAATGAAGGACATGGGACATGCATGAAAAACCCTCATAAATGAATATTCCTCATCGGGTTGTTTCCAATGGTAGGTGGTACGTCATGTAGTTCTTGACGGTTAAGAATATATTCCCTCTTGAAGATGGAAGCCTCGAAGTACGATTAAGAAGCCCTAAACAGTTGTAACAAGAAGTGACAAGTCAACCCTATTGTCGTCCTTATACACACTTGCAAACGTTAGCTAAGTCTTGCTCACTTATTGTGTCCTCGGAGGCACAATGCCTAGGTTCAAAGTCCACGCTGTCACTTTGACTTGAACCTCTTCCGTCTAGGCTAACTCCTAGGGAAGCCAAGGGGGGTAGACCCTAGTTACTAGATGAGATTAAGAGTTTTAATGTTCTAGAAGTTGGTTTTAATTGGTTAAAAGGTCAAGGGGAATCTAGCCTAAGATGTCAATCAACAAATGCAAGATGCAATTATCTAAGTATGAGAGTCAGACCTTTTCCTAAGGAAACTAAGACTAGTGCCTAAGTTTGGGCAATGGGGTCAACTATGTTAGGGGGATGTTCGTTACCAGATAAGTTACAAAGTATTACAATAAGATAGATACAACTAGACACAAAGAATATATCAGATATACAGATTAAGACTAGATACAAGATATACAATATACTAACAAGTTTACTCGCATGTGCAGGAATTAAAGATACATAAGATA
>ML782185.1:21027-39281 GCA_009831015.1 Picea engelmannii
CTATGCTTGGTGAGTACCCTTTTTTTTTTAATGGGCTTGAGGAGGATAAAACATGCCTAGTATAGCTCACCTTCGGTGAGTCCCTCATCATATTTTTAATGAACCTGAAGGAGGGGTTCAGTCCCATATGGGTCCTTCAATGTTTAACTTTACGAGTCCAGAGAAGGTAAACTCGATGGTTTTTCATGTTTAGGGAGTTTGAAAAGAACTTAAAGGAAACTCCAAAGTTGACTTTTTTTGTAAATTTTAGTCTCTCAGGCCCGAAAAAAGTATAAAATGATATGAGAGAGAACTCTTCTAACCATGACGGCTAGAGTATTACTTTTTCATAGTTAGTCCGACAAGACTTAAAAAGGGTTAAACTATCACCCATCTAATGACATTTCATTTTTTTAAGAGCTCAAATTAGGTATAAGCATGCTCTTTGAAGATAATGTCATCAAAGTGTTATGCTTCCTATAACCTGTCTGTTGGCCCTTGACGAAGTTTTGAGGAAACGTTGGTCATGTTTGACCATTTTTGGGACTTCGAAAGGCTGGTCGAAGACGGAGCAACCAGGGGAAGCAGAGATCGTGGGATCTCGCTCATTTTGAGGAATTTTTGGGCTTTTAGGGTTTATGTAACGGGTATGGGATGTTGGCCCATGGGTTAACCCATGCTTAGGCCCCTTTTGTAATGTATAAATAAGTATCTAGGTGATGTAAGTAGAGGAGTTAGTTGGTTACTAGTCATTGATCAGCTTAGTTCATGGCTAGTTGGCTTTGTGCAAGAATGTGTTGAAGCTTGCAGAGCTAAGTGCGAGTGTTTTGTAAGTTCTTTGTGCACAGACTGTGTAAGGCTTTGTGTTGTGACTTGACTTTGGGGAAGGTGGATCTAGTGTGTTGTGCGCAGATCAACTGTCCAATGTGGAGTGAGATCTGTGTCTCTGTGCCTGTAAGAAGATTGAAGAAGACTAATAAAGAAAAAGAAGAGTTGGTGGACGTAGCCCCACACTAGGGTGAACCACGTATATCCTGTGTTGATGTGCTTTGTGCAATGTTATTCATGGTGTTTATGCTTATGTTTTCTTAGTGATTTTTTCTTGATGTATGATAGATAGATCTATGATTTATTAATGCTTTATGATGTGAATGGATGTTAGATCTGAACTGATGCTAATTTCTTAGAGGTGTTGATCTGTTTATTACAACACTATTCTGTATTTAGGGTTAATCTGCAAAGTGAATAAGAATCATAAATTAATGCATGTCATTGGCTAAAGTGATCTGTTGAAGTGTGTAATCACATATCTGTGTTCCATCTAGGTTGTAGACACATGAGTCGTGCAACCCCCCTGCCTCTACCTAGGGTGAGACTTCATCTGCTTCACAGGTGTTGCCGAAAGGGTCGGTAGTTAGGGTTTTTTTGGTGCGTTGTTGAAGCATTGAACCCCGGGTCTGCCCCTGTGCCAACAAATGGTTCTATTACCGGGACTTGAAACTGTGATTGTTGGGAACTGAAGAAAAGAAAAAGATCTGTGCATAGATCTGTTGTTGTAGTGCACAATTTTCTACTTGACTTGCGAAGCTCTGTGCTAAAAGAGAAGTCCGATATGAAGAAAAGAGGTAAGATCTTAAAGCTTTGTGCTCTGATAAAGGTAAGATAAGTGGAAATTTTTTTCTTCGAAAGTATGAATCTAGGTATGTTTGATAGATTCGGTCCTAGTCTGAAAAATAGGGCATAGATAGGAGAAAGAAGATTTGATCTGAATAAATTTGATAGAGACAGTGAAAGATATGTTATTCCTATGCATAGAAAGAATTTTTGGACTAACAAGTGGATGCAGGACCCTAGAAATAAGTTTTTGCAGGTCCATCACTGTGATCTTAGTGCGCAGTATAGAAAAGGTTGGGGATCATTCAAAAGAAAGAGAGGATTAACACTGTGTTATAACTGCAGAAGATCGAGACATTTTGCTAAGGAATGCCCTAGTGTAGGTCCTATTTGTCTTTGTTGTAAAGTTGTTGATAATGAGATTTTGGACTGCCCTAGAATGATTGCTAAAGTTGAAAAGATGAACATGAGACAAGAAAACCATGAAGAAGGTCAAGAAACTAGGGATATGTTAAAAAACAAGAGAAAATCAGAATCCATGTTATTATAGTTGAAAGAAACACTGAATGATCACATAAACATCAGTTTACTAGAGATATTAAAAGAGAAGCAGTGCATAGAAACAAGAATAGAGACTTCGACATAGACTGTGTGTTAGATGAAGAAACATAGGTGAATCTTATGCCATAAAATACTTGGGAAATTTTGGGAAAGCCAACTATGATTCCTACATTGGGAAGGATAGGAACATGGATGATTTTAGGGGCTAAATTTCGCTCATGGGCTAATTTTCCATGGTTTTTCCAAAATCGAGATTCACTATTTTAAAAACGATTCGCCCAAATTCTATAGGATAAAATTATTTTACCTTAAAAATCGCCAAAATTTTATAAAAACTATATAAAATCATTAGAAATTTGAATATTTTTACAAAAATATCGCCAAACATTTATAGTTGGCATATGAAAGATTAGTAAGATTCGCCAAGGTTTCTACATTTTAAAATAAATTTCCATCCTTAAAATCATCCTTGGATAGGAATGTTTAAAGGAAAGATGATAACCCTGTGTGGAAGAGTTACTAACGTGCCTACGATTTCTCATGGAACATCGATCGAAGAATAATTTGAAGTCATTAAGTTTGTGGATAAAAACACCCCTTTTGCACTTTTGTTAGGAAATACTTGGATTGAGAAAGAAAGAATTAAGGGACTTCATGGCTAGGAGAATAGCGTGCTTAATAGAAGAACAAGAGGACAAGTCAAGCGACTAAGGGCCAGAGACTTAGCTGTAGAAGTTGCAAGAACATGGGAAGGCTTGAAAACCTTATCCATGCAGGAGAAAAGAGCACCTACCCCAGAAGTAGCAAGCGAAGAGGTATTACATTCGAACCCTTTGGGAGACCCTAGCAGTGCGAAGTTACTATGCTAAGGGAAGAAAATAATAAGAATGGAAAGAGGAATCTAGAGACTCATATCACAGGAAAGAAGGCAAGAAAGATCAGTAAGAAGAAGGCAACGTTAGAAAAACTGCAAGAAGTTCCAGAGAAGACTTCGCAGAAGGCAGGCTTGCAGAACTTGAACCTTGCCGTATTAGCATAACCGTGCAGAAAGGCACTTCACCACGACGAAGCTATATGACTGTTGGAGGCACCCCAACTATTAGAATGACGCAGCAGAAAGTTAGAAACATAGTTATTGCCAAAAAATATCGCCATTGGACTATTGATACCATGCCATAACGGATGGATTGAGACATTCTGACCTGTTGAAGGAATCCATTACGACGTTGTTTATTTATTCCGTTGAATTCCGCACCGGGACCACTTTTTCAAACTAAGATATTCGATCTAATAAAGAAGTGATTGCCTACTGCGCTGTGATGTCTAGACCTCACCATTGATTTGATTACCTTGAGTATCTGTTTGCCTACCTGAGTTATTTGATCACGAGCATGTATGTCGGGTGAACGCAATGCAATAGAGAAGTCTATGAAGGAGATCTTAATAGACCTTATGGATGAGAAATTCATGTCCGCAGGAGTATAGGCCACATTGATGGGAGGATTGCAAGCATCCCCCTTGACTGGACATCAATTTGGGCCATCCTGAACTGTGACAGAGAAGAGAAGAAAGAACCGCGACAATCTGACGAATGCAAAGCAGATCCCATCGATATTTCCCGACTACATCCCACCTCTGGCTAGCATGGTTAGTCATGAAAACATCCCGCGTGACTTCGAGTACATGCTCATCATGACATACCTCCTGAAGGGGATACACGTAGTGGGACCATAGCTGGGATTGATCCTAGCCCTCAAGATAAGTGATTTCAACCTGGGAGATAGGAATAATTATGTGATGCTCGTACCACATCGATACTTGACAAAGACGTTTGGGAAGAAGCCCAAGATAGTTCCCCAACCATGGATCAAGGAGATCACATGGTCGACGATCCTGAACATCATGAAGATCCCCCACTTCGGTAAACATCAGGAGGTTAACACGTGCATTAAAATCCTCCTGTCGTGCTACCATGGAGGCTATCTATGGTTAGATATGTGCGTGACTATGGATCCGACGCCGATCCACATGATCACTAGATTAAGTATGTAAGGACCAGATCCTCACCAGTTCTACCCAAGAAAGACGTTAGATCGCTCCTTGGCGCTGCGAATAAAGGAAGCATACGACAATGTGGAGAAGGGGAAGCAATGCTACAAGGTAGCCTCCATCCAAGATGGCGTAGTGTGCCTAGCTTGTCAACTGATTGTTGGCAAGCTCATCAGAAAGAATAGGCTGACACAGGTCACATGATTTGTAGTCAACCTTGCAGGGAAGTGTGTCAAAGGGATGCAGATGAACTGGGTGATCTACCTCGTCAATGAGTTGGAGAAGGACTGTTGCGAAGCATAGGACCAAGGCTACAAGTTCCACTTTAGTTGGTTGTTGATATTAATAGCATTTATTGCTTGGGAGATGCCAGAGGGAGCGACATTCCATGAAGTTGAGCCATCAGAACCACTGGCCATGAGGTTCACCACTTTGTGGTATTTGAGCGACATGGTGAAGCAGTGGAATTCAAATGCGGTGTTCCACACCTACTACTTACAACTCAAGCGGGCCATTGAATCCTTCCCCCGAATGACACCAAATACACTCCATCAGTTCATGCCACTTGTGAAGTTCCACGCAGATTGAAACTTCGAATATATCACTGCACGTGGAGACGAAAGCAAGGAGGAGCTGCAGTCTTACTACACATTGACTGATGAAGACATGAAAGAGATAACCAAGGAATGGCCAACAAAATTCCTTGTACCAGTGGAGGATGTAGAAATATCCGACCCCGATATCATTGGAAGCCCATTAGTCACCTGGTTCGAACATGATGGACAGGGCAGCGACAAGAAGAAGAATAAAAAGGAGGAAGCGCAGGACATCGACAGTGAGGAAAAAGACAATGCATCGGAAGAAACTGCGTCTGATTCACCTACAGGAGGAGGAGGTGACAAAGTAAACTGAGAGGAGGAAGGGGAAGAAGAAAAGAAAGAAAAGGGCGAAGTAACACCACCAAAGGATCCCCTTACAGAGGCTGAGACATCAAAGAAAAGGAAGGGTTCCCTGTAAAAACCCTCAGTGCAGAATAAATCCCGAGCCACCAAGCCTCAGTCGCATAACGTACTCACAGTGGATGATATCCAACTCATCATCACCGTTGTAGAAGATGCCTTAGAGGACATCCTGCAGAGACATGAAGCCAAACAAGAAACACTCTATGAAAGGATTGAGAAAGAACTGAAAGACATCCAACAAGTTATCCAGTCGAGCTGCGCAGTGTCTACTGCCGCATCCTACGCAAAGAATATAGAATTGGGGGATGAGCCCACCCAACTACACAGATTAGCAAATGCTACAGAAAATTGACTTTGTCGATTTCAAGAAGAAAAGGAGCAGGCCATAGAGGCCTTGAGGAAATAAAAGGAGGATGCCTTAGATCAAATTTGGGTTGCGTAGTAAGAGAAAGATGACCTTTGGGCGAAGTTCGAAGGGGACAAAGAGAAAATCCAGAAAGAGAAAGACCATCTGCTCACAGAGTAGACTACTATTAGAGAGGCAATAACTAGAGCACTTCACTCTATGTCGGGCTTGGTAAATATGGAAGAAGAGATAGTTGAGAGCCAAGTGGGGAAGCTCACTGAGGCCATTCAACAGCTTCAAGCAAGAATAATAGAGCTAGAATTTCAAGTAGTACCGAGCACTCCGCAAGAAGTGAAAGATCAGATGGAATAAAATTCCAGGAGCGTAGTCGAAAGAATCAGGGCATTGGCCTCAAAATGTAAGAAACTAAGTGACCAAAGTGCGCAGACCTACAAGCGCCTTGTAGAAGACCCAGAGCTGAGGATATTGGAGGCACATCTCCAGGAGGTGAAGCAAAAAGCGTCGACTATGCAAGCAAAGTTGAAATTGCTTACGACAGTGGAGAATATGAAAAAGGTCGTAGGAGCAACACCCAGTTCAGCAGTAGGTCACTGCCATTCAGAGCCAAGTTATGGAGGTGACCTAGAGACTCCAGTTGGTGCAAGACAAAGCCTGCATAATTTTTGAAGAGATCGAGGGACAAGGATCACAGTTGGAATAGGTGGTCGTAACAATAGGACAACACTTGGAAGGGCCGATCAATGAGCAATTAATCTAGGAGTTCACCGAGAAGGAGGCTCTGGCGAAGCAGCAAGTCAAGGTAGCTCCAACTAAGCTCAAGACCTTCTAAGCACTGTTTCCCAGATCGAAGTGACCCGGGACGAGTCATAGGTGAGTTTTGGGGTCCTGTTGGCCCTTGAATAGGTTTTGAGGAAACGTTGGTCATGTTTGACCATTTTTTGGACTTTGACGGGTTGGTCGAAGATGAAGCACCGAGGCGAAGCGGAGATCATGGGATCTCACCCATTTTGTGGTCTTTTTGGGCTTTTAGGGTTTATGTAACGGGTATGGGATGTCGGCCCATGGGTTTACCCATGCTTAGGCCCCTTTTTGTAATGTATAAATAAGTAGCTAGGTGATGTAAGTAAAGGAGTTATACGGTTACTAGTCATTGATCGACTTAGTGCTTGGCTAATTGGCTTTGTGAAAGAATGTTTTAAAGCTTGCAGAGCTAAGTGTGAGTGTTTTTTAAGTTCTTTGTGCGTAGACTGTGTAAGGATTTTTGCTGTGCCCTGATTTTGGGGAAGGTGGATTTAGTGCACTGTGCATAGATCACCTGTCTAATGCAGAGTGAGATCAATGGCTCTATACCTATAAGAAGATTGAATAAGACTAATAAAGAATAAGAAGAGCTGGTGGATGTAGCCCCACACTGGGGTGAACCACGTATATCCTATGTTGATGTGATTTGTGCAATGTTATTCATGGTGTTTATTCTTATGTTTTCTTAGTGCACCGTTCTTGATGTATGATAGATAGATATATGATTGCTTAGTGCTTTATGATGTGAATGAATGTTATATCTGAACTGATGCTATGTGCTTAGAGGTGTTGATATATTTATTACAACGTTGTTATGTATTTAGGGTTAATCTACGAAGTGAATAAGAGTCATAAATTAATGCATGTCATTGGATAAAGTGCTTTGTTGAAGTGTGTAATCATAGATCTGTGTCCCAGCTAGGTTGTAGACACTTGAGTCATGCAACACCCCTTGCCTCTACCTCGGGTGAGACTTCATCTGCTTCATAGGTGTTTCCAAAAGGGTCGATAGTTAGGGTTTTGTTGGTGCGTTGTTGAAGCGTTGAACCCTGGGTCTGCCCCTGTGTCAACACTATTAAACATATAAAACCTAGACTAGAAAAGTGTCATATGTCTCTAGAAAAATTCAATAAATGACATGAAAATAGATCTTTAGGGAACTTTAATATGATCATAGTGAAAAATGAATAAGTGAAAGTGGTTAAAATAGAACCAAATGGTCAAAAACTAGTTCATTTTCACATTGCATAGTAGAGTGGCCCCTTTTGGAGCTAATTTTCAACTGCTGATTCTCATAGATCTAGGACACCATTTTGATTTCTGTCTAGACCAGTTTGGCACTCTTCCCCTTCTCTTCATTTCCATGGTTTCCTTTTTGCATTTTAAACAAGTTTTTCTTGGTTTTGAGGCCTCCTAGGGATTCTTGGTGCCGTACAAGAGTGAAACTCCCCCATATTGTTGTGGGGGGAATCATAGATGCCATGTGAGGATTTCCCAAGGGAATTTTCACCCATAGACCATGCTATGGGGGAGTTAGGTGCAAAAATGATTTTTTTTTAGAGATTTACCTCACAAAAAAGCACCTGTTTGACCTCATATTTTGACCAATGATTATTCTTTTCATTTGTGGGAGATATATAGAAAAAATATTGATATGGAAGGAGAGAAAACATGAAAGTGATTATTTGGCAGCCTTACAATACCAACAGACAATAAATGCTCTGAGAAACTGTGGTCTATTGAAGTTTTTCAAGACACAGAACATCTAGAAAGAACTACTGCTTTTGGAACATCTTATAGAAATGTGGGATATGACCGAACAAGTATTCAGGGTGGGTCCTCATACTATTGAAATTGATCTTGAAGACATATACTTTCTGAATGGGCTCTCCAAACGAGGAGCTCCCATTGCACTGTCCATGTCCTGAAGCATATAAAGGACCACCAATTATTATGTCACAATTTTTCCGTGTGGGATCTTGCAAGAGTGGTGGTAAGATTTCTATCAAGGAAATAACAAATTATCCTCTCCATATCATATCATTTACCATTACTAAACTGGAGGGAAGCACTTTTACCCACTTGGATTCCAAGTCACAGATGGCTTATGAAGTGGAGTGTATGGAACCAAAGCTTTTCAATTGTAGTGCCGGTTTATTAACTAATTTAAATGACCAAATCACGAGAGAAAAATAAGGAAGAAGAAGCAATTTGGATCCAGTTCTCCGCTGGTATCATTATTCTTGGAGAGGGTCCCACTATTGCAACCACAGATTCGCTTGCCTGCATGCCCAACCATTGAACCATGCACGGAGAGGTGGATTAGTTTCTTAGCTCAACTAGGGGTTGGTCGACCGGTCTTTTCCTTTGATGTTGACTTCTTTGACAGGTGGAAGCGTCATCTCCTCATGATTGAGGATTTTCAATATGCAGGTATAAATTTCTAAGGGAGTACATACTTGGTGATCTCAGAAGGGGCACATTGGGATACATCAAGTGAGTCTCTAAACAAAATGACCTCAAGATATTCTATTTTTTAACATTTTTATATATGTTATTTTTTTTTTGTTGTACAAAGGGATTTTAACTTATATTTTCACCTTGCAGATCAAGGATTGGTGCATCCAGATGGTATGTCAACATATTCTTGGTGTAGAGAGGACACAAATATATAAGTCGATGATGATGTTGAAGAGATTCGAGACATGGAGAGGAACTTGAGAGGATTAATGATGGGAGTCCCCTCAATGCACCTCTGTGATGTCCCTCGACACTTGCAGATACACATAGTAGGTGTATTTAAGGGCATGGATCACCTACTACGCTAAGTGGCTAGGGAAGTTGTATATTATCATGAGCACCATGCACCACATGAGGACTAGTAGAGTTTCCTGTTTAGTACAATCCTTGTTTTTGAGATGATGATGTATGGGATATCTAGCCCAAGTTTTGACCCTTATGTACTTTTTGGACATATGATATGACACACTTGTGCTATTATATACAGATGTCTATATATGGATTTTTTTTTCCAGCTACTTTATCTTAGTGTTTTTTTTTTATTTTTTCACTTTTATGTAGTGTTTTTTTTTATTTTTTCACTTTTATGTATGCTTTGTTATGAATGTTTATCTATGTGTCAAATGAAAATATAACATGTAATTAGCCAATGAATTAGTGACAATGTTACTTTATCTCGATATATGTCAATATTCAATGTAATCGAAAAATATTTCGAGGAGGTAAATCCTTAGAAAAGGACGTAACAATACATGATTATAGATAGCGTAGATGTGATTTAACTTACAAACCACGAGCTGGGAATCAAGATTGACAATCATATGGGATATGCCAAGATAGGAATATTTAGTCAATATCCCAATCACGACATGATATTCAACAACGTTAATGGTTTCCAGGCCAAGAAAAACTCCTCCCGAACTTACCAACTCATCAACAGAGGAGTAGATAGTCCAAGACACATAAGCTAAATTCTGGGTATGTCAACTAGCACCATCCAAAAATACAAAATATACGGGAAAGACACCGACATATTTTCATCCAAGGACAAAGATGGATAAGCAATGATAGGTGAAACAAAATCTCTCATGCAAAAGGAAAACACAATACCACACCAAAACATACCAATATATGGTACAATAATGCACAAAGTACTCAAGCAGGATGACCCTAAGCATAGTAATTCTTCAAATAGATCCCATTCTAAGGCTCCTTCAAAGGTATTCCATTGTAGTCAACTAATTTGTAAGTTCATTTTTGTAGCACACATTTCACAATGTAAGGATCATGCCACATAGGTTCTAACTTCCTTGCCCCCAGTTTGTCATGGTCCTGATTATAGACTAAAACTAGGTATCCTTTGACAAAAATATGAGGTCAAATAGATTTATCATACTGACTTTTGATATGATTTTTATGAGTCTCATTGGTGAGGGCAACATCATGATGAGTTTCATCAAATAAAAAAACCGTTCTTCCTCAACAAAGGTATTAGGAAAGAGTTCAATAGCTAACTTGAGAGATGGAATTTCACATTCAATAGGTAAGATTGCCTCCAGACCATAAACAAAATGAAATGGGCTAAATCCAATGGCATTTTACACGATAGTCCTATAATCCCAAAGGGATGAGAAAAGTTGTATATGACAATTTGTCTTTTTGGCCCCCACCATGTGTTGGAGCATAGTTTTCAAGACCTTGTTAATGGCCTCTACTTGTCCATTATCTTGTGGATAGTATGGGGATGAGTTTTCATGACGAAAAATCAATTTCATGATGGAAAATCAATTTCATGCTTAACTCAACCATCATTTGGTTTTGAAAATGTGATCCATGATCAATAACGATGGCTTGTGGGACTCTTAATATAGAGACAATATGATTGGACACGAATAATGAAACAATTCTTCCATCATTCGAAAATGTAGGCATGGCCTTAGCCCATTTTTTGAAATAATCGACTGTGACGATAATATAAATATGCCCCCCCCCCCCGACCGAGGTAGGCCTACATTCCATGAAATCTGTGCCCCACTTTGCAAAAGGATCGACAACAAATACTGGGTGAAGTAGAGAAGGATGAGAGAGTGTCTTCTTATGAAAAAATTGACAGGGAGGGCATTTTTTGATGGCTTCTATACAATATTTAAATATAAATGGCCAAAAATACCCGACACAATATTTTATGGGTTGTAGCCATCCCAAAAATATGACTGCCCCATTCTTCAGAGTGACAGTGATTTAAGACACATTCGGATTTATCAAGTGTTAAGCAACATCGCAAAATGGTATCAATACCATGACGATACAAAGTGTCTCCTATGATAAGATAATGTGTCAAATGGTGACGTATACTACATCATTCGTCACAAGTGAGTTCAGGCTGAAAGCATTGGGTTTGGAGATACAAAAGAATGTATCCATACCATGGGTTTAAACTTCTAATGAGAAACAATGATTCATCTGGAAAAGAATAATTGGGCTCAGTGTCGTCATCAACATGGGGAAAATCACAAATTAGCTTAGAAAAGACCAACATTTTCTTCGATTTAGACTTGGTGAACTGAAGATAAAATTCTTGAAGGATAATGATCCATCGAGAGTATTTGTCCCCCACTACTTATAGAGTCAATATATGATACATGGGGTTTGTGTCGATAATGATCGTGGTTCTTAAAAGAAAAATATAATGGAAAAATATTTGAACATCGATGACTGTTGCAAAGCCAACTTTTCAACATGTGAATACTGAAGTTCAAAGCCTAAAAGTCTCTTACTCAAGTAATATATGACATGTTTTTATACTGTTATCGTCCTCTTGATCTAACACCATGGAAACAATGAAAGCCAAGGAAACTAAGTAAAGGATATAATCTCTAGTGTAGTCAAGGGGGTGCAACAATGGAGTATGCATCAAAGCATGTTTGAGTGCATCAAACGATCATTGGGCGTGGTCATCCCAAATGAAAGGGAAATCCTTTTTCAACAATCACATGAATCCTTTCGTAATTTCCGCACAATTGCAGAAAAAATGGTGCATAAAATTTTCCTTTCCTTGCAAACTTGAAGTTGGTGCAAGTTGTTGGGAGGAGGTGAGGCTAAGATGGCCTTCACTTTTAAGGGATCCACCCTAATCCCATATTTTAAACTAAGAAACCAAGGAGTCTTCCTATTTCGACAATAAAAACACACTTATGAGGGTTCAAGCGTATGTTGTAAAATCAACACCTAATAAAAATCGATCTCGGATGATCAATATGATCTTCTCTATGAGACAAATGAGTGGGAAAATCATCAAGATAAGGTTCAAAAATATGCTTGATATCATAAAATGCATATGACATAGCCCGCTCGAAAGTAGCTCCAACATTTTTAAGGCCGAAGGGTAACTTGCGATATGCAAAGGTTCCCCATCGACGGATGAAAGTTGTTTTGTGCTAGTTAGAAGGGAGGATATCGATCTGATTATAGCCTAATAATCCATCCATAAATGAAAAGATTATTCTTCTGGCACAATTATGGATGATTTGGTCAATAAAGGGAGTAGGGTAGTTTTCCTTAGGACAAGCCTTATTTAGGTCTCTATAATCGATGCAAACTCTAATTGTTCCTTGTTTCTTCATGACCATAATTATGTTCAAAACCCATTTTGTCAAAGGAACTAGATAAATGAATCCTACTCTCAATAGTTTTTCAACCTCTGCCTTGATAGCCATAGTTTTCAGAGGGTTAACGAGAAGAAGGTTTTGTCTGACAGGTTTAGCTCCAGGGTAAGTTTTAATTTCATGCACAAAGATCAATGGATCAATCCCTGACATGTCTTCATAGCTCCATGAAAAAACGTCATGGAATTATTTAAATAAGGTCGTGTAAGCTAATATTTATTCAAAAGAGAAATTGTGGCCTATATGAATATTTTCCACAACACCATGCTTCACTGAAATGTCGATAGGAAATGATTGCGTGATGTTCCCTAGATTTCCCTCAGAGATAGTATCTTTAACAAGGATAGGTGACTGAGGATTAAAGACAATGTCAGATGAAATGATGAATTTGATATCACTGTCTACCATTTCCAAATTTGGAAGAAAAGACAACCTATGATGGTTATATTTCCAAGGTATCTCTTCTATACTGAGAATTTCCATAATAGACTCATCCATAGGAAAAGCCTGTAAGAAATAATTTGAACAACATGAGTTGTATTCTAACCAAGATGGTAAAGAATATGGATCTAATGTCACAAGATGTGAATCATCAAAATTAGGGTCATACGAGGCATATTGAATAACAATATATGCCGCCTTATCTGGACTAAGTGACATCACATCGCCAAGCGATTTAAACTCTAATGGGTCAGGAACTACCCAAGGGTCATATGACTCAAAGGATTGTCATGTCGAGGTTGGAATCATGTTTACCACGAAAACTTTACCCAAACCATGAGGGTCAGAGAAAGGAAATGTTCCCATTAGTGATGAATCCTTAAGGATACATACCCCTACACTTTCATAGTTGACCTTAGAATCTACTAAAATAGGAATGTTATCAATGGCTTGATTATGAATGTTCAATGTACAATAATCGAGTTGGTCAACTGTGACAATTTTTCCTTGATGAGGAAATTGCACAAGGAGAAAAATTGAAGATGATAACAAGTTGTATTCTAAAGGTGTGTCAACTACTTCCACATCAATGGAAACAATATTGCCTCCTAATTCCATGGCTAATAAATGCAACAACCCATAAGGTTTGAAGCCCCGTACTTCAAATGTGTTAAGTGTGGTGGGAGATTGGTTGATATCAGGAGAACCAATGTCTCTCCAACAGGTAAAATACATAACACAAGTGGAAGATCCTTCATCCAAAATGGTACGTTGGATGATTTTCCCATGAACAATTGTATGGATTTGAAACGCAAGTTGGTAGGAGATCCTCAATTTGTAATTTTCCAAGGAAAACATAATTGTATTGGATGACTCAGGATATACAACCATGATAGCTGAAAATATTGTTTTATGCTGACTCAGGCAGTTCTGTAGAACTTCAAGCATTGACATCACACAGGGTGCTTGTGCCAAATATTCAATGATGTTCTAGGTTTGAGTAGCACGAGCATTAGGGTTGAATGTCAATTTTTGAATGGTACCTTTTGGTGGACGTAATACTGAGTCAAAATTTGGTACTTTAATGTGAAGAGGACCAGTAGATGATGGAGTAATGGAAGCAAAAGGATTATCAATAGCTTCTCCATTAGAAGTGGTTCCATTAGTATTTTTACTTGGGGTGGGGTCATATGTCTTTGATTTGGTGGTTAAACTAATCACTGCACATAAAGACAATTGAACTTAAAGAAACATCCCCATGATGAGGATGACCTACATTGACCCCTTGTGGAGGGGTAGGATTTTGTACAATCATTTGTTGTTGTTGTGGTGGGAAAGGGTCGGTTAGTACTACTATTGGGGAAGTTCCTTTTAAAAAAAATTTCACCTCATCGCAACATGGACAATCTTTCATGTAATGATCTTCTGCACAAATTAGGTAGGGAAACTTAGCTTTCCTTTTTGTCTTATTGTTAGTAACAATGTTTTGAGTTTTCTTCTTCTCACGCCGATTATAATTTTTCTTAGATTTACCCTTGTTTTTATTCTTCCCTCCAGATTGCTAAGATGAAGCAGATTGGACTGCATTCACTTCAGAGGTTTTGGCATGAGAAGGGGGAGGATTGAATTGGGTAGAAGCTTGTGATGTAACTAGAGTAGAAGCTGGTTGGGATTTTTGTCGAGTCAATTATGTATCAGACTACGTTTTCAAAGAACTGATCACATCGTCAGAATAAGAATCCGAAGGTGGTTTTGATGGATCATACGATGTAAAAGGAGCATGGGGGATCATATCGTATAGGGTTCCAGACTGATAATAAAGTAGGTCTAGATATTGTGCATGAGTAATCACCTCCTCCTCAGTTACGAATCCTCCCATGTAAACACCTCATGCAATAGGCGATAAAAGAGATTTCGTGAACCATTCCACCAAGAACTAGTATGGAATAGTGGCTTTGATCAATATATGATACCATATCCACTCATGAATACGATCATAATTTTGGGCGGAGGTCATTTATCATAAGGAACTTAAAAACTCAATACTGGTCTCATATCGTATAGGCAGTTGGAAATGCGTTAAAAGTTCCATAAAAAGAGAGATGAAATCACCAAACGATCCACACAACAATTCAATATACCATTTAGCTGCTACACCTATGAGGGTTAACTGGAAAAGAAACAAATGAATGGAATAATCCATCAATGATTTGGAAGAAACCCAAAGTTGGAAGCTCATAATGTGGTTATTTGGATCCTCTCTAGATTTTCCATTGAATTTCAGAATATTAGATGGTAACTTGGTGGGAATAGGTGGCCAATTAGGGTCATGGAATATGTGATCATTTATCAAATGAGACAAAACTTGTAAGTATAATGTAGCTGTAAAAGGAAGTTGTTGGTTGACTCTCGAAACTTGGAGAGGTTGATACGATGCTTGATTACTAGCAAAACCATAAGGTTGTTGTTGATATGTAGGTTTCTATGAAGGCACAGTGATACCAAATGGTCCTCCCATATGCTATTGTTGAGGAGATTGAGAAGTTGGAAAAATGGGGTTTAAAGTTTGAACAGTTATTGTTCCTAGCGGAGGAATACCTTATGCATTAGGTGGACCCCAAAGAGGGTTTGCAACTCTTGGAAAAGCTAAACCAGAATAAAGGCCTATAGTGGTAGGGATAGAAGGATTTATAAGAATGGTCTATCCCTGGTCTTGCTGCTGGTTTCCAATGGAATATTATCCCCACACTGGTTGTTGTTGTTTTCCCAAACCTAGAAATTGACCCACAACCAAGGGTTCCCCCCTAGTTGGTACTTTCCCTCTCAAAAGAAATTGAAATTGACTCACAACTCGGGGTTTCACCCCAGTTGATACTTTCCCCCCATACAAATATTGTTGAGTAGCCGACGATTTTCCCCCATACAAATATTGAGGAGCAACTGAGGGATATCCTCCGGTTAACTATTGACTAGAAAACAAAGGATTTCTAGGAATCAAAGGTTGACCTACAAAGGAAGAGTGTCCTACAAATGAGGCTTGCCCCCCGGTCAAAATTTTTCCTCCTAATGGAGGTAGGCTTGTAGTAGAGGATTTTCCCCCACTGTTAAGGTGTCTTCCAATAAAAGGTGTAGAAATAATTCCTGATTGAAAAGTCGTAAGAATAGGTTGACTAGTTTGGGTAATTGTCACCAGAATATGGACTTGACTAGAAGGAAGTATCTGTTGACCAGAAAGGAGATCAACACTACGACCTAGAAGAGCACTCAGTGTCAACATAAAACAAGTTCCTATCGAATAAAACTGTTGCAGGGTGAGAGTTTGAGTCATGATCTGTAACTCTGTCAAGGGAAGATGAAGTACTTGAGGCATTGATGCATACAACAAAAAAGTGGAATAAATAGTGCTTGGTGGAAAAGTAGGATTAAAAATAGTGGATGTTGATGTCACCAATATTTCAGGTGGAATTATGCCTACAATTTGATGATTCTCAAGTTCTAGTGGTAAATAATATGTAGAGTAAGAATCAACAAATGATGTTGATGGTAATTGAATAACAATGGGATCTATAGGATCCTTCAAAGGAGGATTTGTAGGATGGAATACAAGTTCCTGGAAACTTCCATAGACTCCTTCAATTTTTTCTCCACTACCAATTTCAGACAATTCTTTGTCAATAATTCCTTCAAGGGAATGGTTTTGCGTGAATCCTGGAGGTAAAGGAATGTACCCTTTAGGTGGGAAACCATGCCATTCTATGATATCTACAAAGACCTTGATTGACCATAATGAAATAAGTATCTCTAAGGCCAGTTACAGGTACATAAAGAACAAAACCTTAATAAATCTAAAGGTAATCAACCAATCAAACAATCATTGCAAGGGTATTTCGAAGATGGGATGTTAAGCTGTCAACGAAGATATGAGAATAAATTACCCTGACCTCAACATTCAATCCTAATCGATGCAAGTAACTCTCACTTTCGTGGATCTACCCTCCAAGGGCACTGAAAGCGTGATAGAACGTTTGCCCCAGGTACCGTGAGAATCCCCATACAGTCAACTCTGTAGATACCTATGAAATGCCACTAAGGTTACCAACTCACAATTGGCCTCTAAGGGGGTACAGTCGACAGTCGACACTGAGAATATAGGAAATATATCTAAGTCTAAAGAACTTCGAGAGGAATGAAGAAAAGTGGACCAGATACTAATGAGGACCTCAAACGGATTTGACATTCACAAAGCATCGTGACCAAATGAACTAGTAATCACCCACAAATGCTCCCAATAATTCTCTTTCCACTACACTTGGTTAATATTTGGATTGGAAATATCCTCTTCTCTCCCACACATGGCCTCGTGTTTAGCCTCTGTGTTAGAGGGGGTTCCCAGCTATGCCTATATGACAATTGGATTTTACTCTCTTTCATAATCTATAGGTTTGTTTTGTGGTCTTGGAAAATTAACTTACTTTCCTAGTCCACAGAACTTATCCTAAACTACAGTTGTTGTGCTATAAAAAAAAATTATAAATATTTTTATTAGCACATGGTTGATTTTAATGGATTATTACTCAAAAGGGTCGATGAAAGTGAAACTAGTGATGTTCAAGACTCAACTCCAATAGAATGAAAGAGAAATGAAATGTAATTCTTCTTTTCAATGAATCCTATGTATGGGAAGGAGAATATTTCTTTCTTGCAATGCAAAATACACACTCAAAACTTGAAACTTTCCCTTTTCAAATGATAATCCAATCACTTTCCAAACTAGCAATATAATAATTCATAAGATGAAAACAAGTTCTTTGAATCAAGCCGAAACAAATCTCCTAAAGACTTAGAATGGAAATATTTTTTTCTTTTTCTTTGTTCGGTTCTAAATGCAAATACAAACTTTTCTTTCTTTGTTTCTTTTAATAAAATAATTCAATATTGATTCAAAATGAACACAAAACAAGCAAAGAACCAAGCAAAAAGGCACTCAAAAAATCTAAGAAAACTTAAAGAAAACAAGTGTAAAGATAATATTAATAGTTGATCAATATTTGAAAACCTCGAAACTTAAAGATTAAAGATCAAATAGACTTGGAACAGACTTAAAAATTCATAATCTACCCAATGGATTAACAATTTCACCAAAACAAAGATATGAAAGTCCAAGGTCTAAAGAACTTTGCATTATTTACAAGACAAGGAAAAGAGCTTCCAAATTTGAAAAGAAGAATACTTGACAAGCTTTGTAAAGGGAAAGGCAGAGGTCTAATGATCATATAATCATAGATAATATCATTG
>ML782185.1:59521-104769 GCA_009831015.1 Picea engelmannii
ATGACAATCGACACTGCTGGCTGACATGAAGATCTCGTCCTTGGCGAAGCCACCCAATGATGTATGGTTGCGGGTGTGGTGTTGTCGACAATCCCAACTGTTTGACGACCTCTGCTGAGATGAGGTTCTTCTGGCTTCCGCTAGCAACAATAAAATGCAGTGGGGTCCTCTTCACCCACATCTGTGAATGAAAAAGGCGCTCCCCCTCTTCTGGATCTGTTGGTTCTTCTGGTTGAATTATTGCGGTCACGACAATAGCAGTGGGGTCTGCGTCAATGATCTGTCCTTCACCATTATTTTCAGAATCAGATTCAGAATCAGGGTTTGGCTCTTTGTCTTTGATATCGGCCACCAATGACTGTTTTGAGTGACATTCATCAGTGTTGTGCTAGGGGCTTTTGTGGAAATCACATCATTTTCCAGTGTCCTTCTTTGTCTTCCCATGACCCTTCTTTTCCTGTGGCTTGGACTGGTTTTCAGGAGACTATTTGTTAGGGTTGTCGTTGTCATACTTTGGTTGTTGTGGATTTGTAGACCCAAACTCCCATTTGTTCTGGTGCTTAAATTTCTGCTCGATTTTAACAGCATATCGATAGGCAACACCGAGTGATGAGATGTCCAGAAAATCCATTTTAGTCTGGATGTATCTGTGTAGAGCCCCACTGTATTTCAGAACCAAATGTCGCTCGGAGTCTTTGATACCCATCTTGGTGAACAAGGTATGGAAGGTATTGGTGAACTCCAGAACTACTTGGCCCCTCTCTTGCCACAGTGTGGTCCATCTCATGTACTGGTCCTCATAGTTGCCAACATGGTAATACTATTCCTTTACCGCATCCACAAAAAAATCCCAAGTGGGATCGGCCCCATATATTCTAGACTCCGCTGTGGAACTTTGCTCCCAGTAAGTTTCCCACCAATGTTTGACATGAGGGAGAGCTTTAAGGAGTGCGAAGGTGATCTTTTCTTTGTCGAAAATTTGTGAACAGAGAAATAACCTGCTGGCAGAGTTAACCATTTTTCTAGGGCTTCTGCATCTATTTGTCCTTCAAATACAGGAATATCAAAGTTAACTTGTACCTTGAAAGGCGAGGTGCCTCCAAAGTGGCCGCTTGATGAAGATGCACCTGATGCTATCGGCAGGCATTGAAGGATGTGGGAAAAATTCTCCATCATTTCGTCCCTCTGTCGCGTGAGAGCTTGCTCAAGCAACAGATTGATAGGATCATTTGCTCCATCGTTTTTCTTTTCTTTCGCCATTGAGGGTTTCTTGGGCGTGCAAGAGTGATTGTCTTCAATAGAGACAAGCTCGAGACCCAACTTTCTATACTCGGACCTCTTCGAGGACATGCACTGAAAAAACGATCAAGAGCAACCTGCTCTGATACCACTGATCTGGATTATTTTCGGCACGAAATGAGAGCGGAGATATAATAAGGAAATGCATAGAGATATCGCGGATATTCAATAATATAATAGAAATGTATCAGATATGCAACCATAAACACAGATATACAGTAATACACGATTTCTATTAATGAAAGAAATGTATAGAGACTGTAAAAATATAGAGTGAAAGACTTGCTAGAATAGTGGCAACTTATCTCTGAGAAGAGATGTGATGGCTACTTGCATTCGCAAGAAGATGATTACAATGAGGCTCTGAAGGCCCTTTTACAATAAACATGAATGCCAAAATTCCTAGACATCCAAAAACCTAACCCTAGGAGATGAAGTGCCAAAATTCATGTGGGCCCCGTTTGGGTAAGTGAGTACATCAACTTCCCGGGGTCGTAACTTTTGCATACGATCTCCATTTTAGGCATGTGATAGCTCATTGGAAAGGTATTGTCGAGGAGATTCATTTTGGGGGATAAATATGACTTCAACTATATTTGAGAACCTCAATCTCGAAAAACCTTCATTTGGACCCTCAAAATGGCCCCAGAAGTTAAAACCTGCTAAAAATAGTAAATTGCCAAAATGGCCAGAAAACTGTTTTGAGCCATTTGCAAAAGGTGGGTGGCCACCGATATCCACCTGGATCAATGATACATTTCTCCTCATGAATGATATTTATATCCATAGATTCTAATTGCCTTAACACGGTGTTAAACACATTTAAATGCTCAGTCACCGAACTTCCATCACTCATCCTCAAAAGATACAGTTTCTTTCTGAGGAACATCTTATTTACCAAATATTTCAACTGGTATACGCTACCCAACTTGTCCCACATTTTCTTGGCCAAATATTCACCTGATACATTCAAGAAAACCAAATATGCAAGACAAATCTGTATTTTACTTCTTTCTTTTCTTTCAAGTTTCTCCCATTCTTCCCTTGACATGCTTGTTGCCTAGGTACCTGGATAGACCACTGTCCATTTTTCTCGATCTACAAAAATATATTCCATTTTAAGCTTCCAAAGATCAAAGTTATGGCCATGGAATATTTCTATCTCTATTCTGGAACTGCTTGCCATTATTTACCGTGATCTTTAAATTTTTTTATGACTTACAACTCTTACTGTACCTAGGGTTTAGTTCTCAGATTCAAGATTGGCAAATCAAGAACTGATATACTCACCAAAGCATTACATTTCTCTGATAATTCACTTGTCAGGGAATACCTAAGATCTAATACCACATGTCAGGAAATGATGGACACTTCCACACTAATCCTATAAGAAGGGAACAATAAATTAATCAAGAAAGGAAATGACACAAGCAATCACACAATACATCAATATTTTACCCTAGAAATCCTTAACTGGGAAAACCAACATTCCTTTGAGCGTTCTACTCTCTTGTTGTCTTATTTAATCAGAATAAACGGTTACATGTCTTACCTTGGTCCACACCTAAGAAAAAATCGACATCATACCCTCTTGCATAGACAAGAACAACCCTATATCCAATTCAACTTACATGTGCATGACTAGCAACCTACATTTACACATGCATTAACCTGCAAAAGTCCATTTAAGGTCACCTTACAATAGTATCCTTTGCATCCTTAAAAAACACCTCTTTATAGGCTTTACAATAGGAAAACCCTAAATATTGGCGCCCAAAAATGGTTACATATCCATGCATATCATTGGCTACAAATACTGCAAATCCCAGGATTTTGTTACAGTCAAATCCAAGTTAGGTTTATGAGTCAACTACCAGTCGACCTTTATTCCGTCTCTAGTCGGTTGTCTCACACCCCCACTTCTACCTCTTGTTAGTTGACTTGTCATTGATATATTTGAATTCAACTTTACCTTGTCTAATTTCTCGACCTTCGACTTGTTGTCGATCTACCTCGACTTCAACCTGCTATTGACGTTGTCAATCTACCTCGACCTCGACCGTCGATGGATTTACCTCGACTAGAATTTCACTGCAAAGAATATAACAACCCAACACTTTAGTACATTCCAACAAATGTGAATAAATGAGCTGAGGTCAAACATTCTTGAAATCATTCAATTAGAGGCCAAAGTGTAAATCTACTATCGAAGGTGAGGAAGCATGCAGGTTCCAAGGTTGTAATTTGTTTCTAAGTCTAATTATCATACGATGTGTTGAAGTTGACAGGAAAAGACTCATTGAGGGAGGGACTTTATGCATCCCCCATCATCGACACGAAACTTGAAATAGGAAACTGATGTGAGATGGTGGATTAAATGAGTATGGATTGACACATGAATGGAAATTGGTAATACTGTAGATGGGTGGTTTGGAATGAAACTTCCCTTGAACATTGTGAGGCACTACAAATGGCTTGGAAACATTGACTTGACGAGTACCAAGAACATAATTTGACAAAAATAAGAGCTCTCTTTTACTAGAATGAAAAAGTATAAGGACACATGGAATTGATATGACTCAAAGACAAGTAGATTACCCAACTTTAAGATGAGACACAAATATGTGTCATGTTCAAGGGCAACAACAATAAATTCCATAATGGATTCCAATTTTTTTTGACCCACTTCTTTCAATTCCACCCCCAGCATTATTGGTGAATACCTCTTTGTTTTTTAACAAGCTTGAGGAGGATAACAAATTCTCGGTATATATCATCTTTAATGATTCCCTCGACATATGTTTAATGAACTTGAAGAAGGAGGGGTTTAGTCCTATATGGGTCCTAGAGTTTGGTCCCATATAGGTCCTTCAATGTATAATTTTACAATCCCAAAAAAGGTAAACTCGATGGCTTTTCATGTTTAGAGAGTTTGAAAAGAACTTAAAGATGACTCCAAGGGTGACTTTCTTGAAAATTTAGTTTCCCAAGACCAAAAAAAGTGTAAAAAAATTCAAGGGAGAACTCTTCTAGTCATGCTTGACTAGAGTATTCCTTTTTCGTAATTAGCCTTACAAGGCTGAAAAAGAGATAAAATGCTAATAGAAATACGCTCTTTCAAACCTTTTAATGAGTGTGAAAGGAAGCAAGATCACTCGACAATGTTTTCATGTTTAGGAAGTTTGAAAAGAGATTAAAGGAGACTCCAAAGAGTTCCTTTTTCATATGGCTTTTACGGATTTAAAAAAGAGATAAATGTGTACTCGGTAACCTATTCTCATGTATTAATGAACATGAGAAAGAACAAAGGCTGAGATTGGCAACCTCTTGTCATGTATTTATGAGCACAAGAAAGAACAAATACTAATATCATTCTAGAAAAGACTAATATGTTACGATGGGAACGACCCCCAAGCGAGGATCACTCCTAGCAATGCATCTCTCTAGAGGTATTTTTCCCCTAGATTGCATGGTAGAAGATAGTGGCTTCACTCCAACATGATGTCAAGAGGCTAGAGACCTACCCCCAAGTGTCCTTTACTTCATTGAATCTTATTCTTTCCTTGTTTAGACTTTTGTATACTAATAGGAATAGTTTTACTAGGCGGAGGAAAAGAAGGTTCAAGTATACGATCCAAAGGAAGACTCATGTTGAATGGAAAGGGTTTTGTTTCATTTTTTAACGAGCTTGATAGAGACAATGAACTATGCTCGTAAGTGTCTATTTTATTTTTTAATGAGCTTGACATAGGAAAAGAAATATGCTTGTTAAGACCAGGTACTACCAAAGGATCAAGTGATTCTAGGGATTGTTGCACCTATGTTGAAATCATATTTAACGTGGAAACTTGCAGGGTGTCAGGAGGATGCAAAGGAAAAATCCCCATGAGAAAGGAATCCTAAAGGAGACCTAATCCTACACTCTCATACCCAATACTGGAACCTAGAAAAGAGACATTATTTGCTAAAACAATTGTGGAGATCTGGAGTGAAATAGTCAAGTTGGTCAAAAGTGACAATTTTCCCTTGATGGGGAAATTGTAAAATATGAAACAGTGAAGATGCGATGACAGTCATTGCATAGAACCAACTATGACCAAGTAACAAATTGTAATCTAGGGTCACGTCAACTACTTGTATATCGACTGAAATGGTTTTACCCCTCAATGTCACAACAAAATACTGCAAGAGTCCTCGAGGTTCGAAACCACGTCCATTAAATGCTTTAAGGGTGGTAGGATACTGGTTAAGTTTAGGAGAACCAATGGATCTCCAACAAGACAAAGACATGACACATGTGGAGGCTGCTTCATCCAAAACAGTGTGATGGATGTTCTTTCCACCAACCAAAATTTAAATTTGGAATGATAGGTGGTGTGAGAGCCTCTCCTTAAAATAGTCCAAATTAAACGCGATCAGATTTGATTCCTCTAGATCCATAGCTCCAATGGCTGACAACATGGTTCTACATTGAATTGGAAAATTCTATAGAAATTAAGGCATGACATAACACAATATGCTTGTGCCAAATATTCAACAACATTCTAGTTTTGGGTGGCAGGATACTTAGATTAAATGTCGTTTTTTGAATTGCTCCCTTGGGTAGGCACAACACTGCATCCAAAATTGGCTTCTCAATTTGAAGAGGGGTGGAAGATGGAGGAGGAGTGGATATGGAGGGATGATCGATAGTCTTTCCATTGGCATGATCACCTAGAATTGTGTCATAAGTATTTTATTGGGTCATTAAATTAATCATCTTAAACATATAGACCTCAAAGGTTCTTGAGGAAGCATTCCCATGGTGGGAATAACCTGCATTGCCCCCTTATGGAGGGACAAAAGTTTTTGCAACTAGATGTTGTTGCTGAACCGGGAAAGGGTCAGTTAACATTGTGGATAGTGAGGTACCTTTCATAAAGTTATTGACTTCCTATTGATGAGGGAAATCTTTCATGTATTGGTCCTTTGTACAAATCATGTAAGGAAACTTAACTTTCCTATTCCATTGAGTATCATCAGTCTTTGTAGTATCTTGCTGGTTAGAAGATTTCTTGGATTTAATCTTGTTCTTCTTCTTACCTTTAGGTTTTTGAGATTAAGTGGATTGGATTGCATTCATGTTGAAGGTTTGAACAAGAGAAGAAGTAGTTTTGGTGTTTGAAACAAAACCTTGTTCTAGATAAGGTATCGTCAGATCAGTCAAAAGATGAGGAGCATGAGGGATCAGATCGTAAAGTATGCTGGAAATGGAATATACCAAGTCCAAATATTGAGCACGACTGATAGATTTCTCCTTAGTAACAACACCTCCCATAGAAACATCTCTGGTGATGGGTGGCAAGAGCGACTTTGTAAACTAATATGCAAGGAGTTGGTATGGAATTGGAGATTTAATCAATCAACCATCTCTATTGCCTTCACTTATGAATATGATCAGATATGTGGGTGGAAGAGGATTTATAGAGTGAGTTCAAAATATCTTTACCAGTCTCATACCGTATATGTAATTGGAAATTCTTAAGGAAATCCATGACAAGAGAATTAAAGTCGAAAAATGAGTTACGTGGCAACTCAATATACCATTTGGTTTCAACAACTATAAGTGTTCTCCGAAAAAGCCTCAGACGAATGGAGTCATCCATTAAAGAGTTTGAAGAACACCATAAATGGAAATTCATAACATGATTGTTAGGATCTTCCCCAGGTTTTCCGTCGAAATTCAGGATGTCGGACGATAATTTGGCAGGGATGGTGGGCCAAAAAGGGGTATGCTGTATGTGATCGTTTTTCAAATGTGAAAGATCTGATAGATCTATCATAGAAAAAAATGGAAGTTGTCGGTTATCACGTGGATACTGGTGGTAACCATGTGGCATGGGAACACTAGTAGGACTGTATATAGGTTACGATAAGATGAAAAAACTAGATGGTCCTTCCATGTATTGTGGTTGACCTAAAGGTCCCCCTGTGTATGGTGATTACCCGGGTTGTCCACCCATGTAAGTTCGTTGTCCTGATTTTCCACCCATTTGTGGTGGATGTCCTAGTTGTAAACCCATGTACTGTGATTGAACATATGGACCTCCAACATACTGAGATTAACTTGATGGTCCCCCTATGTATTGCGGTTGTCCCGATGGACCTACCATATAATGTGTTTGAGGGGGATATTATGTTGGAATCATGGGAGTTATGGATTGATAGGGAAAAGTTCCTTGTTGAGGAATGCCCACCGAATTGGGTTGATCCCACAAAGGATTAACAACTCCTCGATATGGATTTCTAGGATACAGGCCAGTGGAAGTAGGGATAAAAGGACTTGCAAGAGTAAATTTCCCCCATGCTTGTTGATTGTTGGAGCATGAAATTTTGGGGTTTAGTGCAGTAAAAAAGGTTAAGAGCTAAGGAATGGACCAAAGGTAGCAGCATGCACTAGGAAAGAAGGGAAAGTAGTGTGATAGAGGAAAAATGAAGCAGCGTGCCAGAAATTAAAGAAGATAAATGCAGAGTAAAGAAGGGAGCAATTGGGTCGAAGACCAACCACACATAAGGAAGTTAGAAAGTGGACAAGTTGATTCCACTTAGAATTAGGGTTTTGAGTCATGATGTAAGGGATTTTACCCACATTTTGTAGTATAAATAGAGGATGTATGAGGTAGCTAAGGGGAATATATGATATCTCTATCTTGAGTTTTGATGAGTTTGAGTTCAGTTTTGATTAAGTTTTGGGTCGTAGTACTAGTTCCAAGGGCTGTGGATCTTAGATGAGTCATTTGTGGAAGGTATGGATTGTATCTGAGGGTCAGGTCGCAAGTTGTGGAGCTTGGTGCAATGTTGGTTAGCCTCACCATTATTAAACCTATGATGTAGTGAGTGCAATGCCATATTTTGATGAATAATAATAAATAAGTAGAAGATCTTTGTGGACGCAGCCTACTGGGGTGAAGCATGGTAAAATAATGTGTTGTGATGTGTTTTGTATTTTGTTGTTTCTAAAATTATGAATAAATGATGAATGGCTAGAATAGTTTCTTGTAGCGCATAGTACTGATAATGAAAAATGAAAGAACTGTTAGATCTAGATCAATGGTATAATAATATGCATGCTAAAGAAGTACAAAATCCCCAATCCCTTCCATGACTGCATACATATGCATCTTGCATTCACCCATAAGTCATCTCAGGTGAGATTGCGTTGTGCACTCTGGGCACAATGTTTCCTTCTAGTTTACTAGAGGGGTCTATGGTTTGTAGGGTTTTGTTGGAGAACTAAGGTAGAACCAAGGTCATACCATACACCCAACAAATGGTTTTGTTTCCATATGGAAGATAGAAGAACAGACTGGAAGGGGTTTGATGAAGAGAATGAAGTCGTAAAAGGGGATGTTTAGGCCATGGAATCCTATGAAGCAAGAGATTGAAATATGGTTGGAGACAAAGCAACTAGCTTTTTCGCAGAATGATAACAAAAGTTCTAGGTATACACCGCGCCAATATCTACAGAGGTATGTGTTTACTGATTTTCATGAGGCATATTTCTGTTATTTTCCAGAATTATTACATGAGTGGTTGTTGAGGTTGAAGGATAATCACTCAACTAATTGGATAAGGCCAATAGAGTGGACCACTGAGAACATTGCATGATTGGAAAGGGTTAATAATAAATTCACGTGCGTATTAGATTTCTGGTTAGACAATATTATTGCAAACATTATTACTGAGTTTGCAGTAGATACAATGAACTCATATACTACTGCAGAGAAGGATTTCTTGAAGGGACCTAGAGGGAGGCACATCAAGTCACTTTACATGTCAATCAATATCTTATTGCATGATAAAGGCATGATGACCATGGAATCATACAACTAGATCACTTTTCACACATGGGGGAAATGGGGGAATCACTAAGGAAGATCTGAGATATGGAGAAGGCTCTAGAGAGAGTCCAGAAGAAGGAAACAATGGACCCCATCATGATGGATGAGGAACAGATCAAGGAAATAATAAGGAAATCATGAGTGACACACATCAGATGACCCTAACTGTATAAGATCAATAGTAAGAAGAGGGAAGTAGCTGAGTGAGAGGGATTGGACATTGATGAGGAAGAGGTAGTGGATCTCCATGCGATGGGGAAAATTGAGGAAATATTATGCACCACATATGAGAGGAAAAACAAAGGTAAAGGGTCCGACACAGGAGACATATCTCCATTCCAGATCCAAATTAGTGTGGAACCCACAACCCCATGTGTGACTAAGACATATTAAGAAGAAAAATCGATTAACCAACAAGTGATTAGTGGTAGAAGGATTTTTACAAGACGGGGGTCCAGTGGAAATTTAGGTAGAATTAGAAGTTCAACAAGAAGTAGTCAAGTATCTACACCAGAAAGAGGTGGTAGTACATCAAACTTCACAATGGAAGGACAAGATCCAACTATTAGGTTACCTGAGTTCCATGGAGAAGGGTCAGAGGACCCAAAAAATAACTTGTTTATCTGTGAAAATATTTGGGTAGCAAAGAAGATTACATATGAAGATATAAAGGTTGCACAATTGGAAATCACATTCAAAGACTATGCATTGGATTGGTATATGGATCTCATAGTAACTAATCCAACATGAATGCCTACAACTATCGTAGAAGTGAAGATGCAATTAATAAATTAATTTCATAAACCAAGTTCAGAGGATTAGTTCATGAATGAGATGATAGAGATTAAGTAGAATCCATGAGAATCAATCTGGGAGGTTGACTAGAAGTTCAAAGGATTAAAAGGTAAGTTGAAGTTCCCTATTACTGAAATGCAACATAGAAATTTATTTGTTAACTCTTTATTGCCACACTTGAAGTATCCTTTGAGGCAACAAAAATTCTAGAGTCGGGCTGAGGCTCCGTAGGCAGCCTTGCAATTAGAAGAAAAAAAGTATAAGAAGACATAACCAACTGTAGAAGAGATGAGAGAAGATATGAATAACCTTACATTTCAGTTGAATCAGATTAAAGGTAAGGAGAAAAGAGAATATATCTAGTGTACACTATGTAAGATAGAAGGTCATCATAAGAATGAGTGTCCATTATTTGCGCAGTATATAGGAGACGATATGCCAAATCATATATCTTCAGGAGTATCATGGTGTGAGATATGCAGAACACATGGGCATGATAATTATCATTGTCCCATGATGAAAAAGTATCAGATAATACCGAAGAATACATTTTGTAATTTTTGCAAGTCAGTTGGACATGAAGACAAGGACTGTAGAACCTTGGAGATAATGAAGGAGAGGACATCAAATTCATATCGGGTGCAACAGGTTCAAGCAAAATTGTATTTCAATAAAACAAAACAATTTGTAACACCACCGCAGTATAACAATTCGACAGTGTGCAACACCAGCATAGTAAAATAATGCGTAGCCATAGTATAACCAGACACCTTAGTATAATACACCGCGTAGAGATACTCAAGGAAACATAGGAACCTTCACAGGAGGAGGTCATGGATGAAGAGGTTTTGGAAGCGGAAGAGGACCAATAGTGTGTCATAACTATCAGAAACCTAGACACTATGCAAGATATTGTACAAAACCACCCGCGACATGTATGCATTGTCACACATTAGACCATGAGACAAAAGACTGCCCAACACTGTTGAGAAATATATAGGACAAGAGGAACCAAAATAATTAGAATGTGCAATAGATTGTTGTGGAAAATAGAGAAGATGGAAAGAACATCCATATAGTTACTAGAGGTGGAGTTAATACATGAGCAGATGCAACAAATAAAGATCAGGATCAGGATCAGTACCAGTGGTTCAGGAAGAATACAATGTGTTAGTCTCTAATTTTTTCTTTTGATTTTGTGAGAAACCTTAATCCCAAACCCTTCCTACCTGCACTTCATTATCTGCTTCTAGTTGATTTTGATCTTTGTTTTTAGTGTCTTATGGTTTCAATTTCAGTTTTTGAATAATTTATTTAAGTTTGGAGTTGTAAGACATGGTTTTAAATGATGTGTCACTTTATATGCCTGTTTGAACTTTAAAAATTCAAATTATGCTAAGTCATTAATAGCACTACGGGAATAGCCTTATTCTCATAGCACAAAGATAGTCATGCCTTGATATGTGCCCATCACCCAGATTTCGTTATGATGACACAGATCGTGGTTTGAGAGTTCACATGTGTCCTACAATAGCAATAGCTTGGAATCATTTAGTGATTCAAACCGTTTCATACTCAGATTGCCTTGTACCCGTGAAGGAATCATTTCAAATTGCCCAATTCTCAACAATCATTATATTGAACCTGTCATTCTATGTCTGATTTTGATGAATTTTAGGCGCAGGTATTTGCTCAGAAGAACATTATATACTAACAGATTGCAGGTGGCAAATTCAGAACCCGAATCGTGCCAGTTATAGCATTGTATTTTGATGGTGCCTAAGAGGAGCGGACATGTAGTCATATTAGAACTTGAGGGTGATGAAATCCTCGAAGCTTATCCTCAGATGGCTCAAAGGTTCAGAGATGCTGGGTGGTTTGAATTCCTTACCACTTTTCAAGGTTACGATGAGCAGGTCTCCATGGAGTTTGCACTGAACTTTGATGGTCACGAGGTGGAGATCGGGAAGATCCTGATGCTAGTGACAGAAAAGACAATTGCTAAATCTTGCAGATTGGTGGTTGGAGGAGACATATGGTGGAAGAAAGAGCATGTGGTTACAGAGTTTGTCAATCAATTCCCGCTTCCAGATAAGAAAAATCCGAATTGGAGAAGGGGAGTTCCCCGCAGCTGGATTAGACCTAAATGACACACTGCTTTGATCGTTATCCATAGGTATATCACCTACGAAGGTAGATTTTCACTAGTCTATATCTACCACATTAGGATATTAATGCATTTAAATGGCGATTACCCCTTAAATCTACCTTATTTTCTACTCAAAATCTTGACAAAGATGTCAAAGAGAGTGCAATCACTCTCCACCAATGCAAAGAGCAGTCTATTTCATCAAGTCTTAATTAAGAATTTAGTTATGTCTGCTTTGAGAGAATTACAGAAGCCCTGGAGCTGGCTCATGCAATATTTAAACCCTAACACACAGTCCAACAAACAAAAGAAAGGCAAAGGAAAAAATACTGTTACACAGAAGAAAGATATTTCAATTGATGAAACCCCTATTAAAGAGGAAATGCCTGATATCAGGGTGACGAGGAATAACAGAGGTAAAATACCTAAGTTGGATCCAGAAATCGAAATGTTTTCTGAAGAAGATGTTAAAGGGGAAGATGATTCAGATGAAGATTTTGATACTCAAACTACAGTCAAGCATGAATTGCCATCAACCAGTAAAAGGGGTGCTGCAGTTAAAAGGACAAAGGTTAAAGGTGTGTCTGCATCTCAAAAACCTAGAAGGAATTCTACTAGGGTTACCAACAAGTACAGATTGAAGTCAAAAGCCATGTTTAATCCATCAATCAAAGAAGAAAACATCATATTTATAGAAGATGACTCTGAAAATGCTGAAGCAGGTACCAGGAAAAGGGAAAAAATAACTTCATTGCTTAAGAAACCAGTAAACAAAGGTAAACAAATGTTTTCATCATCTACAGGACTTGTAATGAGAGCTACAACCAGATTAGCAAAATCTAAATAAATTGCTAAAGGTATCAATGAGATTCCTGAGAATAAACATGATTACCTTGTAGACTCAGATCACATATCAGATGTGCCTGAAGCCATAGATTCAACAAGTTCTGATGAAGAACATATCTCGGGATTGGTTTCTAAATACCAAGTTAAAGAGAAAGAACCCAAAGTTACCTTAAATATGAATGAGCCTGCACCTTTTGAAGAGTGCTCAGGATTCAGGGTTAAAATTAGAACTGATAAAGAAAGGATCAAGGAATTCTAGAAAACAGTGAGATAGTTAAATAAAGAAAAGGCACAAATAGAACAATGGAATGCTCGTCAGCAAGAAAGGATTCAAGGCTTAAAAAAGAAGAAAAAAGATCAAAGGGAATTGCTCAAAGAACTCAGAGAAATAAAATTCAGACTCTATTGGCACAATGTCGTGCTTACCACAAAGCTCAAACAGAAAAATGCTAAAGCTACTGCTGTGATTATATCCTGAAGGTTTCATGAAGATTGCTACAGTCATAATTTTAATGTTTTCTAGGATATATGGCAGTGCCTACTCATTTTTGACCTGTGAGATGCTAAGACCTCAAACTGTTTGACTAAATCAAACTAATCTCTATTTTGTAGAATCAAATGTAATGCTGGAAAGATCATACAATATCAAGCTGTTGAGCAATGATCTATTTTTGGATTGTAAAAGCTCTTTTTGGGTTAACTTCCCTAGTAGATAGATACTATTCGAATCTATTCATTAAAGCTACACTAGATGATAGGATCTGGAGGTTTTATGGATAGTTTAAATAGGCAAAGGAAAGACTATGTTCAGGTCAAAAAATTGGAGATCCAGAGGACCTTTTTGTGAAACTCCTTCTAAAGGAATTTATATTCTATTTGACACTTAATAGCAAAGACATATGGATGGTTAGGCACTCTTTTCTACTCTGTTTTTCTTTCTTCATGCTTGAATTCATTATTCAGATTGCAATGCTTTTGATTCTTGACTGTTAATTAATACAGTGAAAAATTTACTGTGGAAATTATCTTTCAAGTTTTGATATCAAGCTGATGGTCTTGTTTCTTTATGATATTCTGAGACAAGAATTTATGTGAAGTTGACAAATTGAAGGCTTCATCTTCTTTTTTTTCTTATTGGTTTAATCCATTTATGTGTCTACATTTTATTCAGTCAATGGGATATGCTATGTTCTGACTTTAATTTTCATGTTATGTTATAACCTTGAGCCAATTTTCAACCACCTTATTTAAAAAACCAAATTATAAAAACTTTCTAAACATTTTGCAATAAACCAATGATGCCCTAGCTTTCCCTCTCACAGTCAAGTGCAACTTTAGGGACTAACATTTTTGGCGCCATTGCCAGGGATGAAGAAACAAAGATATCTTCCCTGGGGAAATGACAAGTTTAGATTTAGATCTTGATGGTGAACAAGATTTTGGACATTATTTAAGACTGTGATTATTCCCCTGACGACTCCTCTGTGGTAATTCTGGCTCCTAAAAGAGAAGGTAAAGGACCTAAAACTCCTCTAACTTCTTCATCATTTAATAAGAGACCAGTAACCAGGAAAAATCCAGATCCTGAAAAGTTACTAAGAAAACCCAAAGTTCTTTCTGGACAGTCTTCACTCTTAAAAGGAAAATTGTCTTCAGAAAGTTCTCAAGGACAATCCTATGAAATCACCAAAACCCAATTAAATGAAGAGGTGAATCCTGAAAGTGAAATTAAACCTGTTATTGAGCCTGCTACAGTTTCATTGCCTTCAACTATTTTAGAATTAAATCTAGAACAGTGGAAGTTACTTACTAAACTCATTAAACAGGAATATCCAGACATCTTGCCTATGAATGAAACTTTGAGAGGACAAAGAATAGATATTAAGAGTGAACCAGAGACACCTTCGTCATCTCTTAAATCTCTCTCATCCGAGGATTTTAGATCACATTATTTTTCTTTTGAGAATCCTCTGTTTCTCAACCCATTAGCTGATCATAGTTTAGAAGAGAAATCCTTATCTGCTAAAGATCAAGAATCAGTGACAGTACATATAAGTTGTAATACACAAGGGACACTTTCACCTTTAGCATCACCAATCTTGCTCACTCCCAAAGCTCCAAAAATAGCTAATATGGCTACAGACAGAATGGACGAAATAGTTGCACCAAGGTATGCCCCTTTGGTTCTTCCACAAGTCATGTATGCCTTTCCACCAAATGATTATATGAGATACTTTCCCAGATTCAATGGAGATGGAGTAGTTACTGCTGAAAAGCATTTGAGTTCATTTTATAGTTTTGAAGATAATTTCAATGTAGAGCATGCTGATGTGTGGATGAGATTATTCGTACAGAGTCTAAATGGGGAAGAAACAAAGTGGTTTAGGAGTTTGCCTCCTAATTCAATTGCTGATATCGTAGCCTTAGATGATGCCTTTCTTAAACACTGGGCAGACAAGAAAGACTTTTTATACTACATTACTGAATTTGGTGCTTTAAGGAGGAAACAAGGTGAATCAATACCTGATTTTACCAAAAGGTTCAACCAGATGTATGGTAAAATTATAGAGGAGATTAAACCTTTAGAGACATCATCTAAAATCACTTTTGCCAATGCATTCGATGATGGATTTTCCTTGTTGCTTAGGGAAAGAAGAACCACTACCCTCATCCTGATGCAAGATGCTACTATCGAGGTAGAATCAAACATATTAGCAGCAGACAAATTGAAGTCTAGAAGTGATAGAGACAGGAAAAAGAAAAAGGAAGAGTTGCCTTCATCTTCTAATTCAACATCTGATTCTAAAATGGATGAAATGGCTGAGATGATGAAAACTCTGACATATGAAATGGAAAGGTTGAAGATGGAACAAAAACAACCCAGTAGACCTGCACATGAGAGTGGTTAGAGAAATCCAAATCCATTCAGGAGGCCAAACAATGTACCTCAAATATTACCAAGAGAAAGAAAAAACCAAGATGACCAAAAGGTTTTGCCTCCTTTTCAAAATAATGCAGTAGATGAGGAGGAGGATGAAGATAATACAGAAGAAGACCCTGTAGTTCATTTGAATGATTCTGAATCATCTCCTCTACATGTGACACATCAGGATTATGAAGATGCTTTGATTGCAAACCAGTTTGAGGAAGGGGATGAAGATAAGATCGTCCAACAGGAACCTAAAAGGAAAAAATACAATTTTAGATCTAGTTCAAATGCACCTAAACTAGATACATCTGTTTCCACAAAGAAGGCTAGTACTCCAGTTAAAAAAGGAATTATCAAAGGTAGTCCCAAGATTCAAGCTGATCAACCATTGAAACAACCTGCTAAGGATAGTACTGTTGACATAAAGGAACTAGATAGAAATGTTTCTGCTTTTAGTTTAGAACACGAAATCAACAAAATCAAGATTTCAGTGCCATTATTAGAACTCATGAAAATAGAACCCTTCAGAAAGACTTTCCTCAAGGCTCTACAAGCTCCAGCTGAAGTCACCTTTTCAGATACAGTCAATCTAGAGGATGAAAACCCTGCTATAACTATTGGACCTCACATTGAAGACAGAATTGATGCCTCTCCACCATTCTACATTTCATTAAATGTCAATGAAAAGATATTGCACAACTGCTTAATAGATTCTAGTGCCTTGCATAATGTCATGCCTAAGGTGGTGATGGAAGAATTAGGGTTGGACATTACTAGACCATATCATGATCTATATTCTTTTGACTCCAAGAAAGTCAAATGCCTTGGAGTTATGAAAGATGTGGTTGTTACTCTTTCCCAATTACCTATAAAAAGTGTGGTATTAGATGTTATCGTGGCTAACATACCACCAAAATTTGGAATGCTTCTTTCAAGATCTTGGGCTAAGAAGGTAGGTGGTACTCTACAGATGGATCTTAGCTATGCAACCATACCTGTTTTTGGTGGGGAACAACAAAGATTATACAGAGAAGTTAGATTGTCTTATTTGGTAAGTGATCACAATAATCCCACTAATCATCCTATATATGTTGTAAAAGATGATATTGGTTATTCTATTTTTCATATGAGTGATGAGATGGCAGAAGTATCAGTCAGAAAGACAACAACTGCAATTGGAGACAGTAAAGACAATTTTGTTTGGAAAATGTATTTTGATGGAGCATGTTCTAAAGAAGGTTTTGGAGCTGGCATTGTCTTCATTTCCCCTACCAAGGAGGTTATTCCTATGCCATATAAAATTGAATTTGACACCACTAATAACTTCAGTGAGTATGAAGCCTTGCTGTTAGGTTTGAAAGTTGCTAGAGATATGGGTATAGATAAGCTGTCTGTTTTTGGAGACTCATAACTTTTTATTCACTAGATAAAGAATATATATCAAACCAAACAGCAAAGGTTAAAACAATATAGAAATGAGGTGTGGGATTATGTGGATAATTTCTTTTTGGCATTCAATATTACTTTTGTGCACAGAAATTTGAATCAACGGGCTACTCTTTGGCACTTGTAGCTAGCAACTTTAAAACTCTGATGTTTCCTAATCTGAAGTCCAAAGTTGAAGTCAGACATAGACCCTCAATACCGGATAATATAAAACATTGGCAAGTTTTTAAAGACGATGAGGAAATTCAAAGATTTTTGAAAACTATTGAAGAGTTTTCTAAAATTTCAATAGATCAAGATGACGAAAATGGTGAAGCATAAATACATGCTGCAGAAGTCCTTCAAGATACTATTGTTGTCCACAAAATCATTGAATTGAAGACAAACCATCTGCCCAAAGGTTTGGTTCCACTAGAGAGGTTGTTCGATCATAATGATGTTTCTAGGAATGTTGTTATCCAAACAAAAGAAATGAATGTAGTGGACTGTGACATTAGTCCAGATGCAAACCCCAGGTTGGTCAAAATAACTAGAAAACTATCACAAAAATAGAAAGAAGCATATGTCGAATTAATGAAACAATATTCATATATATTTGGCTGGTCTTATGAAGATATGAAAGTGTTTGATACACAGATTACTCAGCACAAAATTCTTGTGAAACCTGGATCAAAACCCGTTAAGAAAAAGTTCAAGCAATTTAATCCTTTACTGTTACCTATAATTAAAAAGGAGCTGAAAAGGTTGCTGGAAGCAAAAATCATAGTGCCACTGAGATACTCAGAATGGGTAGCCAACCTTGTACCTTTTAGGAAGAAGAACGAAGAGATAAGGCTCTGTGTGAACTTCAAGAATCTAGACAAGTGCTCTCTGAAAGACAATTGTCCATTACCAAAAATGGATTATATCTTACAAAGAGTTGTCGGCGCAAAGAGAATCTCTATGCTCGATGGATACTTCGAGTACAATCAAATATCAGTAATGGGAGAGGACAAAAAGAAGACAACTTTTACCACTCCTTGGGGCACTTTTATGTACGAATAGATGTCTTTCGGATTGATGAACGTAGGAGCCACATTTAAAAGGGCTATGGACATCGCTTTCATTGGGGAGAAAGACAGGTTTGTGGTTATTTACCTTGATGATATCACTATATTTTTAAGCATCCGACAAAGAACATTTACAACACTTGAAGCAAACCTTTGAGAAGTGTAGGAGGTACGGTATATCACTTAATCCCAAAAAATCACATTTTGCCATGGAGGAAGGAAAGCTTCTAGGACACATCGTTTCACCTGAAGGTATTAAAATAGATCCTGAAAGAGTAAAGGCTATCCAACAAATAGACATTCTGAGAAATAAAAAGTCCATTCAATCCTTCATTGGTAAAATTAATTTTTTAAGGAGGTTTATACCTAACTTTGCAGAGATTGTCAAGTACATTACTGACATGTTGAAAAAGGATGAAAAAATTAAGTGGATACCAGAAGCGAGAGAACCCTTTGAAAGGATCAAGCAGGATATTGTTCAGGCACCTGTTCTAATTAGCCCAGATTACTCCAAAGAATTTATGATTTTTTCATTTGCATCAGAAAATACCATAGTTGTTGTTCTTCTGCAAAGAAATGAGCAAGGATACGAGCAACACATCTCCTTCTTTAGCAAAACCCTCAGAGACTCTGAATTGAAGTATGATATAATAGAAAAATAGGCCTATGCCTTAGTAAAGGCTCTGAAATCCTTCAGAGTATATGTTCTTCAATCTAAAATTACAGCTTATGTCCCAAGCAATGCATTTAAAGAAATATTGGTTCAGCCTGATTGTGAAGGAAAGCGAGGGAAATGGATAACAAAAATCCTGGAGTATGATCTCACCATAAAGCCTACTCAGCTAATAAAAGGACAACGCCTTGCCAAATTAATGACAAAATATAATTGCATAAGCTATTCTTCCAACTCAATTGGGCCTGGCAGTTTTAAAGTTTCTACAAGAAGAGCTAGAAGAACCCAATGATATCCAAACGAGAATTTTTCAGATGATTGAAGTTCAGCAGGTCAGAGAACAGGTGAATCAGAAAGATGCTACTCACTAGAGAAAAATCAAGGCTACATTCGATAAGGGAACTAAGAAATATATTTTCAATGAGGGAGATTTGGTGTTAAGATGGGATGCCAGGAGAGAGGATAAAGAAAAACATGGAAAGTTCGATAACCTATGGTATGGTCCTTTCAAAATAGCTAAGGTAATGAACAATAATACTTTTCTCTTGCATAATTTAGACAACACAGAAACTTTTGGGGGCCCAGTGAATGGGAGGTTCTTGAAGCACTATTTTCTCTAATGACTCATCAGGTTTTCAGTTAGTACAATAGGTTTTCTTTTCAATAAAGGCTCCATATACCCAATGGAATTGTTTTTAAAGACTGATAGATGCAGAGAGATCAGTGAATCCAAGATAAAGGAAAAAGGCATTGGTCTGTAGTTCTTGGAGTTTATTATCAAAACTCCATCCCTAGAAGGAGCCAATGTTAGTCTCTAATTTTTTCTTTTGATTTTTTGAGAAACCTTAATCCCAAACCCTTCCTACCTACACTTCATTATCTGCTTCCGGTTGATTTTGATCTTTGTTTTTAGTGTCTTATGGTTTGCATTTCAGTTTTTGAATAATTTATTTAAGTTTGGAGTTGTAAGACATTGTTTTAAATGATGTGTCACTTTATATGCCTATTTGAACTTTACAAATTCAAATTATGCTAAGTCATTAATAGCGCTACGTGAATAGCCTTATTCTCGTAGCGCAAAGATAATCATACCTTGATATGCACCTGTCACCCAGATTTTGTTATGATGACACAGATCGTGGTTTGAGAGTTCGCATGTGTCCCACAATAGCTTGGAATCATTTAGTGATTCAAACCATTTCATAATCAAATTTATTTGTACCCTCGAAGGACTCATTTCAAATAGCCCAATTCTCAACAATCATTATATTGATCCTGTCATTCTATGTCTAATTTTGATGAATTTTAGGCACAGGTATTTGCTCAGAAGAACACTATATACTAACAGATTGCAGGTGGCAAATTCGGAACCCGAATCATGCTAGTTATAGCATTGTGTTTTGATGGTGCCTAAGAGGAGTGGACATGTAGTCAGATTAGAACCCGAGGGTGCTGAACTCCTTGAAGCTTATCCTCAAATGGCTCAAAGGTTCAGAGATGCCGGGTGGTTTGAATTCCTTACCACTTTTCAAGGTTACGATGAGCAGGTCTCCATGGAGTTTGTACTGAACTTTAATGGTCATGAGGTGGATATTGGGAAGAATCTGATGCTAGTGACAGAATAGACAATTTCTAAATCTTGTAGATTGGTGGTTGGAGGAGAAATATGGTGGAAGAAAGAGCATGTGGTTACAGAGTTTGTCAATCAATTCCTACTTCCAGATAAGCAAAATCCGAATTGGAGAAGGGGATTTCCTTGTAGTTGGATTAGACCTGAATGGCACACTGCTCTAATCGTTATCCATAGGTATATCACCTGTGAAGGTAGATTTTCACTAGTCTATATCTACCACATTAGGATATTAATGCATTTAAATGGAAATTACCCCTTAAATCTGCCTTATTTTCTACTCAAAATCTTGACAAAGATGTCAAAGAGAGTGCAGTCACTCTCCACCAATGCAAAGAGCAGTCTATTTCATCAAGTCTTAATTAATACTTTAGTTATGTTTGCTTTGAGAGAATTACAGAAGCCATGGAGCTGGCTCATGCAATTTTTAAACCCTAACACACAGTCAAACAAACAGAAGAAAGGTAAAGGAAAAAATACTGTTACACAGAAGCAAAATATTTCAATTGATGAAACCCCTGTTAAAGAAGAAATGCCTGATATCAGGGTGACGAGGAATAGCAGAGGTAAAAGACCTATGTTGGATCCAGAAATCGAAATGTTTTCTGAAGAAGATGTTAAAGGGGAAGATGATTTAGATGAAGATTTTAATACTCAAACTACAGTCAAGCATGAATCACCATCAACCAGTAAAAGGTGTATTGCAGTCAAAAGGACAAAGATTAAAGGTGTGTCTACATCTCAAAAACCTAGAAGGAATTCTACTAGGGTTACCAACAAGTACATATTGAAGTCAAAAGCCATGTTTAATCCATCAATCAAAGAAGAAAACGTCATAGTTATAGAAGATGACTCTAAAAATGCTGAAGCAGGTACCAGGAAAAGGGAAAAAAGAACTTCATTGCTTAAGAAACCAGTAAACAAAGGTAAACAAATGTTTTTATCATCTACAGGACCTGTAACAAGAGCTACAACCAGATTAACAAAAGCTAAAGAAATTGCTAAAGGTATCAGTGAGATTCCTGAGAATAAATGGGATTACCTTGTAGACTCAGATCACATATTAGATGTGCCTGAAGCCATAGATTCAACAAGTTCTGATGAATAACATAGCTCGAGATTGGTTTCTAAATACCAAGTTAAAGAGAAAGAACCCAAAGTTACCTTAAATCTGATTGAGCTTGCACCTTTTGAAGAGTGCTCATGATTCAGGGTTAAAATCAGAACTGATAAAGAAAGGATCAAGGAATTCCAGAAAATAGTGAGATAGTTAAAGAAAGAAAAGGCACAAATAGAACAATGGAATGCTCATCAGCAAGAAAGGATTCAAGGATTAAAAAAGAAGAAAAAAGAGCAAAGGGCATTGCTCAAAGAACTCAGAGAAATACACTTCAGACTCTATTGGCACAATGTCGTGCTTACCACAAAGATCAAATAGAAAAATGCTAAAGCTTCTGTTGTGATTATATCCTAAAGGTTTCATGAAGATTGCTATAGTCACAATTTTAATGTTTTCCAGGAAATATGGTAGTGTCTACTCATTTTTGGCCTGTGAGATGCTAAGACCTCGAACTGTTTGACTAAATCAAACTAATCCCTGTTTTGTAGAATCAAATGTAATGCTGGAAAGATCATACAATATCAAGCTGTTGAGCAATGATCTATTTTTGGATTGTAAAAGATCTTTTTGAGTTAACTTCCCTAGTAGATAGATACTATTTGAATCTAGTCATTAAAGCTAGACTAGATGATAGGATCTGGAGGTTTTATGGATAGTTTAAATAGGCAGAGGAAAGACTATGTTTAGGTTGAAAAATTGGAGATCCAGAGGACCTTTTTGTGAAACTCCTTGTAGAGGCATTTATGTTCTATTTGAAACTTAATAGCAAAGGCATATGGATGGTTAGACACGCTTTTCTACTTTGTTTTTCTTTCTTCATGCTTGAATTCATTATTCAAATTGTAATGCTTTTGATTCTTGACTGTTAATTAATACATTGAAAAATTTACTGTGGAAATTATCTTTCAAGTTTTGATATCAAGCTGATGGTCTTGTTTCTTTATGATATTCTGAGACAAGAATTCATGTGAAGTTGACAAATTGAAGGCTTCATCTTCTTTTTTTTCTTATTGGTTTAATACATCTATGTGTCTACCTTTTATTCAGTCAATGGGATATGCTATGTTCTGACTTTGATTTTCATGTTATGTTATAACCTTGAGCCAGTTTTCAACCACCTTATTTAAAAAACCAAATTATAAAAAATTTCTAAACATTTTGCAATAAACCGATGATGCCCTAGCTTGCCCCCTCATAGTCAAGTGAAACTTTAGGGACTAACACAATGCTTGAGCAAAAGTTTGATGCACACAAAGAAAATGAGACTTTCAAAGAAGCTAGACATGATATTTCAAAGGAAAATATTGCATCTACTTCAGGAACAAATCCAAGAGACAAGGTACCAATGTATGATATGCCTCCCTTATTTGATCAGACCAACAAAGAGAAACCTTTAGAGAAAGTAAGTAATTTAAGAAACTTTTTTGGGTCTTGTGTGAAGTTGTTGAGTGATAGAAACTCTTTACAAATATTAAAAAATCTATTATAAAAGCGTAATCTTGGGGAAGAAGGGGTAAAGACAGTGAATTAGGTTTGGAAGAAGAGAAGAACAAGTAGGGAATTTAGGTTGAATGCAAACAATGGAGATTTTAATATGGGGGATATCATACTAGACTTAGGGTCTGAAGTCAATGTTCTACCAAAGAAGACATGGGAAGCTATGGGAGAACCTCAATTGGGTTATTCACCTATCCAATTGAAGTTGTAAAATCAACATAGAGTTGTACCAATTAGTATATTGAAGGGGATACCATTAGATCTATATGGTGTGTGCACCATGACAGACTTTGAAGTCATTGACATAGTGGACAACACTTCACCATATCCAACATTGTTGGGTCTCGATTGGGATTTTGATAACCGGACTATTATCAATTTGAAGACAAGGAAGATGATATTTGAGTCTAGAGAATACATAGTTATTGCACCCTTATATCCCTCAGAAGGAGGAAGGTATGTGGAACCTGTGACATAAAATTTTATAGCATAAGATGTAAATCAATTGTATAGAACTACCGCGTGTGAAGATGATTACATCAACCCAACTGCATATGGAATGATATGTTGGAGGAGTATTAGTTCTTGTGCTTCAGACTCTGACACAAGAATGGAGAACTGAAAGAATCGATTACATGAATTATCTACCATAAGATGCGCCAGAATGATGCGCACACTAAGATGGATTGGTATAGAGGTAAGATAACCTCCTACTTTTTATGGCTTGAATGAATTAGAATAATTTCTAATTAAGTGTTGGCACAAGGGAAGACCTAGGGTTCAACATTACAACAACGCACCAACAAAACCCTAACTACCGGCCCTTTCGGCAACACTTGCAAAGCATATGAAGTCTCACCCGAGGTAGAGGAAGGGGTGGTTGCAGGACTCAGGTGTCTACAACCTTAGCTAGGACACAAATCTGTGATTCTAATACTTAACAGAGCACTCAATAGTTAACATTCATCAACATTCAATCTCAGTTACATTGCAGTAAACCCTGATTACAGAGCATCACGGTATTCAACCAGATCTAGCATCTAACAACAATTAGCATGAAGAAACATATCAGATCTAGCAGATTCAAGCACCAAGCACATGTTTGTCAGTCATATCTAACATCCATCCATAATATTAAGCACTAAGTATCGACAGATCATTCATCTATATTAAAACACTAAGCACATCAACATATAAACACATCAACACATTGCACAAATCAGAGCAACACAACATGTACGTGGTTCAACCCTACCCTGGGGCTACGTCCACCAAATCTTCTCTTCTTTATTATCTTGTTCAATCAGTTACATGCACAGAGCCTCAAAATCCCTACTCTGCAGAGGACAGGAGATCTGCGTAGCTCGCTAGATACTCCTTCCCCGAATAGATATAAGCACACAACCTTCCTCAGTTTCCTGCAATGAATTTAACTTAGCTCTGCAAGTCTCACATGGTATGCACAAAGTGCTTACAACTATTGATCACACAGATCCAACTCTAGCACTTATCCATTCATATCTCTATATCTGTGCTCACTACATCACCTTAGCATCTATTTATACATACAAAATAGGCCTAAGCATGGGTAAACCCATGGGCCGACATTCCCATACCCATTACATAATCCCAAATCCAAAAAAGGGCCCTACAAGGGGTCGAGATCCCATGATATCTACTTCATCCTGCGCCCCACCTTCGACAACCTGTCGAAGTCCCAAAATAAGGTCAAACATGACCAAGAATCCTCAAAACTTGGTCAAGGGCCAACATTAAGTTTGAATTAAAAGTAGTAGAAAATAAAATATTTCCAGTATTAGATATTTCTTTGAAAACCACACCTTCCTGTTGGTGGGGAACACATAAGGAGAAGATTAATAACTGGTTTTAGTGCAAAAGGTTACTGCGCATTAGATTTGGCGCAGATCAGGAGAACATAGTTTTGGAGAAATATGATGGATTTGGAAAACCTAGAGAAAACATAGATAGTTGTATGGTCTAATGGATATTGGTACCACCAGAAGAGTGGCCAAAACATTTCATTCACACACTTGAAGTAATTCAAAGGAAATGGTACACAGAACATGAACAATGCAGGGAAACTGCCAATTGGGAAGAAATGCAACAAAATTTTGTGGTTACATTTTCCTTTGAACACGAGAGTCCATAAATGGATACAACATTGAAGGTGGTCAGAGACATGAGTTTTGAATAAATTGAAGTGGATATTGTTACATCATATCAGAATAAACTGATAGTTTGACAGTTGCTACCATGTTATCATGTCGCAGAAGAAGAAGACCCAATAGAGTAAAACCTGCACAATATCCAAATCCCATAAGTTGAAGGTGAGAAGGATATATAAGGTACAAATCTAGATTGAAAATATTATTCTGCGCCATTGAATATCAAGAAGGTAAAATATTGGAACTACAAAAAACCCAAATATTGCAAGCATTGGAGATTATTGGGATAATCAGACCATAGAAAGAATCATATAGTTACTGTGAAAATACAATGATTTGTTTCCAACGATGTTCTCAGAGATGAATGGATTAGCAGGAGAACTTGGAGAGATGAATATCCCTTTGAAACTAGATGCCAGGCCTACAAGACAAAGACATTACAAGTTGAAACCAATATACAAGGAGAAAGTGAATTCATAAACTGATAAGATGCTAGAAGTTGGTGTCATAGAACCTGTGGAAGACTCTGAATGGATCAACCCTATGGTAGTACTTGAAAATAAGCAAGGGGAAATAAGGATTTGTGTATATCTAAGAAAAATGAATGATGTTTTCTTGCATGATCCTTTTCCCACCCCATTTACATACAAAGTTTTGGAGAATGTAGGAGGTCAAGAAGCCTATTCATTTACAGATGGATTTTCAGGATATCATCAGATTAGGATTGCACCAAAAGATAGACATAAGACCACATTTGCTACAGAATGGGGATGATATCAGTATACAATTATGCCATTTGGGTTGAATAATGAACCAACCATTTTTTCAATGGTAGTAGTAGTGGTCTTTAAGGACTTCATACATAAGTTTTTAGAAGTTTACTTGGATTATTGGAGAATCTTTATCTTATTGAAGGATCATGTTGAAGTGTTAATATTGATGTTAGATACATGTACACAATGTAAGATTTCATTAAATATTAAGAAATGTATTTTCAACGCACCTTTTGGAATTTTTCTAGGACATGTTGTGTGTAAATAGGGTCCACTAGTTGATCCTACTAAAATTGATGACATAGTGAATTTACCATCACCGAAGTTAGTGCGCCAGTTGAAAAGTACACTTGGTCATACAAAGTATTACAATTTTTTTATAAGGGGATATGACCAGATTACTGTGACGATCGAGAAATTGTTGAAGAAGGAAATTAAGTATCAGTGGAATGATGAGTGCCAACAAAGTTTGGATATTTTGAAAGAGAATATGGTGACTGCGTCAATTCTGGTGTTTCCAGATTGGTCAAAAGAATTTCATGTGCATGTGGATGCATCTGCAATGTCCCTAGGAGAAGTACTAACATATCAAGGAGAATGTGATATAGATCATCCTATTTCATTTTCAAGTAGGAAGCTGTCAGACTCATAGTAGAACTACAATACTACCGAAAGAGAAGGATTGACCATGGTGTATGCATTGCAAAAATTCAAACATTACTTATTAGGGAAACATTTCAAGATGTTTACAGATCATTCTTTTGTTTGATATTTGGTCAAAAATCTAGTGTTGGGGGGAATAATATGCATATGGATGTTGTTATTTCAATATTTCAACTTTGAATTAGTTGTAAAACCTAGGAGATTGAATGCAGGACTAGATCATTTGTCAAGAATTACTAATGGAGATGAACCAACCAGTTTGGAAGACAAATTTTTGGATGCTAAACTATTTTTAATACATATAGCTGATGAATATTTTGCTGACAATATTGAATTTTTGAGTACAGTAATGGCCCCAAAAGAATTTAATACTGCATAGAAGAAAAATTTGGTGGTAAGAACTGCGAACTACCAATTGATTGTAGGTCATTTATACAAACTTGGTACAGACAACATTTTGAGGAGGTTTGTTATGGAACATGAACGTTCCATCCTTTGGAAGAATCACGAGAAGTAATAGTTGCAGGACATTATGTAGGGAAAGCTACTACGTATAAGGTATTGTGCGCATGATTATGGTGGCCAACAGTTCACAAGGACTCAAAGGAATGCTACCATAATTGTGATGTCTGTCAAAGGGTTGGAAAACAATCCAGGAGGGATGAGATGCCATTGAGACCTCAAGTTACTTCACAATTATTTGATAAGTGGGAAGTAGACTTTGTACAATCAATTAATCCACCAATAAGAAGATAAGGGGATTGATATATCATTACAATGACATAACATTTAACTATATGGGTTGAGGCAACAACAATAAATGATTGCAACACGTTTTTTATTTCAACATGTAGTCACAAGGTTTGGATTGTTGGGTATGTGTTATATTCTTTCATGAGTAGTAGTGTTTGAGTGTATGCATTGGGTGCGTAGGGGTTTGGGGGCAACACCCCCGAATTTTTTTTTCTTCATCGAGACCACATTTTTTGGGACCACATTATATTTAGGTGGTTTTTCAGCACATGGTTTCTTTGCCGATGGTTTTTTATTTCAGGTTAAAGAATTAGGGTTTTGGACTAATCTAGGTCATTGGGTTAGGGTTTTGGATGCCGCTGGCTCCTATATGTATTTTGTATTGTAAACATTGTAACACAATGAATGAATATAGAATATGTCGGTTTTCCCTGTTTGGGTTTCTAGGGGAAAAATCTTTGTGTAATGTTTGTATTTTCCATTGTATCTTTTCTGTTCTTTTTCTGAATATCTGTTTACAATAGATATTGTACAAGGTTAGAATTTACATGGATGTCCTAGAATTTTGATGAGTGATCAAGGGACTCATTTAATTAGAAGTATAGTCCATGCAATGCTTGAATAATTTTAGATATATCATTAGAAGAGTACTCCATATCACCCTCAGGATAATGAAACAATAGAAGCATTTAACAAGATATTGGAGAATTCCTTGACAAGGATTTGTAATGTGAATAGAGATGATTGATACTTGAAGGTACCTGCAGTACTATGGACTTATAGAATGACATGAAATAAGCTAACATGGAAGACACCATTCATATTGGTGTATGGACAAGAAGCAATATTTCCCTTGGATTATTTGATACCAAGTCTGAGCCTTACAACTATTACAAACATGAAAAAAAGAGGTGCAACACATGAAATATCAACTAAAATCATGGAATTAGAAGAAGACATAATCATAGTTGGTTTCCATCAGGAGGTAAAGAAATAAAAGGATAAGGATTGGCATGACAGACATATTAATAAGAATAATGTCAAGGAAGGAGATCTGGTTCTCCTCTATGATAGTAAGTACTTGCAACACCCATGAAAGCTTAAAATGCATTGGCTAGGTCCATTTGAGATCAAGTCTGTCACATATGGAGGTGTTGTACAACTGCATGACTTAACAGGTAAGGAAGTTCAAGGAATGGTGAATGATAGTCAACTGAAACTATATAGGGACAATCAATCTACTAACCCTCAGTAGTTGCAACACATAAGTTAGACTTGTACATATTGTAAATAGTAGGAGCTAAAAGAAGAAAATGAAGAAAAATAAGTAGAAAAATAAGAAAAAAGACAAAAGGAAGTAGGTATATGGATCAATGGTCGACATACAGTTGGAAGATACAATGTGAAAAAAACATAAAATTAGGGTGACAAGAAGTGAATATATTGGGAAGAGGACAAATATGACAAAAAGAAAGTCCAGTGCGCCAGAGAAATATGACAATAGAAAAATGTTGCGCACCGAAAAAATGAAATAGTTGGGAAAAGAAAAATTGATCACCGGAAAAATGAGGCATGGAATGAACATTTATGACAATAAAAGAAGTGTTCCCAACATGCTTTGGATAATTTATGACAACACTATAGAAGCAAGAATTGTGCTCGACAAGCCACATTGTGAATTCAAGAAAACATAGAGCTAAGGAGTGAAAAGCTAAGAATGAACAAGCAATTTAGAAGGAAGTCGATGAGATTTCTGAGAAAACCCACACAGATTCAAGTAAGATGGAACCATTGAAGCTTGGATTTCCTAGTAGGACAATGAGGAAAACATGCAATGCCACATGGCTACCGTAGGATCCAACAATGGAAGTGGGAAACCCTACACAATCAGAGGGAGTGGTGGATTTGGATGCCATTCCTTTGTCGATCATCGAACCAGTGAGCCCTAGAGTGTTTGAGGAGCAGGAGCTAGCGCCTATGACAAAACAAATGTAGATTTACCCACAGAACATGACAAAGGAGAAAAACCTAATTCAACAACCTAGTGTGGAAATAGTCCAGCTAATAAATGAAGAAGATGAGGAGCGAACTGAGTTTGACGAGCCGAGGGTTTAATCCGGCATAGATCCAACACAACAGGAAAAAATACAAGTTGAATCAATCACATAGCAGAAGGATTATGGTGCAAAAGAGGAGGAGGAAGAGAAAATGTGCCAGAAGGCAGGGCTCTCAAGGGCGCCAACAAAGGGGAAAGGGAAACAAACAGTACAAAGGTCACCACACAAGCAACTAGAGGTAACCCTTGTGTTACTGCACATACCAACATGAGTGAATGTTTTACCATATTTTCTAGGATGCATATATAAGCTACGCTATGCTAACCACGATGTAAAAATCATAGATAAATTTCTAGAATTTGAGCCACAAGTATACATGGAGAGAAAATGGGTCAGTGCGATAGGAGAATCAATACTAGAACCCAAACAATGGATAAAAAGTTTATATAACACAAGCATAATGAACCTACTAGAGATCCCACATTTTGGAAGGGGTAAGGACATAAATAACTGCGTCAAACAATTAATGGAAGTAATGGATGGAGGAATTATGTGGCTGGATAGGAAAATATCAATTGACACCGATTTAATTTCAAACATAATACTTCTTCCCATAGATGGTGAGAAACTCACATAGTATCTGGATGACAAGACCAAGGAGAAATCCTTGGCAGAGGAAATGAAGCAAACCTATGGAACAAAGAGAGGATCTAGGGGGATCATTGTAAACATAATTAGTGAACCCACGACAAGGTTAGCAACAAATATTATGGCATGTAAATTGCTAAGGAAGTGTCGCAAGGAAGAGGTGCCAACAGGGGTAATAACAACACCGCACAGTGCACAAAGGGGACTATACTGAGCTGGTGTCCATATTTTTTAAATTTATTTTTGGATGGTTGTTAGGATGCCCATGACTTAGGCATAGAGTTACACTATTGATGGTTACTCATACTTATTTCATTAGAGGGATGGATACACCCCAAATACAACATATTATGTCAAAGAATCAGAAAATGTTGTGCAACACAATATGTAACATTGTCGCACACAAATGTCACAAAGGAAAGATAGACAAACTCTAGTATATTTTTGACATATATTGAAGAAATATAGTAAAAGGTGGCCAAAAATTATAGGATCCCACTAGAGGTGGTGGAGGAATACAAGAAGATATCCAACTTCAGAGCATCAAGGAACAATATGTGGATTCGGGAAAAAATGGATCCAAAGAAAGAATGGTTGCAGATGAGATACTGCATCACAACAGAATAAGAACAATGGGAAATGAAAGAATACTATGAAGAATGAAAGGTTCAAGTGGAGCCAAAAAAATATAGGAAACCATAAGAAATGGATTCCTCATAGAAGAAGAATACCCCGACATGAAATATAAGAAGAGAAACTGAGCACACAAAGAAGACAGGGGGGAGAGAAACAACAAGAAAACTTAGACATAAAAAGGTTATCCCCAAGACAGTCACACAACAAAAGAACCATGTAGATGCAACTAATGGAGAAATACATAGGGAATATAACATCCCTGCACAGGAGGGACAAGCAGGAGGGGACCTACTAGAGACAAATAACCCAATCACAACAGAGAAAACAAAATCAAGGCCACCGAATAGAACTATTTTACAGTCAGGTGAAGCGCAAAAAAAAATGAAGGTGCATAACGAGGCCCCCCAGTATACAATAATAGAATATGATGTGGAATTATTCACAGAAAGAGTACAAGACCACATTGCAGAAGCATATGAAGATAAAAAAAAGAGAGAGAAGATAATGCAAGAGCTGACAAAATTCAAGAAGGTCTTAGAGCAAATACAGTTTACCCAGGGGCAATAGAAAGGGAAAACACATCAACAACAAGAAGTGCATGAACAACACATGCCAACACAGAGTGAGGAGGAGATAGTACAAATAATGACAGTGGCAAGTGAAAACTTTAGCATTACTAAATACATGTTGCAAATGGATGAAGACATGGTGCAAAAACAAGTCAAGTATGTAGAAAATATGGAATTGGTATTGGCTGAGGTACCAACCAAAGCACTATAGAAGTTGTAGATAAGTGTCGCACAAGAAGTACAATTGAGAGCTAGGAAGGATGCAACACACTTGGAGATAACCAAGCAAGAGAAGGAGGTTCTAGAGACAATTCTCAAAGAAGTGCAGATCAAACATGAAGAGGAAAAAAACGCACAAACAAACTGGAGCAAAGACTTTAGGAAGTCTTCCAAATGATTCCAGACAATGCACTAACATGAGAACTCAAAACATAAGAAAATATAAATAGGATAGCACAGATGATGGATGGGTATAAACATGAGATAATAGAATTGGTTAGGAAGATGACACCAAACACCCCTCCAGAGGTCATATCAGAGAGGGAGCAACAGGAAACAAAAAAAAAAAGATAATATTGCACTGGAAGTGAAAGAAGTAGCAGAGGTCTATGAAAGAACCACGCAGATATGGATGATCCTGATAGAAGATGAAGGGATCCGACAATTGGATCAGAGGGAAGGAAAGTTGAATGTCGCAGTCCATGATTTGAAGCAGAGACAAAAGATGATGAGTATTTCAGACAGGCTAAAAATCACGTAGGAGATGAAAATTTTGCAAGAATATTTGAAGACAATCCAAGGGGAAAGACATACCAGACAGGCTCAACTGGAACCCCTGTAGGAGAAAAAAGATAATATTATAGTAGATTTGAAAGAAGATAAATTCTTACTTGAATAGGTGCATTTAGAAAGTATATAAGTGCTAAATGAGCACATAACAATGTAGGTGGTGGAGACCCTGATAGAGAAAAGTTCACAAGCCAAGACACAAATAGATGCACTCACAAAGAAGTTCTAGGAATTGGAGAAATCAGTGCAAGAGGCACACACTTCCTGAGAGGATTGGGATGATCCATAGGTAAGTGTTGGGGGCCTTTTGGAGTAGACAATTTTTGGGTTCAATGTAGTAAACGAGGCTATGATCTAAGGAATGGACCAAAAGCATGAATGCACACTAGGAAAGAAGGGAAAGAAGTGAGAAAGAGGACAAAGGAAGCGACATGCCATGAATTAAGGAAGATCAATGCATATTCAAAGAAAGGAATTGTTAGATCGAAGAACAACTGCGCATAAGGAAATTAGAAAGTGGACAAGTTAAGTCCACTTAGAATTAGGGTTTTGAGTTATGATGTAAGGGTTTTTACCCACCTTTTGTAGTATAAATAGAGGATGTATGAGGTAGTTAAGGGGGAGTATATGATATCTCTATCTTGAGTTTTGGTGAGTTTGAGTTTAGTTTTGAATAAATTTTGGGTCTGAGTACCAGTTCTGAGAGTTTTGGAGCTCAAATGGAGTCAATTGTGGAAGGTATGGATTGTATCTGAGGGTCAAGTTGCAAGTTGTGGAGATTGGTGCGATGTTGGTCATCCTCACCTTTATTAAACCTATGATGTAGTGCACTCAATGCCATATTTTGAGGAAGAATAAAAAATAAGTAAAAGATATTTGTGGACATAGCCCAAGGGGGGTGAACCATGATAAAAGCATGTGTTGTGATGTGTTTTGTCTTTTGTTGTTTCTGCAATTATGAATAAATGATGAATGGATATAATAGTTTCTTGTAGCGCACAATATTGATAATGTAGAATGAAGTAACTATTAGATATAGATGAATGGTATAATAATATGCATATTAAAGAAGTAGAACATCCTCGATCCCTTCCATGATTTCTAACTTATGTGTTCTGTAGTCGCTCATAAACCATCTTGGGTGAGACTGCGTTGTGCACTCAGTGCGTAGTGTTTCATTCTGGTTTACCAGAGGGGCCAATGGTTTCTAGGGTTTTGTTGGAGAACTAAGGTAGAACCTGGGTCAACCCATACATCCAAAATTGATGTTGCAACCACATAGGTTCCCCCCTAGCAAAATGTTTCCCTATAGTTGAAGGTTTCCCCCCAGCTAAAGGTTGTCCTCCCATTGAATATTGACCTCTAATGTAGGGTGTACTCATCTCCATGTTTTGAGATGGAGGTTGAGTAGCTTGTGTAACCGTGGTTGTGTGAACAACTTGATTGCCGACCATCTGACCGATGGGACGACCAAGTAAAGCACTTGATGTGTGCATGTGTGGAAATAGTGAAGCAAGAATAGTACCTGACCCATGTTCGAAGGGAGATGTATTCACAAGTGTTTGTGTCAGGGTTAACTGGGTCACCGATGTTCCCAGTAAAGAAGAAGCACCAACAATATCAAATATAAGAGTTGTGGATAAAGATAAATTCCCATGTCCTTCTAGAAAGCCAAAAATTGACGTGTTCTTACCAAATATTGTGTAGTGGCTGAAATAACTAGTAATGGAAAGAAGAATAAGAATCAATATATCCCATGGATGGTGGATCAATGAGTGGTAGGCCAAGTGGATCAGTAAAAATAGGATGTGTGTAAGATGCAAGTTTTTTTATGAAGGTTGAGACTAGTTCTTCTACATGTTGGCCACTTATAGGCGCCCCACTCTTGGTCTCATAAGTTTGATCTTCGATCATTCCTTTGTAAGAAACATTGTGTTGAGGTTCTTGAAATTCAAGATCCATACCTTCTATGTTGTGAGTGTTATAGCCCTAAATTTCTCTACACATGCATACCTGGCCTTTGGCCCTCTTACTTGCATTTTTTGCCAAGCCATCACTAAGTTGCTCTTCTAAAAAACCAAAATTTTGAAGATGTACGAGCCCTTCTCCACTACTTCCCGCATAAATATTATTTATGCACCACTACAACCTGTGTATGTATGCATGTTTCACCACTACAACCCGCATATACTTGAAAAAGTTGCAAAAAATAAAAAGTTGCAAGGAATTTATTGAGATTACGGGCTATTGGGTAGTTTCCCAACTAATCCACCACCTATAGCTTGTCATCCAACCAAATAACCATCCTTTTGTCATATAAAAGGATTTTTTGGGGTTTCATTCCACATCTAGACATAAGAATAGTGAAACTCTGCCCATTTCACATCCCCTCGCCCCAAGCATTTGCAACCTTGTTGTGAGAATTGCCTCAAAATTCCTCATTTTCCCCCTTTTTCCTCCATAAGAACCCAATCCATTTCCCAAGAAGAAGGTTGAGAGGAGAAAGATACAGGAAGGTGCAATTGGATCTTGGTTAAGAGGAGCCCAGACCAGGTTCAAGGAGTAGTAGCCGACTTTGCTTGTAAGTGATCATTGTATTATCAATAAAAGAAGTACTTTTCCTGTCCCAAAACATAATGTGTCGAATGTTTGCATTTGTTTTATGTTTTAATTCTAACATCTAACCCTTATTTATGTATGAAATGCATGCTTGTAGTTCTATGCTTATATTTCTTTGAATGTAGGCCAGCCTTGGGAGGAGGTTTGCAGTCAACGAAGTTATCGAGTGTGAAAGGATCAACATTGGATGTGTAGTAAAGGTACAGTTATCAGATCCTTCTCATTTTTATTTTCTTGCATAAGTCTTGGGTATGTTTGGGGTAGTTAGAGAAGTAGGAGACTTTTAAACGATTATTGATCTTCCTACATTGTAAACCCTGGGGCAGCCATAGGGGTTTTTTTCCCACTAGCAGAACTAGTGACCGTACTAGGGATTACCTCTATGGTTTTAGGGGATTTTTTGTGTGTTTGATTGGTTTTATACCTTTTGAGTTTCTGTTGAGTTTGTTGAGTCTTTTAAGGGATTCTGGTCACTTGTTGGTGCCATACTAGTTCTCCCTGCCTTGTCAATCAGTCTGTTTCTTTTTTTTTTGAGGAATTACAGAGGTGTACGCACCCTACAATGGGTCAACCTATGTACATACGCACCCTGTCTAGTAAATAGCCAGCGTACATACGCAGACTGTTGAAACAACAATAGTGTACCTGTTTCAAGATTTTTTTTTTGAAAAAGAGGCATCCAACGTCTTTCCTGATTGAGTTTTTTACTTCTTAGGGTTTCTTGACATAGTTCGGAGCCTCTGTTTTTACAACTGTAGCTTGGGTTAGATTTCAGGTTACTTATTTTCTTATGTTTCCTAGCATTTTTAGCTTGGATTTTAAGAAAAATGAGTTGCATCGTGTATTCATCAGTTTCTTTTAGCATCTTTTGTTACTTCTACTTTGATTGGAAGAAAATATATAAAAAAAAACTTAGTTTGTTAGATCTCTTTATTTCTTGGCATTTGTTTTGCATTGTTATTTGGAAAATAAAAATAAATTAGCATAGTGTTGTGTTTTCTTCTCATCTTAAAAGCATTTCAAAGGAAAAAATAAGAAAGATAATCCTTCTTTGCTAGTGTTCTTATAAGTTTCATTTTTCGCAAGAGTCTTAAAAACATTAGTTGCACTACCACACCCTTTTTTGAGTAAATCAAGCCATTAAAATGAACGCTAAATCTAAAATTAATTAGACTTTTATGTTTGTAGGATCAACCAAATAGTTTAGGGTTAGAGCCTTGAATTAGGTTGGAGAGGAAACTCTTCAAGGCTTTTAAACAAACATTGGAGTCAGAGCTAGAGAGTGTTAAAGTCCAGTGACATGAAATTTATCTAGGACCCCCCTCTAACATAGGGGCTAAACACGAGGTCACGTGAGGAAAGGTAACAAATATAACCCCTCCAAATCCAGACTAAACATAGTGGGGAATGCATATTGATGATTTGTCGTGGGAATACTATCGCTTGCATTTGCCTACGGAGATTCGTGGACTTTGAATCTGCTCAATATCCCCAGTTGTCTTCCAAACCACTTTCTTTTGATACCCTCGGTATGTTTCAGACTTGTTATCTTTCTCATTGCAGTCCACTCGACTATCGACTGTACTTGCCTGGTCACTGTTTGTGAGCTGACAACTTAGTTTCCTTTATTATAGGGACTTACACAGGTGACTGTGGGGGCATACCGCGGTACCTAGGGCAGACGTTGGGTCACACTTTGTAGAGTATACTCGGAGGGTGCTTCCCTATTTGAGTTGCACTTGCAATGGTAAGTTTCTCTAGTGTTGACTGGTGTAACTATTCTTCCTACTAGATAGTGGTTTTCTTGATTTATCTTATAGGAATTTTTCTAGTGTGTGCTCTGTGCTCCCTAGTTTTCCATAGTGAGTTAGTCAGTCATTTATTTGGGTCTCTGACCTAAGGTGGTAGACCGCCCACTTCGTTGGTCATGGGGATTTTTTGGTCTTCCACTTAGAAACGTGGAGCCGCCTCTCTATAGGAGTTGATTTTATAACACTGGTTCACTGGAGTCAGCGTGTGAGAATTTTACGGACTTGAACAATCCCACAAGGGGAGAACCTGTGCATAATATATTCATGGCTAAAATTCTTGACGATACCAACCAAGGAACCCCTTCGCAAGGGGATCCTTTTTCTTTTCATTTCTTCGTAAACATTGGTGTCCCTTTGATGGCCACTTTGTACATTCCCATATTGAATGTGGGACTACCAGTTTGGTTGGGTACCATTCCAAATGTCCCGAATGCTTTTGATGCTTCTCATTTAAGCACCTTAGGGCATGGGCATAATGTTGATGTTCATTTTTCAACAAAGTCTTCTTCTCCTCCTTCTCCCGTCTCTAGTGAAAGTACAGTTACTAGTAACTAGAAGTATAAATGAAGTAGAAAGAGGAAGAATAGGAAGAAGAAATCACCAACCTATATGAGTCATGTTGGAGATAGGTCATCAACCTCTGCAAGTCATGTTGAATACCAACACCCAGTCTTTGCAAGTCATACTGGAGGCAAGCACCCAGCCTTTTCAAGTCATGTTGGGGGAAAAAGTCCAGTCCCTGCTAGTCATACTGGCAATAGGTCTGTAGCCTATGTGAGTCATGTTATTGAACCATCACCAACCTCTACAAGTCATGTTGCAGATGTGAAACTAGCCACTGCTATTCATGCTGGGGGAATTGATTTTGTTGAGAAACCTAAATGGATATGACGTAAGCCTAATTTCCCTTGTAATCTTTGCAAGGGAGATCACCTTACTCATATGTGCCCTGGCATTCCAGAGGTACAAATATTGTGGTCCCTATCTACTGATTATGAGTCTTCTAAGGTTTCCTCATAGTCTATTCAGTCTTTGGTTGATGAAGTGGTCATGCCAATGCATACTTTGGCTGATCCCAATCCTCTTTTGGGGGGAGAGGTGCCTGTATACCATGTAGTCTCGTAGCCTATTCAACCATTGGTTGAGAAATTGGTCATGCCGATGCAGTCTTCGGCTGATCCCACTCTTCTATTGGAGAGTGTCGAGTCTACCAAAGTGGTCACACCGATGCAGTCTTCAAATGATCCCACTCTTCTCTTGGAGAGTGTCAAGTCTACTAAAGTGGTCATGTTGATGCAATATTCAACTGATCCCACTCTTCTCTTGGAGAGTGATGTGTCTACCGACTATGTTTCTAGAATTTCCAATTCAGTAATTTTAGAACAAGGGGACATTCCTCTCACTTTGAGCACACCCCCTCCAAGCCCTAGGATGGTATCCTTTGATTGGAATGACCTTGTTGAGCCTCGTCTTCCTTCTTCTGCACCCTTTCAAATAAGGGTTGAAATTAATTCAACAAACATTTATCGATGTATTGTGGATGAAGGAGCCTCTACAAACATTTTATCCTCCTCGTTTTGGAAAGTCTTGGGATCTCCTGAGCTTGTGTCTGCTTCGCATGAGATGTTGGCTTTTGACATACGTCTTAGTGAATATTTTGGGATTCTTCCTCAATTTACTATCTCATTAGGTGGGAATACTGTCCTTGTCAATGTTATAGTGGTGCAAGGCCTGTTATATTTCAATATGCTTCTCGGGTGTGATTATGTATATTCTATGAATGTTGTGGTGTCTACGCTCTTTCGGGTGATGCATTTCCTTCATAATGGAAGCATTGTCACTATTGAACAGATGGCATATGATAATCACCATCCTAATTCGATGTTAGTTCAACCTGCCCCTTTATATGTTCCTAGTGTACGCGTAAACTCTACGCCGCCATGGGTTAATTATGTGGCGTCTTATCCTTGGTGTTCAATTGCTTCTGAGAAACAACCTGTGAAATCATGTTTTCCTTCTCGAGACTTGGTCTCAACAATTGATCCTTTGGTTTATCCAATGGGGGCATGGGATCCCTTGCTTCCCCCTCTTGGTATAAGTGATCTCGTCAGGATTACTTGAGAAAAGTAACCTTCTAGAGTCTTCTTTAAGCCCTTTTCAGACTCTCTAAAGATGAAAAGATTACCGAGCGATCTTGTTGTCCTTCATGCTCACCAAACTCAAACTTGAAGGCATGTATGTCCAGCAGTAGATTACCCCTTTTTCAGTTCGGATGTTCAATTTTATGAACAAAGGTAAACTCTAGGAGCTTTGGTTTTCTAGAAGATTATTCTCAGGTATAAGTTTAACCCTTTTTCGGGCCTGAGGGACCAAATTTACGAAAAAGGAACCCCCAAAGATTCCATCGTTAAGCTCTTTTTAGATTCCCTAAAATTGAAAAGATCATCGAGTGACCTTGTTCCTTTACACTCATTAAAATTGGCCTAGACGAACATTTATTGGCATGAGTTTACCCGTTTTTCTGACTTGTAGATTAGGGAGGAAAAAGGTACACCTCAGGAGATTCGTCTTGCCGGGAGAGTTATCCTCAGTAAAATTTATACTTTTTTGAGCTAAGGAGAATAAATCTAGAAAAAGGCAGTGAGTCCACAGTTAAGCTCTTTTCAGACTCCTTAAAATTGAAAAGATTTCCAAGTGATCTTGTCTTTGTCACACTCGTTAAAATGGTTTTGAATAGACATATTTTCGGTGCTAGTTTATCCATTTTTCAAACTTAATAGACTATTTCCGAAAAAGTACCCCAGTGGAGTCTTCTTTTACATTTTTTCATACTCTCTAAATGTGAAAAAACCACCTAGATTACCTTCTATGGGCTCGTTAAAATTACATTGAAGGGGGTTTTATCATGTCTTGCTAATTGCGTATGCATATTTGCATCTTTGGCCTAATGTTGGCTCCATTTTTCTCTCAACTGAACCTTTGAAACATGCCTTATATGCAATCCTTGTATCACTTTGCCTCTATGACCTGACACCTTCACCCATGGAGGAATTTCCCCTGAGTGTCCTTTTCCTACACGTGTCTCCTTGCTCGGAGCATTAGTGTGTTCCTTGCACCTGGAACTAGTATGCTTGCGACACTCATTCCTCCTTTTTAACATAGCATTATTTTATTCTTTTTCAAGCTCTTTAAAAAATTGAAAAAGACACAAAAATAAAAAAACCCAAAAAGAGGGGACGGGAAATATATATTCTTTTTTGGCAACATAATGAGTCGCCCTTGGACAAAGCACATCCTTCCATTTTTTTGTCAATATTTTGGATCTAACATGACCTTAGGAAGTTATTCTCTCTACATAGAGCTGTGTCCTCCTCAGTTTGGTTACTCTTCCAAACACATGGAGAGTTTGTGTTGCTTCCTGCATCGTGAACTTATGTCAATGTCATGCTACCTGAGTTTGATCATCTTTCGTGCTCTTTTCCAAGGGAAGTTTCACCCAACTTGAGTCTACCTTTCTGTAGTTTGTCTCTTGACCTCATGCCCGACCATCCCAAAGGTCCAATCAAGTCCTTTCTTCGAAATCAATGAAGTTCTCTGCCTGATCATCGAGATCCTCTTGTATTTTTCCGATGAGTCATTGAAGACCTCTGGGTAGTGAAGTCATACACTCACATTTAACTCCTACCTGAGTATTGAATATCTTGAAGTTGTTTCTTGAGCTATGAATACCTCATCTCTATCCATCGGGCGGTATTGGCTTCTTGAAGATGCATATTATACTTATACATCTTTTATTTTGAGATGTAGATTCATTGTGTATTTCTCGCGACTACACTTTATATAGTTATATGAAATGAATATGCAGTGTATTTGATTGGCAGCCATGGTTTATTTCATCCCGAGCATGGGTATGCCCACCTCAGAGAGACAATTGTTATTTTTGCAGATGGCACCTCCCGAACTCTAGTCCCAGGCTCACTCGTTTCATACATTGGTGAATATTTTGTAATGTATTTAGGCCATTAGATGGTATTATGACCTCACACACTAGGGGGCATCTATTATAGCCCTAAATTTCTCTACACATGCATACCTGGCCTTTGGCCCTCTTACTTGCATTTTTTGCTAAGCCATCATTGAGTTGCTCTTCTAAAAAACCAAATTTTTGAAGATGTATGCACCCTGATCCACTACTTCCCACGTACATACGCTTGATGCAACACTACATCCCATGTACGTATGCATTTTTCACCTCCAAAACCTACGTATACTTTCAAAAGTTGAAAAAAATAAAAAGTTGCAAGGAATTCGTTGAGATTACGGGCTATTGGGTAGTTTCCCAACTAATCCACCGCCTATAGCCCGCCACACAATCGAATAAACATCATTTTTTCATATAAAAGGAGGTTTTGGGGTCTCATTCCACATATATACATAAGAACAATGAAACTATGCCCGTTTCACATCCCCTCCTTGCCCCAAGCATTTGCAACTTTGTTGTGAGAATTGCCTCAGAATTCCTCATTTTCCCCCTTTTTCCTCCATAAGAACCCAATCCATTTCCCAAGAATAAGGTTGAGAGGAGAAATATACATGGAGGTGCACTTGGATCTTGGTGAAGAGGAGCCTGGAATAGGTTCGAGGAGAAGTAACCGACTTTGGTTGTAGGTGATCATTGTATTATCAATAAAAGAAATACTTTACCTATCCCAAAACATCATGTGTCGAATGTTTGCATTTGTTTTATGTTTTTATTCTAACATCTAACCCTTATTTATGTATGAAATGAATGCTTTTAGTTCTCTGTTAATCTTTCTTTGAATGCATGCTAACCTTGGGAGGAGGTTTGTAGTCAGCAAAGCTATCGAGTGCGAGAGGATCAACACCGGACACAGAGTAAAGGTAGAGTTACCAAATCCTTCTCATTTTCATTTTCTTGCATAAGTCTGGGGTATGTTTGGTGTAGTTAGATAAGTAGTATAATTTTAAATGGTTATTTCTCTGCCTACATTGTAAACCCTGGTGTAGCCATAGGGGGGTTTTTCCCGCTAGCAGTGAGATCTTCGAACCAGAAAAATTTAATGATCCTAAGGTCAACTATGAAAAATAAAAGAAACACACTCCTAAGAAAACTAAAAGAAATCAACCAAGCAAAAGTAGGTTCAAGGATCTCTCAAGACAGGATATCAAGTTGCCAACAAAGAAATGAGAATTAGTTACCCCAACCTCCATGTAATATCCCTTCTCGGTGCAAGTAACCCTCGCTTTCATGGGATTACCCTCCAAGGGTACTGAAAGTGTGATACGATGTCTTCCCTAGGTACCATGGGAATCCCTTTGGGAGGGTATAGTCAACAGTCAGGACCGGGCATATGGGAAGGATATCAAAGTTTGAAATGTTTCTAGAGGACTGAAGATAGGTGGACCGGTAAAACTCATGAGGATATTGAATGGATTCGAGATTCACAAAGCACCAAGACCAATTGAAACCAATGACACTTCAAGAAAAACCCCCAATATACGATATATCTGCTATGATTGGTCAATATTTGGAGGGGTGATCTTCGATGCTCTTCAGCAGGCGACCATGTGTTTATCCCTTGTGTTAGAGTGGGTTCCTTGTTATACTTATATGAAAATTGGATATGTTCATTCTTTAGTGTTCTACAATCTATTTAGTAGTCTTGGACGCTTTACTCACTTTTCCTAATCCAATGGCCCTAATCTTGTGCTACTGTTGGTGTGCTAAAAACCAAAAAATGTCTAATGGATTTTATTAGCATGTGGTTCATTTTAATGACTTTTTACTCAAAATGTTCACAGAGATGAAATTGATGATGTGTGAGACTCGACTCCAATAGAATGCAAAAGAATGAGATGCAATTATTTATTTTCGATGATTTCTATTTATGGGAAGGAGAGGAGTTATATTCTTATTAACACATGAAAGTACTCAAATTTTATGCAACTTTTCAATTTCTAGAATCAAGATGATACCAAACTACCAAATAGATGTTTTCGAAATCCAAATGTAAATGCAAGACTAGCTCATTCAAACGTGTACAAATGTTTTTTCCCTAAAGAATGTAAAAAAATGTCTTTGTTCGATTATGTATGCAATGAGATATGCAAACATTTTTGGTTCTTAACTTTCAAGTGAAATGAAAGAGATCAATTTTTGACAAAAAAGAAAGGCAAGGCAAAAAAGAAACCAAATAAAGTGCACTAAAAAAATTGATGAGAACTGAAATAAATCAAGTATAAGAATGGACTTCACAACTTGTTCAATCAAGCACTCAAACATGCAAAAGAGAAAGAAGACAAACACTCTTGAAAATACTAAAAAACGAGAAGCAAAAATCAATATTCAAGGCTCATTTGTGGTAAACAAGAGAGTCCTAATCATTTAGAAAGAGATATGTTTCAACGAAGACAAAAACGGCTCAATACCAAACAACCTTTGCAAACTATAGTTGATGACAACTTCTAAACTATCAAGCAATTTGAAAACTTTGCAAGAAGAAAATTAGACAACTAAAAGGTAGGATGAACCAAGGGATCTTATTAACCCAAGGGGACCATACAATTTCACAACTAGGATAATTTTCCAAACTCAAAGGGGGAAATTAAATGAGTGATAAATGTCAGTTTCTTAATAAAAAAAAAGTCAAATACAAACCAAAAGACTCTGGGCTAAAATCCTCTTGACAATAGACTGAGCAAAGCAGGGCATAAACTCTTGGATTCACCCAAAAGAAGGGACTAGAACCCTTGTTACCAAAGGAACAAAGCACTATGGCACTCCTTAGAAGGAAAATGGGGATCTCCATTCAGGCCAATGACACTTTGGTAATCACTGCAGGGGAGTGTTGGTTCTGGAAATGCTTAAAAATGTCTTCCAAAAGCTAAAACTCAACAGAGGCTTAGTTAATGACTCTGTAAACTCTTCTATAAAGAAGAGGGAAGGGATGATAACTTAGAATCAAGCATCAAATAAAAAATATCTAATCACAATCAAGGATTCAATATGAACCAAATGAGAAACTAGTCAAAGTCCTTCCCCGGTATGGTCGCCATTTTTCTGTTATGAGAAATCTTACCTTGCAGACAGGTTAAGATCCCCTTTGGACCAAGACCCCTTATTTGGTCCAAATATAGAAGTAAATAAATGGTTGTTAATTTCGTTATAGATCTAGTTAATTAACCTATATATAGAAAGAGGAATACACACCCATTTCCCGAAGTTTATCCTCACTGCTCCATCCTTTGGCTTCACTGTTCCAATTCCTTCAGTGACCAAAGAGACCTACAAAACAAGAGGCAAGAAAAAATTCCTACTTTTACTATATTTCGTTAGATAAAAACCATATATATCTATACCATATTTGACTTAAGCATAGACATTATCATAAACAACATAATGAAAGGAATATGCCAAGTTAATATTAAATGGAAATCCAAAAGAATGCACTTACAAATCAAGTTGATGTCACCATAATCTTCTCCAATCTCTTGTCGTCCATCCCTTGCACAAAGTCTTGAGAAATAAATGTTGATTCTCTTATGGATTCTCATCCCTCTTGGATCAAAGGTTTGACACCCAAAAACTCCCCCCCCCCCTCTCACCTTGGAATTCCCTCATTATATGGGATTTGGAGGCTTAACCACCATGGAGAAGATCACTCACTAGATCCACTAAATTGGGGATCTCCAAGATTTTTAGGGAGAAAATGTCTCTCAAGGATTTTAGGGATAAAATATCTCTCAAGGATTTTAAGGAGGAAATATCTCTCAAGATCCACCAAATTAGGATTTTGGTTTAAGAAAATATCTCAACCATCCATGAGATTCTCAACTTCTTATTGAGATTATGAAATTAAATATGAGGTGGATCCTCACACTAACTTAATTTCATTTTGTCAATAAAAATGAATAATACATGTGCACATAGTATTTTGACCTTCATATATATGATAAATTTCTCTCCTAACATGTCTAGGGATTATGACAAATACTCCCTCACTAAAGTGTGACAAATTCACACTTAGTAGTGTGGGAATTTTATGTGTAACATCGAGATACCATATTTTATCTAATAAAATTAACAAGGTACTCGTTTTCCCTTGGGGTTTTTTCCAGGGGTATTTTACCCAGAAATTACATGTGTACTTTGTGTATGGTTTCCTTATTTGTGCTTCAACTGTAATGTTTCATTAAAAAATCAATTGTGCTTTTATTCAATATATTAAGAGAATTAATCTATTTGGAATTAACTACCAGGGGTGAGGTTAAGAGAAACATTAATATATATTTTACGACATTCACCGTTTAGTGAGTTCAAAAGAATATAATACACTGATATGTATATATTTTAATTAACTGTTTTCTTTTTTCAATTAGTCATCTCAAAATAAAATATTTATTATAATAT
>ML782185.1:104866-171883 GCA_009831015.1 Picea engelmannii
GTGTTTTGATATAATGATTGCATTAATACATTATCCAATGCATTACACCTCTACTATTTGTAACAATACAAATCATCTATATATTTATTAATCAACAACACATCATTTTACAACATTTGACAATGCAATACAATAATAAACCCATTTTATTTTATATGAATAAGATACCTATCATCATACAAAATGGGACAATGTAAGGGTCCACAATAATCAAAATGAAACCAATATGTAATAACTTATTGGTAACATGTCCTCATGTAATTGGGACAATATGTCGAGTCCATAGAACAAAATCCCTAATTTTCATAGACAAATATTCCAAACCATACAACTTGCAGTAACATTCAATTATATTGATTGTCATTCATCACTTGAACTGGTGTCATCACTCGATTTATGTGCATGCCTCATTTATTCATCACTTGTAGGTGATATTGTGCTTTCATTGTTTAACCTAATTTTTTCTTGATCAACTTGTTTTTTATGTTTCGCCTCTTCATGTTCCATCTACAAACATAGAAATCAACTGTAAAAATAATATCTACATTTATATACTAGAATATACATGCTTGCATAAATAAAAAAAAATGTACCATAATAACGACCATTTCACAAGTAATACACATTCTTTTAAATCCATGCTACATGCCATATCTCAAAATTTCTTATGTTGGTTGCAATCCATACTTTATTTCCTACATGTTTAATACACCATGACAAATCATAGTCGATATAATTAATATAAATGTTTCTTGTTGTTCCATTAATTATAAAATGAGGGAAGTTAAACAACATAGTTAATTACAAATTGTTCAATTAAACCTTGATACTTCAACATATACTCACAACCCATACTTAACCCAATGTCGATCAATTGTTCGGTGGATCTTCTTTTTACATTAGCACCTATTAGAAGACATCCATGGATGAGTGTCAATTGTTTATTTAAATATAAAAATCACAAAAAATATGAAATCTTAAGTAAGGCAGAAAACGTTTAAGTACTCACAAACTTTGTGATCAACCATTTTCTTCCTCGTCGTCCTGTCGTATGTGTTGAATGGGTTCCATTTTTTTTCTTTTCTGTAACAAAACAATTGAAAATTATTATTTTGTGTGATAACTAAATTCGATGTACGTAAAAGAATAAATCAATGATTACATACCTCTGATGCACATTGTTGTTGGGATGGCTCCTCCTGTGATGCAATTATGTTCATTTTTTTTACCCTCTCCTTGTACACTTTTTTGGACATCCCTACTGACATGTATTTGTTTTCCCCTCATTTGTCCCTTGGAATTTACATAATATTCCTAAAACATGAAAAGCACAATTTTGTTTTTTTAAATTGACATGAAGGTAAATATAGAAAAAAAAACCAATTTGGTAATTTTTGGGACATATTAAAGAAAAACATGTTTAGTAATAACGATTTTTTAATGATACTTTTTTTTTTATTGTAAGTTTTTGCTCTTGCAAATCTTAGGGTCTCATTGAGAATTGCTATGGAAATGCTTCTTGTATTTTATATATAACCTGATTCTTGGAGTCACTGGGTTGATTTTTGTATTGTAAGTGGAATTACATCTATACGTTCTTCCCACTATATCCCTCGTAGTTTTGTAAAACAAATCCCCCCTCTCATTAATTTCCAACACCACTCCAAATAATCTGAGGATAAAGCCATCAAAATTTACATTCTTCATAATTTTTTCTTCTTAGAATGACATTCCATTCCCTCACCATCGGTCCCTGCACAACATTAAAAAAATATGAAGTGGAGTGTCTAAAACATGTTAGCGATTAATGTTAAGAAATTCATTTTTAGTAAAAGGTCAAAGAAAAACTTCATGTTGATTACCTTTTCATCCATCTAATTCCTCACTTTGCAACATTTCCATAAATATTTTATGTCATTTTTTCACTCAGATTTCAAACATTGTTATTAAGTTTCTTCAAGTTTTTGCTCTGCATGACACACCTTAACCAATACACATCATTAATCATTAATTTAAACTTATAGATAATTCAAATATATTGATTTTTTAATAAAACTTAAAGAACTTTCCTTGTTCTCTTGTTGGGATGTGCTACCCTCATGCTCTCTGCAATAGATTGTTTTCCCTGAACTTCTATCGGCCATCTTCTATAAAAAAAATACAGGAATCACCAGTTATAGAAGTTATGAAATAATTTTTACAAAATAAGATTTCAGTGCGTAAATAAATAATATGCACTGGTGTGTTAAACATATGTATACACAACTATACATGATTACCATACTTTTGTGAAATGGAAAATATTTTGTTTACACATTGTTATATTCACGCGGTGCTCTATAAATTAATAGAAGCACGAGTGCCTCATTACTATTTATGGTGCACTTCCAAACCCATGAATAAATTTAAAACATGACTCTTTTGGTATTAAAAACAATTTTATTTACATTTTAAACTCAACGGTGTTGTTGACAGGAATGTGCACATAGGTTCATTATTCTTGCATAGTGTGCAACAATAACTACGAAAACATTTTTCAAAGAAAACTGATAGTGATAGGGTTTGGGATCCAATGCAATGAGTGGTCCCATTGCAACATATACCAAACGTTCCATATACATGTAAAGAAACCTTATAAAAATATATTTCTTAAAGAAATATTCTTGTGAAATATAGAGAGAGAAACCAAGAAAAACAATAAGAGAGCTAGGGCTTTCAATACCAAAGGTAACTATGGAACCCTTTTATTTTTTTTAGAATGCACTGAAAATTGTTTGTATCAAATAGGGGAAAGACTGAGATGACCAATATAATGAAATCACATACATGAAATTTCCACTCTACAGATTTGTATGTGACCTACAATGATCCCTTACAATTTTGTCTCTTCAAACAAATCTACCCATTCCAAAGTATTTTCTAGTAAATCTCTCTTGCACAAATCTCCCCTCTAAATTTTGGCAAAAGAATGAAATAATGTTTAGGTTTTCATTTATAAATACATACATTTAGAAAAATGAAATTCCCGCTCATTTTTTTTCTTTATATTTTAGCGCATTGATGTTAAATGCACATATTGTTTTATTTGTAACTTATTTTTTCGGTGCACTATACAATTTAAAGCACATTGGTGCACTTTTTACGTAAACATGCATCGACAAAAAATTTAATTGAAAAAGTGCAAATGTAAACCTCCACAATCAAAATTTTATGGAGGTTTTGATTTGTGGAGGCAAAATGGAGGTCACTCTTCAGTGCCTTTCATAATTTAGTGCACCAATGCATTTTGTAACAAATAATCCCTCACTAAAGGGTGCCAAATTCACACTTAGTAGTGTGGGAATTTGATGTGTAACAATGAGAGCCCATATTTTATCTAATCAAATTAACAAGGTACTCATTTTCCCTTGGGGTTTTTTCCAGGGGTATTTTACCCAGAAATTACATGTGTACTTTGTGTATGGTTTCCTTATTTGTGCTTCAACTGTAATGTTTCGTTAAAAAATCATTTGTTCTTTTATTCAATAGATTAAGACAATTAATCTATTTGGAATTAACTACCAGGTGTGAGGTTAAGAGAAACATTAATATATATTTTATGACATGCACTGTTTAGTGAGTTCAAAAGAATACAATACATTGATATGTATATATTTTAATTAATTGTTTTTTTTTCAATTAGTCATCTCAAAATCAAATATTTATTATAACAATATTGATTTTTATATATTTTTTATTGTGTTTTGATATAATGATTGCATTAATACATTATCCAATGCATTACACCTCTACTATTTGTAACAATGCAAATCATCTATATAGTTATTAATCAACACCACATCATTTTACAACATTCTACAATGCAATACAATAATAAACCCATTTTATTTTATATGAATAAGAGACCTATCATCATACATAATGGGACAATGTAAGGGTCCAAAGTAATCAAAATGAAACCAATATGTAATTTTTACACTTATTGGTAACATGTCCTCGTGTAATTGGGACAATACGTCGAGTCCATAAAACAAAATCCCTAATTTTCATAGACAAATATTTCAAACCATACAACTTGTAGTAACATTCAATTATATTGATTGTCATTCATCGCTTGAACTGTTGTCATCACTCGATTTGCATGCATGCCTCATTTATTCATCACTTATAGGTGATATTGTACTTTCATTATTTAACCTAATTTTTTCTTGATCAACTTGTTTTTTATGTTTCGCCTCTTCATGTTCCATCTACAAACATATAAATCAACTGTAAAAAATATATCTACATTTATATACTAGAATATACATGCTTGCATAACTAAATAAAAATGTACCATAATAACGACCATTTCATAAGTAATACACATTCTTTTAAATCCATGCTACATGCCATATCTCAAAATCTCTTATGTTGGTTGCAATCCATACTTTGTTTCCTACATGTTTAATACACATGAAAAATCATAGTCGATATAATTAATATAAATGTTTCTTGTTGTTCCATTAATTATAAAATGAGGGAAGTTAAACAACATAGTTACTTACAAATTGTTCAATTAAACCTTGATACTTCAACATATACTCACAACCCATACTTAACCCAATGTCGATCAATTGTTCGGTTGAATCTTCTTTTTACATTAGCATCTATTAGAAGACATCCATGGATGAGTGTCAATTATTTATTTAAATATATAAATCACAAAAAATATGAAATATTAAGTAAGGCATAAAACATTTAGGTACTCACAAACTTTGTGATCAACCATTTTCTTCCTCGTCGTCCTGTCTTATGTGTTAAATGGGTTCCATTTTTATTTTATTTTCTGTAACAAAACAATTGAAAATCAGTATTTCATGTGATGACTAATTTCGATGTATGTAAAATAATAAATCAATGATTACATACCTCTGATGCACATTATTGTTGGGAATGGCTCCTCCTGTGATGCAATTATGTTCATTTCTTTTACCCTCTCTTTGTACACTTTTTTGGACATATCTACTGACATGTATTTGTTTTCCCCTCATTTGTCCCTTGGAATTTACATAATATTCCTAAAACACGAAAAACACAATTTTATTTTTTTAAGTTGACATGAAGGTAAATATAGAAAAAAAACCAAATTGGTAATTTTTGGGACATATTAAAGAAAAACATGTTTAGTAATAACAATTTTTAATGATACTTTTTTTTTTTATTGTAAGTTTTTGCTATTGCAAATCTTAGGGGTCTCATTGAACATTTCTATGGAAATGCTTCTTGTAGTTTATATATAACCTGATTATTGGAGTCACTGGGTTCATTTTTGTATTGTAAGTGGAAAGTACACCTATACATTCTTCCCACTATATTCCTCGTAGTTTTGTAAAACAAATCCCCCCTCTCATTAATTTCCAACACCACTCCAAATAAACTGAGGATAAAGTCATCATAATTTACATCCTTCATAATTTTTATCTTCTTAGAATGACATTCCATTCCCTCGCCATCGGTCCCTGCACAACATTAAAAAAATATGAAGTGGAGTGCCTAAAACATGTTAGTGATTAATGTTAAGAAATTCATTTTTAGTAAAAAGTCAAAGAAAAACTTCATGTTGATTACCTTTTCATCCGTCTAATTCCTCTCTTTGCAACATTTCCATAAATATTTTACGTCTTTTTCACTTAGATTTCAAATATTGGTATTAAGTTTCTTCAAGTTTTTGCTCTGCATGAAACACCTTAACCAATACACATCATTAATCATTAATTTAAACTTATAGATAATTCAAATATATTGAATTTTTAATAAAACTTGAAGAAATTCCCTTGTTCTCTTGTTGGGATGTGCTACCCTCATGCTCGCTACAATAGATTGTTTTCCTTGAACTTCTATCGGCCATATTCTATAAAAAAAAGCCAGGAATCACCAGTTATAGAAATTATGAAATAATTTTTACAAAATAAGATTTCAGTGTGTAAATAAATAATATGCATTGGTGTGTTAAACATATGTATACACAACTATACATGATTACCGTACTTTTGTGAAATGGAAAATATTTTGTTTACACATTGTTATTGTCACACCCTGTTTCCCCCAGATTGTAAATATAACTGAACTGGCCAAGGACTATGGAAAAAAATCATAAGTATGAATATGTGCTGTAAATGGACCTGCAGGAAGAGGTCAATGAATGTAAATGATAGATTGAATATTATTGAATTTATTTCAGAACTGCTGAGAGGGGATGTGCAGAAAAAGAGACCACGATGGTGGTGGAAGGAACCTGAAAAGGTGGCGTTAACTTCCACTGAGAATTAAAATACCGTATTTGGACTCCACTGGCCCGGAGAACCAAAAGCGGCTCGCTGGCCTTGAAAATTAATGGCTCGCAGACTGGTAGGCGGATGTCTTGATGAGGGATGGGATGGTGAACCGCCCATCCGTAGGGATGTCAGGCCTGATCAGTGTGAGGGAAATCGTGCCACAAGCAACCTTGCGAGAGGATAAGGCATATGGCTGAAACGATTGAAGGGGGCAGACGCGAGGGGAACTCTGGCAATTTTTACGCAGAGTGAGTGATCGCAGAGAGGAAGGATTGAAACCTTCGCTCCTGGGCACTGGCAAACATAGAGACGCAGGTCTCAGGACATCATGGTCTCAGCTCGGGGGTGGCTAGTGGTAAATCCAGTAGGAGTCGCTACGCCTACGGTTGGGTGGAAACGAGCACCCCTCTCAGCAGTCGCTTCCATTGCTGAAGTCATTTCTGATAAGTGTTTTGCTTATATTGCATTCTGAAATTTATATGCTGTCACATATATTCATGGACTGTGGAATTGTAAATGTTTCCTGTGAAGGAATTGTCTGTACAACAATTGTTAATATGGAGTAGATGTTAGCTCATAGAACTCGTGAAATTGTGAAGAATTACAACATACTAGTGTTCGCGTAGTGTTTGATACAAATAAGTTGATATATGCTTATTACAAAGGATATCATGCACGAATTACGTCAATAAAATGAAGCTAACCATGCCCAGCTGACCTCGAGAAGTTGTCTTCCTTTATCTGCTCCCGGGAATGACCCGGTGAGGATCTCTTCACATAGATTCCCTCCTCGGAAAGGTTCACCCAGAACCCAGAATAAGGATTCAAACGCACATGCCTTATTAACCCTGTACGAGGAAGAATGATCCTATTGGGGTTCCAAGATAGTAGTGTTGTGCGATAAATAAGTCGACGGACGAGATCTCGTCGGAGGGTACATAGTCATCCACGACCATTAGATCGACGAAAGTAACGCAGGTGTTACATACCTTTCCCCTTCACCTATATCATCATGAGCAATGAGAAATTGTGATCGTAAACTCCAAGATCCAAAAGAACGAATCTGGACCGTTAGATCTCGGTCCAACTACCCGTCAGCCGTTGGATCTAGAGAAGCTGCGCAGGGATTAAGCGCAAGGGTAGGCATGCGAGGAAACGATCTAAACCGTCGGATCTTAGATCATAGTTCCGACAACCGTCAGATCTCGAGAAGATGCGTCGGAGTTAAACTCTAGTGTGCAGAAGAAGAGTCCTAGCCGTTGATCTCGGAAGGACACGTGTCAGCGTTTGGGAGGCGTCGGGATTCTTACCATCGGAGATTTAGGGAGYATAGAACCGTTACATAKTGAAAYCGYGATACRYGATTTCCCRATYGTATCTGSACCATCCATTGTGCAGGACGCGTGTCAGGAGATCCCGTAAAGCCGGGGATCGGGAAATCGGGGTTTCCGGAAACAAAAGACTCATACATAATGAAATCACGATATGCGATTTCCCGATAGGATCTGAGCCGTCCAACAATAGGGACACGTGGCAGAGGATCCCAGAGAGTCGGAGTTCGGCATATCAGGGTTTTTGAATACATAGAACTCTTGCCATCCAGAATCACGATCCGCGATTTACCGATAGGATCTGAGTCGTCCATCTGAGGGACAGGTGTCGTAGATCAAGGCGCTATCGAAGTTTTGTTCATCGGAGTTTTGACGATAAGGAATTTGTGCAACAGGAAATCGTGATCCGCGATTTCCCGATGAGATCTGAGCCGTTCATGATGAGGACATGTGTCAGAAGATCCCGAGGGATCGGGGTTCGGCAATTCGGGATTTTCGATGACAAGAAACTCACGACAGGAGGAAATTGCGAAATCCCGAAACGCGAAGGTCCCCTAGTCATAGCACTCCAGTGGAGGACAGGTGTCACTCCACGCCATCAGAAGGAGTGTGGGCCATAGGCGCCAGAACAAGGGACAGATGTCGGAAGATCAAGCTTGGCTGTGAGTCCACGCCAAGTGGCATCGGGGATCGGGGAATCAGAATTTGCGAAGGCTTGTGCATCGCGACATCATAAACCCCGAAACCCCGATGGGTAGATATAGAGCTGCGAACATATGGTAGCAGGTCACATGAGAACGGAGCTAGCCTAGAGGGCTAATGCGTTATGGGCATATCGGGGATCGGAGAATCGCGAGTTCCAAGGACTCGTGAATTTTGACATTAGAAACCCCGAATCTTGATATTTAACCAGGGGTTGGCATTTCGCAAACGCCGGTTTTCTGGAGATTTCTCACTCGTGGGAGATTAATCCAAAGTTTTTAAAAATTATGATAGAGGGTGTGTTACAGTTATATTCACGCGGTGCTCTATAAATTAATAGAAGCACGAGTGCCTCATTACTATTTATGGTGCACTGCCAAACCCATGAATAAATTTAAAATATAACTCTTTTGGTATTAAAAACAATTTTATTTACATTTTAAACTCAATGGTGTTGTTGACAGGAATGTGCACATAGGTTCATTATTCCTGCATAGTGTGCAACAATAACTGCGAAAACATTTTTCAAAGAAAACTGATAGTGATAGGGTTTGGGATCCAATGCAATGAGTGGTCCCATTGCAACATATACCAAACGTTCCATATACAAGTAAAGAAACCTTATAAAAATATATTTCTGAAAGAAATATTCTTGTGAAATATAGAGAGGGAAACCAAGAAAAACAATAAGAGAGCTAGGGCTTTCAATACCAAAGGTAACTATGGAACCCTTTTATTTTTTTTAGAATGCACTGAAAATTGTTTGTATCAAATAGGAGAAATACTGAGATGACCAATATAATGAAATCACATACATGAAATTTCCACTCTACAGATTTGTATGTGACCTACAATGATCCCTTACAATTTTGTCTCTTCAAACAAATCTACCCATTCCAAAGTCTTTTCTAGTAAATCTCTCTTGCACAAATCTCCCCTCTAAATTTTGGCAAAAGAATGAAATAATGTTTAGGTTTTCATTTATAAATACATACATTTAGAAAAATGAAATTCCCACTTCATTTTTTTTCTTTATATTTTAGTGCATTGATGTTAAATGCACATATTGTTTTATTTGTAACTTATTTTTTCAGTGCACTATACAATTTAAAGCACATTGGTGCACTTTTTACGTAAACATGCATCGACAAAAAATTTAATTGACAAAGTGCAAATGTAAACCTCCACAATCAAAATTTTATGGAGGTTTTGATTTGTGGAGGCAAAAATGGAGGTCACTCTTTGGTGCCTCTCATAATTTAGTGCACCAATGCATTTTGTATATACATATGCACTAGTGTGCCAGAAAATAATTAAGCTCATGGATAACTTTTAAAATCCATTCAAAATTCTGTTTGAAGTTAAATTGTTCTATGTTTCCCAAACTTTCTTTTAAGATTTTATTCATGTATTGATGACATATTTAGCTCAAATGAAGAAAGAAAAAGTTTTACAATATCAAATGGAAATTTCTTCAGATTCCACCTCATTTCATATCGTTGCAAGTTTTTTAAGTTCTCCCTCGCCTTTTGCAGCAAGTCTAGATTTTATTTGCAATTCATTTATTTGATTGAATTTATGTTATAAATGCATGTACATTTGAATAATTGTTCATTGAATTTTGTAGGATCATGATTCATGATCGATTTTAGATGCACAAGATATTCCACTTGTCCAAAAATGCCACAAGCTCTTATAAGGAGAAATATATTGAAAACAAATGTTTGATGAAAATGGAAAACTATTTTACTCTGCCAATTGCAACATGCCATATTCCAACAACTAGCCTGGGTCAATGGTATTACACTTTGAATTGGATCTCTTTTATTACACCCCAATAGTATGCGATTTTTCAAAATGTAAAGGGTTGAAGGAAAACCCTTGATATGTCACATTGTCCCATTATATTAATGATTGAATACCCAAAGTTGACAATCTAATACCTCCCATTGTGATGAAGAATCCAATAGGTGATATAGAAAAGACACATAGGAACACTTCCATATGCTCATTTTTTTAAAAGTTGGAAGCTAGATCAACTAAGTTTCATCCTAATTTGACCAACCCATCTACTTCTATTGAATAAATGGAGAGTTATAGTGAGAAAAAGTATGATATCAATACTACCCAAAACATCTCTACTAGGAGATAAAAAAAAGTTGTATGAACTTAGAGAAAAAACATCCAAGTACACACCAAAGTCGGTTCAATTGTTGGAAGGTAGAAATGACTTCCCTCTTCCTATCCATATGCAAATTAAATACCAAACTTGTTACAACTGAGCTTTGTATGGTGTTGGGTTGTCTTCCATGCTTTTACCCGTTGTTGGAACAAAATTCTCTTTTTATGGTAATAGTTATATGATTTCCAAGTCTAAAATAGATGTCACAAATCTTGGGTTGTTTATCCTTTCACATGTATTTGTTCCTCCCAAACAATCGATAACACTTATGCGATTTTGTGGTCCTTTTTGTAGTCAGTATGATTACTTGAATATTGTTAAATACAAACATAAAATTTCCATGTATAGTATGTGTATGAATGATTATGCTTTTGGAAACTTTAATAGCAAGAACATATTATATATATGGTTGTCCATGAACCCATGGGAACATTCCAAGGTTCATAAATAGCTACAAGTCCTCATTATTTTGTGCAAATTGTTCCTTTGAGGAACACTCCAATGAAAAAGAGTTCTTTATGAAAAGGAAGGCATCCAAATTTATTGTTGTGCATGCAATATGTAGTTTGTCTCCTGGTGATGAATTTTTAATAAACTATAACTTTCATGGACCACCAACTTCTTGTCAAAAATTCTAGTCGATAGGCCATGGGCCTTTTCATTTCCACAACTTCGAAAGGTCCCACAAACCTAGGAGAGATTTTATCACCCTTAACAAAATTGATTGAATTCTTGTGCGGTTTCAGCAGTAAGAAGAATCAATCCCAACTTCATAACTACAGTCAACACGATGCACATCGACATAACTCTTCTACCGATCTTGCGCTTCTTTGATCCTTTGTCTTATAGTTTTCATTTTTTCTTCCATTTCTTGGATCGCTTCTGGTCCTACCAAGACCATATCCTCAAGTCAATCCCAGCTTAAATGCGTCCGACATGGTCAGTCATAAAGAAACTTGAATGGAGCCATATTAATGTCTCTTTGATAGTTGTTCTTGTATGCAAACTCTACAAGTGTAAATAACTCTTGCCAACACTTTTGTTGGTCCATCACATACATACACAACATATCTTCCAAGATTTGGTTCATTTTTTTTGTTTGTCTGTCTATCTCTCGGTGATACATTGTACTAAATTTAAGTTGGGTTACCAAGTCCTCTTGGAAACTAGTCCAAAATCGTTCAGTAAACATCGATTCCCGATCACATATTACCCTTTTAGGCACCCATGCAATCTCACAATCTCGCTGATAAAAAAATATAGCTATATCTGGCACCTGATACATCGTACGCAATGGGATAAAATGTGCACTCTTCATCAGAGTGTCTACTATCACGAAAATTGAGTTGTGCCTCCTTGCCGTCAGCGAGAATCCCACAATAAAGTCCATCGAAATGATCTTCCATTTTGATTTAGGAATAGTGTGTGGCTGTAGTAATCCTATCGGATGTCTATGTTCAGCCTTCACTTGCTGACATTCTAGACACCTCGCCACGTAGTTAACTATGTCTTCCTTCATTCTCTTCCAAAAGAATAAGGGATTAAGGTATGCCCTCATCTTCGTGACTTCTGGGTGAGCCATGTACACTGCTCTATGAGCTTCACTTAAGATCAAACTTGTCAATTTGTCGTTAGGAGGTACGTAAATCCGTTTATTATACCTCATTAATCTGTCATTGTCCACAACATATCCCTCAAATTTTTGTACCAACATGGTGTCTTGTCCGATATTTTCCTTAACCTCCTTATACCAGTCATCGTCGCACTATAAAGTTAGAATATTTTCTCGAAGATTCATGTGAAGAGGTATCACCGAAAATATGCGTGGTCTCTGACTCAACACATCTTCCACTCTATTCACTATTCCTTTTATGTAGGTAATCTCAAAATCGTACTTGCTAAGTAGTTTTGACCAATGTCGTTGTCACGCGTTCAAGTCACTTTGTGTAAAAATGTGTTGCAAACCACGGTGGTATGCTTTCAATTCAAATTTCCGTCCAATTAGGTAGTTCCTCGATACTCTTAGGGCATACACAATGGCCAACAACTCCAAATCCTACGTCGTGTAGTTCTCCTCATGCTTTCTTAACTTCCTTGATATGTAAGCGATCACTCGACCGAATTACATCAAGACTTTGCATAAGCCCTCCTTGGATACATCTATGCATACCAAGAAGTCCCCATCCATGTCGAGGAATTTTAGTATCGACTTTGTCATCAAAATCTCCTTGAGCCTTCTAAATGCTTCCGCGCATTTCTCAGTCCATACAAACTTCTTGTTTTTCTTTTGCAATTCTGTGATTAGATTTTCTATCTTTGAAAAACCTTCGATGAACCGTCGATAATATCCAGCTAAACCCATGAAGCTACATACTTCTGGTACATTTGTCGGTGTGGGCCATTCCATAATAGCCTCTACCTTCACCGGATCTTCATCAATACCTTTTCCAGAGATAACATTCCCTAAATAATGAATCCTCGATTTATAAAAAGAGCATTTTGACAGTTTCTTGTATAATTTGTTCTCTTGTAAACACTGTAGTACCAAGCGGAAATTTTCATCGTGTTCTTTTGTCGTCTAAGAATATATCAAAATTCATTAATCAATACTTGAACAACATTTTCCAAGTATTTGCAAAACACCCCATTCATCAAGCTCATGAATACCCCTGAGGTGTTTGTCAGTCCAAATGGTAAAACAATAAACTCATAATGCCCGAACCTCGTCTTGAATGCGTTCTGAGGAATGTCTTCCTCCTTTATCCGTAACTGGTGATATCCCGATCTCAAGTTGATCTTCGAAAATAGTATCACTCCTTTCATTTGGTCGAACAAATCATCTATTCTTGGCAATGGATACTGGTTCTTGATCGTTTCCTTGTTCAATTGACGATAGTGAATACAGAGTCTCCATGACCCATCCTTCTTCTGTATGAATATAGCAGGCGCACCCCAAGGTGACACACTTGGACATATAAGTTCTAGGTCCAACAACTCTTTAAGTTTCAATTTCAAATCCTGTACCTCAGGGGTCAACATCCAATAAGGATTTCTTGCTATCAGTTCAGTTCTAGGTTTAAATTCGATGGTAAATTACAATTCCATTTTGGGTAGTAAACCTAGCAACTCTTCTGGGAATATGTCCGCAAACTCTCATACTACCAGAAGGTTTTATAGTCCTTTTGTCACACCCTTGTCATTCAACACTAAGATTACATATAGCTTGCATCCTTTTTGCATACTCTTCCATAGTTGTAGGGAAGAGATGAACCTTAGGGAAACTCCCTGATTTCTTCCTAGAATCACCCATCTCTGTCCCTCATCATCAGTCAAAGTCAATTGTTTTGTCTTACAGTTGAGTATCACCTCATGTGATTCCAACCAGTCCATACAGATCAAGATATCATAATATCCTAAGATCATGATGTACAGGTTGGCCTTCGTTACAAAATATCTCAGGTTGAGGCTATAGTCCATAACCTTTCCTCCAACCTTTTTCTTGCCTCCCAAAGCCATTTCCACGTAGCTAAAATCATCATGTTCGACTGACTTTACCTTAATTCTTTTTAGTGTTGCACCATAAATAAATCTCTCTGTAGCACCTGGATCTATCAAAATACTAAAGGTTTGGTCAACGATGGTACCTGACGTCTTGAGCATAGTAGAATGGTGCTCGACCTGGCAGTTATTCACAACTGCATGAATCCAGTGGTCCTTTTCCAAATCTCCTACTGTAGTGTGTCTAGTTGAACCAGTTTCTCTGGCCCTCTCAACCAGATAGTCATGCTAGTAATGTGGCTCTCCGCATGTACAACATCTAGCCTTTGATCCAATACTCCTGGTTCCCAAAGTAGAAGCTGATGGACCACCATCATGAAAACCTCATCTGTTTTGTTGAACAGGCTTGAAATGTTGTTGTTGTAGACGAAACTAGTGCTAGTGCTATGGTCTTCTGTAGGTATTTTGATGCAGCCTCAGTCCCCTTTCCTCGAAAATGGAACCCCTGTGCTGACCTCCCGGTCTTTAAGGATCGTTCAAAATTAACCCTCAAGTCGGAGTGGCTCCTTCGATTCCCCCCTGGAATCTCTATTTAAATTTGACCCACGGGTATTTTTCGACACCTTACGACCTTTAGGCCGATCCCTTCTTCGTTCACAACAAAAATTTACAATCAGGTTTCGGGGCTTTCCAATCCCCGATGACACAAACACTTGCTTCCTCAAATTTCCGATCTCTGATATCCCAATGCACTCCCTCCAGCTAGCTCTCTAGGCTAGACCCATGGTCCATGCGACTTTGACTTATATGACCACAGTCCTAACACCCATTTGGATTCGGGGTTTTGAACGTCGAAGTGTATGGGACCTCTCATCCTCCGGATTCTCGATTCTCCAACTTCTGATATGACTTTTTCCTTTCAAGAAATTTCCCAAAAGCTTCGATCTCGGCCACGCGTCCTCAAGCATGGATGGTCCTCGCCACTTCAGGGTTTTCACCGTGGAAATTCTTGATGCCTTGATATGATGAGATGACATCAGTGGGGTCCCACACGGAGCTCTCCTCTTTTTGGAAAATCAGACTTCATGATTCCGAATTGCAAGTCCTCCTTGTTTCCCAAACTCACGAAATGTCGATCCCAGACTTTCTTCGGATTTCTGACACAGGTCTCAAGTGGATGGATGGTTCAGATCAACCCTCGGGTTTCACCAATGTTTAAAACCAAAACACTTACCTATGTGAGTCTTGATGACCGAAATGTCGATGGGGATTCCGATCTCGCCCACGTGTCCCAACTGATGGACGACTCCGATCGTTTACGAGGTTTTCACTATGAAAATTCCTGATCACTCATCTTCGTGACTCTCGATTTCATGAATGCCTAAATCCCGATGGCCACGCCTTGGGTCAGAACTTTCCTCCTCCCGTTCACGAAACTTAACCTTATGCAACTCCTGTCTAATCCAACAGCTAACGGGTAACTAGCGAGGATCCAATGGCTCACGTTCTCCTGTGGGTGAACTCCACACGCTACCGTATCCTGCTCGCTTCTCTAACAGATCTGATGGCTGGTAGGATTTCGCTAATCCTCCCCACAGATTCCTGACCGTCGGTCTCTTCCCTTTGATGATTTCTACGAAGGGGACCAAGGATTTTTCCCTGGACTTATCTACTTACGCTACAAACTTCCGATGCCCCTCAATGTTTTCAAAGGCTTTACTCCTCCCGAGCTTCCCACAACTTCGAGCCTCAAAGAGGATCCTTGCACGCACTCCTTGCGGCAACCTCCAAACACCTGAAGTGTTAAATGCTTTTTGACCTTGTGCACGCTCTGCAACAATGGTCTCTCAATAGATTTTCTCCTATACGCAACTCTGAGACTCTCCTCGACCTGCACACACCTTGCATGACTCCTGTGCCTGTCTGCATTTCTGAATGAATGAGAACAAAGCTAAACCACCTGAGCTCTTCATCAACGCACTCATTGTGGACTATTCGACTGCACTCCTTGCAGGAACTCTTGCTCAGATAGAGAAACAATTGAAACTCATTCCTATTCTCCTCCAGACTTCAACTCAAACATGAGATCATATACACAACATATAAAGAAAATGTATAATAGGAAGCAAACATTCATGAGCATACCATTCAACATCAATACATAGAGAACAAACAAAAAACCATGAATTTGAATCAACCTCTTTCTATTAATCCAAATATCTGTACATGGGTGTTCTTACACAGCTCTCTACATGCTCTTTCTCTTCTTCTTGGTTCAATAATATTACAATATACAATGAGGGTGTCTATATCTCGTTCCCTCTTGCGCTAAACTGTCTAATCTAGAATTAAATTCCATCTACTTGCATTAACTACTTTAAATGCCTTCTACCCACTAAGGATGAGAGCAAATATCTCAAGGTCCGGTTACATTATACAAAAAGGCGCTCCTTCTTAATGGCTTCATTTAAGATGGCGCATCAAATTCAAGGAGATTTCAAAATTTGTGCTGGCGTTTGTCCAACTGTCTTTTGCCCTGCACTGGCTCGCTTGATGTGTTGGCGATGCTCCTGCATCATAGTTCGTTGTCGAGGCACTGAATGTCATGGTGTCGTGAACGTGGATACTATCAAAGTACCTTGAAACCCTAATGAATGTCTAGCTGGTTTATGATGTTGTTGCACACCATATGTCGTCTGTCCCGTCAGTCTCATGGGAGTCCTACCCTAGCTTCTGATGATCAACTCTTCCTCAGCTATGAGGGCCTTCTGGACTGCATCATGTAATCTCTGAGGCATTAGCACTGTCGCATGGATTTTGATGTTAAGGATGAACACAAACTTGTTGACCTTGAGCTTCTTAGTGTTCATATGTGGAGCATACCTAAGCAGCTCCATGAAACGGGCCTCATACTCAGGCACCGTATGACCACCCTATCGCAAGGCATTCAACTCATTGATTTGGTGCTCAATGAATTCCTCGAACAAATTCCTCTCCCGAAATCGCTACTCAAATAGTTCCTGTGACACATCTTCTACGACCATGTTTAGTTGTGGTAGGAGCATCTTCCACCATAGAATAACACTCCCCTTCAGCTGAAATACCGTGATGTGGACTTTCATGTTGGAGGTGTAGTCGCAAAGTGCAAAGCACATCTCCATCTTATCCAACCATGTCTCGATGGCTGCACCATCTGTGGCACCCAATAACTCAGGAAACTTGACCTTCTCGAGTTCTCTATGAACGCTACTAGTATCGACTGGGGTGCGCTATGGACCCTTAGGGGGTACATGCGCCCTAGCCTCATCTATCAAGGTGGTTAATCAAAGCCTCATACATCCTCTAAAAGGACCTCATCGATCCAACCACATCCCCCACAACTATCTTCTCTTGTCCAATGACTTGTTCTTCTCCTTGGATGTTAGACCTATCTGGAATGGATGCTACTAGAGGCGTCGTGCCTCCTCCCCTAGCACCATGTTGTCTGACTCTGTGACGTACTCTAACCATGATTACCTGCAGGGACACAATTCAATTTAATTAGAGATAAATTATTAATCAAGTGTTTAATACATTGGAAGGCGTAATGATCCCAAGTTGCGGGGTTGAACCTGCTCTGATACCATATGAAACACCCCTCCGTTATGACAAGGAAAGAAAAGCATAAAACGGTAATTTTTTTTTTTTGCATAGGGAAATTGGCGTCAACCATAAAAATCATAGCAACGCAAAATCAATGACATCATAAGTAAAAGAATTACCAACTACTCATCATTGAAACCAATAACGACACATTCAATGCATTAACAAAAAGGATAGTGACACATAAACATAAATAGTGTCACCTCTTAGCACATCAAAATCATCTTGAACAATTTATAAACAATGATCAATCAGATAAAAAATATTAAAATGACTACCCGCCCAACCTACCCTGCAAGGTTAGGACCTCCAGGACACATAAGAAACGCTCAAGCCCAGGATCCAATTTATTTTTACCATTTAAGGTCTCAAGGCTGGAAACTGTTCTGCGGAACAAGGAGGTGTCTACATCCCACTAACAATCAATTCCAACATCAACTCGATCAATCAATCAATGCTAATCATCATTTAATCATGGAGCAAGGGTAATTATCATCCTTCAATCATACATCGACATTTAATTCATGGCGTGCATGATATTAAATTCTAACAATCATTCATCAACATTAAATATTCATTGTGAGCGAGAGTAAACAAACTCTAGAACAATCACAGGTCATCTTAATTAATGTCGCAAGAGAAAACTAGTTCTAAATCAATCATACCATGACATAAGTTAAGGCACAGTGTAGTCAACATAAAATTCAACATTTATTCCATGGCGCGCGAGAAGTATAATATCTAAAACAATCCCTCGTTACAATAAATTTTTATTGCGCAAGAAGTAAATACCTAAAATAATCATTCATTACATTGAATTTCATGGTGCACTAGAAATATAACCATTTGAGTAACCATGCGTAACATTATTCAATACACACAATCAAATTATTAACTTGATCATTCATCGACATTAAATATTCAATGCACAAGAGTAAACTATCCAATTATTCATGGCGCAATAGAATTCGAGTAATCAATCGATCATACATCAACTAACTACATATCTCATCATATCAACAATATATTTAGGATGCCTAACTTATCATCAACTTCATTTTCAAACGCAAGGGAAAATTTGCAACTCATACATCTATACATTAACATTATTCAAGCGCATGAGGAATCTAAAAGCGTAATCGTTCAAACATTCTTGTTGTCCACATTGCGGGGTAATCTACTTACTTAATCATCAGCATAATCCAAGGCGCAAGAAATCATCGATCAATCCTTTATTCATTCACATTTTTAGTGGAGAAATAATAGATTGGTTACTGATGTAGTTCTAGGTCAACCTTATATAGCTACGCAAGATAAACAAATTTTAAAGCATTCAACATTCACATGATTAAGTGCGCGAGAGTATTCTTATTTTTAATTCAATCAATCTTGATTATACTAAGCACTACCCTCCCAAGGGAATAGTTTCATTGGTAATGATAACTTATATTAAGTAAATGTTCAATTAAATTTCCCCCTACAAAAACCATTTTACCTTACTAATTGGTAGTAGGTACAAGGATCAACTTAAGAAAGGATATATTTAATTATGAAAGTATGATCATCTTGATTAAAAGTTCATCTTACTGGAGTAATATGAAAGGTTATTAGTATGCCTAAATTTAACAAAAAAAATTCTTCTTGCACACTTTACATTTTCATAATGATCATCAATATGGGCAAGTACTCTTACATAAATTGATGACATAAATAATCAGCAGTAGAAATAAAGACCGTTTTACACATACCCAAGTCAAGAGATTAAACCCTAAACTTCATTTACCATTATGCACATACATTTTTGAAATTTTACGGAGGTCATGTAGTTTAAGCAACAGGGGTTCCATTGACTAGATTACGTATTAAAAACCCAAGGGATCACATATTTTTAAATCATTGAGAGGATTAGATGCTACAGTCAATTATTTCATTCAGGAAGGGTGGTAAGGTAAGAGAAGAACTAATCTTTCACAATGATCTAAAGGTAGCGTCTGCGTGCTTCATGCCAAGGGTTTCAGATATGGACAAAGTTCTGAAGAAGGCACAAGGTTTTTAGTTATGATGAGAGAAAAGGTTTAAAAGAGAACGTAGAGGATATCACTTCATAATTTCTGAAGGAAGGTTCATGTGGATACTTAGTTTATAAAAACGTTGGGGAAGGATATAAAACACCGACCAATAAACATGGATCGTGTGGTTACAATATAAAAATGTTGAGCATGAAACTTTGAGTGTAAAAATGTTGAGTTTTAAGGGAAATTAAACCACTGTAAAAAATAAGTAAATTCGATGAGTCTTTGGGAGGCCAGTCACTGAGTAAGAGAAACAAATCACTGAGTATTATGGGAACTAAATCACTATGTACAAAAGTAAATTCGTTGAGCCTTTGGGACACCAATCACTGGGTAAGAGAAGCAAATCGTTGAGTTTTATGGGAAAGATCCCACTCCAGAAGGTACACCACCATAAAACACAGAGAAACATAAACGTTTTGACTAGGAAAGGAAAGGAGGTGTAGGGCATGGCTCCTTAACATAGAGAAAAGAGATCCTATCTGATTGGGAAAGGGTTTGAAGTGAAAATGGAGAGGTACCTTGCACAATTCGTGAAGAAAATCACAGAGAATGTGAATGCTATTTGTTGGGAAATTAATCCATGGAATTACGCAGAGAATTTATAGGGAAATTCGCATGGCCATTCCCCAATGTTGGCATGTATTAATACACACAAAATGCAGAGGACTAACACTTTAAGGAAATTTACCAATTCGTGCTGAGAGCACATTTTTATCAAACGTTGTGGGAGTAAACGAAATTCCTGGGCAAACTAAAAAAAAAAACCGCAGAGTTTAGAATGTGAATGCAAATCTATAGTTGGGAAATTGCAAGAAAATATTGTTCAGGGAAAAGGAAGGGCGCAGAGGTGAATACACTAAGCTAACCGCTGAGAAAATAAATCACAGAGAAACAAAAGGAATCTCGCTGAGGGTTCAAAAAAATCACAAGCATAACAAGAATCATCATACTAACCAAGCCTCATCAATGAATAGGAAAATGACGAACTCTGATCACTCTTAATGACCTATACATCAAAATTTTTAATAACGGTTCTTGGAAAATAAAATAAAAAAAACTTATTACAAATTAAAGGGTTGCAATTAAAATCCTCAAGAGAGTACCATAACCGAAGATGAGGTTTTGAATATGTTCTCCTACGCTTGCGCTCTGTTCAGCTCCCCTCTTACTAACCGTGGAGAATTTACCGGTACCTCCCAGCCAATGCTAGGGGTACTCTTCTTCCCCCTTATCCCCCCGAGCTACAAAGGGGCCACACACAACCACAACCTTAATACTCTAGCTCCTATCTCACCTCGCGAGGTAGATCTACCACTCTCTTTATCAAGCTGGGTATCCCAACTCTCACAAGTAAAATCAGTCATATTTTTTGCAGCATAACCTTATTATCGAGTTGTGTTTAATTTAGGAAAGTTCTTTAGTTAGACTAGAATATATACCCTTCTATGCTTCCACATTCTTTTAACATTTATTTTCTTTCTTATCTTATTTTCCAATTTGGTATTATTTTGCACACATTTATCTAATTAAATATTTCGATATATTTTTTTACTCTTTCAATTGCTAACTTGATTTTTCTTTATCCCCCACCATTTATTAAATTTATAATTTAATTTTAGTCTTCTTACCCACTTTAGACTTAGGCTCAAACTTTTAAACCAGGCTTAGAATTTTTAAGGAGATTTTATAATTAATAAAAATTACCCATTTAATAATTATTTTAAGTCCGACAATGTCAAAACAAATTATTGTTTTCTAGGCACCTAGGTTCATTGACTCAAGATTTATTTTATACTGCGACATGTCCTTCAAGATGCACTCTGTGTTCCAAGGGTTCCACTCGCCTTTGATTCAATTTTTAATTACGCGACGTGACCTTCAAGATGCACTACGTGCTCCAAGGGTGCCACTCGCCTTTGACTAGTTATGGTGTTGTCCAAACCTTGGGGTCAAGACCCCATTCAAGCGACCTTGTGAGAGATAAGGGGCCTCTAAGAAATAAGTACCCTTTCTTATTGCGTTCCCCTTAGAATATTTCTAAGCGAATATCTCAGTTTTCCCTCATGGAATCATGGATCTCTCGAACCAGGTAATTGTTAAACTACAATTCAAGCCATGGCGGGAGTGCTAGTAGGCTGTGGCAGGGCTGCTGTAACACCTCTCCCTCAATATCTAGTTGATGTGCATGGCCCCTTTACTCCTTATGTGAGTTTTATTATAAAGAAATCGTAAGCCTGCATCGATCAACGAAACATTATCAATGATTCATAAACAACATCATAATATACTCAATCGTATGTCACATATTCATAAAAAAAAATACCCAAACCAATACAGTCCACTCCCTGAATCAATCCAGAGTCCAAGGAGGTCCATTGATGCTAGTGGCATCCTCAATCTATCAAGTGTCCTACACACTCAGGGGAAACTCGTCAATAACATATGTCAATACAAAGATATCCAATAAAATCATAATCATAAACATCATCACAAGAATCCTTAAGCAAACATACATCCATATACTAGAACCAGATCACTTGCACGCAAGTGTCCTCAAATAATAAGTCAATAACATGTGCTCGCAAGAGAGGGATGTCATATACACCCCCTCTTGTTCTAAACTTCGTCCTGAAGTTTCACAGTATACAAATGTAGTAAATAAATCATATAACAAGATCTAAATGTCTAACTATCAAACAAAAATGGAAATTGTTGGCGCATAACATATGCGTCCTCTCAGGTAGCCGTGTGTGGACTATAATTATCACACTGGACCTTGACCTGGTTGACTGTTCGATGTCATAGTTGTCGAATGTGATGGTCCATAATGAGGATTGGCTTGGCCATGAGTGCACCCTCATCCCACACCTGCAAAGAACTCATTTCAATCACATGTGTAGGCTCACTAACATAATGTCTCTAACCAGATACATGAAAAACATTGTGCATACGCCTCAAAGAATCATGCAAGGCTAGTCAATAGGCCCTGAGCCCTTTCTTTTCCATAACTTCAAAAGGTCCCACAAACTTAGGAAAGAGTTTATCACCCTTTCCAAACTTGATCAAACTCTTATGCGGTTTCACCTGCAAGAAGACTTGATACCCAACTTCATAACTATGGTCAACACGATGCGCATCGACATAACTCTTCTACCTATCTTGTGCTTATTTGACCCTTTGTCTTATCATTTGAATTTGTTCTTCCATTTTTTCGATCACTTCTAGTCCTACCAAGACCCTATCCTCAAGTCGATCCCATCTCAAAGGCATCTGACATGATCACTCATAAAGAAACTCGAATGGCACCATCTTAATGATGCTTTGATAGCTAGTGTTGTACGCAAACTCTACCAGTGGCAAGAACTCTTCCCAATGCTTTTGTTGGTCCATCATGTACATACGCAACATATATTCCAAGATTTGGTTCATTCTTTCTGTCTACCCATCTATCTTTGGGTGATATGTTGTACTAAAGTTAAGTTGGGTTCTCAAGGCCTTTTTGAAACTAGTCCAAAATTGTCCCATAAACACCGATCCTCGATCAGATATTACCCTTTTAGGCACCCCATGCAATCTCACAATATCGCTGATAAAAACTCTAGCTATATCTAGTGCCTGATACATTGTACACACTGGGAAAAAATGTGCACTCTTCCTTAGAGTGTCTACTACCGCAAAAATCGAGTTGTGCCTCCTTTCCATTAGCGAAAATCCCACAATAAATTTCATCGAAATGACCTCCCATTTCGATTATGGAATAGCGTGTGGTTATAGTAATCTTGTCGGATGTCTATGTTCATCCTTCACTTGTTGACCTTCCAAACATTTCACCACATAGTTAAATATGTCTACCTTCATTCCCTTCCAGAAGAATAAGGGATTAGGGTCTACCCTCATCTTCGTGACTCCTGGGTCAGCCATGTACACTGCTCTATTCTCTTAAGATCAAACTTCTCAATTCATCGTTAGGCGACATGTAAATCTGGTTATTATACCTCATTAATCCATCGTTTTCCACAATATATCCCTCAAATTTTGGTACCAACATGGTGTCTTGTCTAATATTTTCCTTAACCTCCTTATACCAATCATCGTTGCAATATGAGGTGAGAATCATTTCTCAAAGATTTTCCTGAATAGGTATCATCGAAAATATCCATGGTATCTGACTCAACGCATCTTCCACTCTGTTCACTTTTCCTTTTATGTAGGTAATCTCAAAATCGTACTCGCTAAGAAGTTCTGACCAACGCCTTTGTTGCGCGTTCAAGTCACTTTGTGTAAAAATGTGCTGCAAACCATAGTGGTATGTTTTCAATTCGAATTTTCATGCAATCAGGTAGTGCCTGCATACTCTCAGGGCATACACAATGGCCAACAACTCCAAATCATGCATCGCGAAGTTCTCCTCATGCTTTCTTAACTTCCTTGAGATGTAAGCGATCACTCGACTGCCTTGCATCAAGACTTCGCCTAAGCCTTGTCAGGTAGTTGGCTTAGGTTGAAGGATAGTTGCTATGTATTGTTGGTTTTCATTTATTTCAACCATTGGAGTGTGATATTGTATATTGATGTCAACCCTTAGTGATTGATGTCAACCCTTGGAGAAATTTTGGTAACGAATTCGGGTAGCACAAAGGTTTGGTTAATGGACCCAAGGTTGTTTCATGTATAATGGTATGAGTTTTAATATATTTTAAGGTAATAATATTCTATATGGATATTACATGTCATTCCATTTCTGGTGGTATGTGCAACGTCACATAACTCCTCACGGTTAGAGAGTTATGGCCATGAGAAGTTGGAGAACCCAGGTTTGGTTAATGGACCCAAGTTTATTTGATGGATAATGGTATGAGTTTTGATATATTTGCAAGTAATATTATTCTATATGGATAGTACATGTCATTCCATTTCTGGTGGTATGTGGAACGACACATAACTCCTCACGGTTTGAGAGTTATGGCCTTACGAAGTTGGAGGACCCTCATATGTCATCTAGAAGCCCCAAAAGGTCAAAGTAGTCAAAATGGTTTCAGAGATTTTAGAAGGTAAATAATAAAGTGAAGTGATGAGTGAACTATAATTCAAATTGAATAAAAAATAAATTATTTAAATAAAAATTTAATGGAGAAATTAGAAGTGGGTTAACCCTAAAATAAGGAAAGTGGGCAAAGTGACCTAGAAGATGTTTTTAAGGAAGATGCTTGGAGAGTATAAATAAGAGTCCAGGCTCTCTCATTTTAGAACACACTTGAGAATATTGAATATATATAGGTGTATAAGGTAACCAAAGGATATTTGAGCCGATTTTTTGAGGGAAGGTGAAGCAAATAAGGCTGGAATTCAAGGAAGAATAAATTCTTTTGATGATGCTTTCTAAGGTATGTTATTTACAGGACACATCACCATTTTCGCAATAATTTTTTTTATATAATGATTTAGACTGTGAAATTAATATTCCATTGAGGAAACATACCCATGTATCTATGGTAAAAAATTCATCTTGTGGGTCATTGTATTTTTTGAGTTACACTCCATGGAAAATAGGGTTTGTGGCTAGTCTTGAAACTAGTCTAAAACAAGTGTTTTTGGTAAAAACGTCATAAATTCTTCATAACATATAAAAATTCAGTAAGACCAAATGTGTTGGTTAAAGTAAATTATTTAGTATGCTTTTTAACATTTTCATATCGATTCAAGAAATATTACGTGTTGGGCACGCTATACAAGGTCGCTCTCTAGAATAATCCAGAATTCAGCAAGGTATGCCATTTTTACTATAAATCCTTTTCTGAGAGGTTCCAATTAGTGAAACCTGGAGGAATTGCAAAAAAAACATGGAAGAACATTGTGTATCAGTTTCATATCTTTATTCATTACAGGTACAAATTTATGATTATTTCATGTTAGGGTTGTTGACTAATCCAAAACTAGTCATGTGAGACTAAAGAAAAGTTTGATGAAAATGCTAGTCTCTTGTTGTTAAAGTTAAGGAAGGTTTGCAGGTATGTGATCATATACACCAGGTCTATTACATAGTTACAAATCATATTTGGATGATGAAATTGATGAGATCATTTGGTTGAGGTACATGCCGGGTACATGGTTGAGACAAGTAGTTGATGAGTTGGCACATACATGAGGTGTATAGTTGATGATGTTAGTACATATTGATGAGTCATAGTTGATGAGTAGTTGATACATGATTGGTACATACTTGGTACATGGTTGAAGGCACTTTTTATTAGTATTGTTGACACATGGTTTATGGATGATGTAGCATACTTGTATTATTAGAAGCACATATTGATCTTGGTGATGATTATGAGTTGTTGTGTTATGCTTGGTTGATGCACATATTTGAGAGTTGTCTTGGTGATTGATATTGGTGAGTAGATCTGATTTGGTTGATAATATTGATGAGATAGGTTGTTGTGATAGGTTGTTTGGACAAGTTGTTGTGATAGGTTGTTGTGACAGGTTATTTGTATAGGTTTGGTGCGTGGTTGATGCACTTGTTCATGGTACAGGTTGAGGTACAGGTTGGTGCATGGTTGATGCACTTGTTTATGGTACATGTTGTTTACAGGTTGTTTGGTACAGGTTGGTGCATGGTTGATGCATGGTTCAGGTTATTGGTACAGGTTATTTGGTGCAGGTTGATTGGTACAGGTTTATAGTAGTATATTTCACAGTGATAATGTGACAGTGGTTCATTATTCTACTTATATTCTAGGGTGGTTGGACATGGCAAAGACAGGTGGTTGTAGCCACCTTCCGGTTGTAGCCGGAGAACATAAGGGGTTGTAACCTCCTTCTGGTTGTAGCCAGAGAATTAGGGAGTTGGATCTTCCCTCAGGTTGTAGCCTGAGAAACTAGGGGGTTGGAGCCTCCTTCCAGTTGCAGCTGAAAAACAAAGGAAGTTGGTGCTTCCATTGAATGTAATTCTTAAATACATATAAGAAAAATCATTCTATGGTTTTCTCTCGCTTTGGGTTTCCACGTAATACACTGGTGTACTGTGTATGTGTATGATTGTTCATTTGTTCATTTCGGATTTACTCTGCAGTTATTGGATGATAATGATACATTGATATAACACTTGGATTATATGGTTGAAAATGATTAAATTGCTCTATTATTGATTCATCCCCCCTCTCAGTATTCCAATAATTGGTATCAGAGTTGGTTTGTTCAGGAAACAGTTTAACCACTGGAAGGAGATCATGGATTATTTTGAGAATGGAGTACCAATGTTTAATGGTCAGAATGGTTTTAAGTATGAGATGTGGAGCATAAGGATGAAAGTGTTTTTATAGGCACATGGACATTATATTTGGCTATCAGTTGTTACAAGATATGATAGTTCAAAAAGGGAAAAGACTACAACCTAGAAGGAATTGAGGAAGAATAAAAAAATAGCAATGGATTTCATCTGGGAAGGATTACCTAATCCGGTAAGAGAAAAGTTTGGTAAATGTTCATCAACAAAATAACTTTGGGATAAGTTCCATGACATATATTCTTCACCCATCACAAATGCAGAAAATGTCAAAGAAGATGCAAATACAAATGAAGAAGAATTATGTTCACCATGTCAATCAAATTCAGAAGATGAAGAGTACATAATCACCAGAGGTATGTTATTTTGTTTTAATTTTGAAAAACATGGACATCTTGAAATAGAATGCCATGAAGGAAATGAGACAAAAAAACTAATTGAAAAGGAATACAATTATGAAGAAGAATTGATTAGTGCTTTAGATGAACTAAGAGAAGAAAAAAATTCACTCAAGAAAGAATTGATGAAACAAAAGGAAAGTGTTCACATTTTTGAAGAATCCCAACAGGTCATCAAGAACTTAAGAACTCATCTAGAAGAAGCCAGAAAGATTGAAGAAAATCTTGAATATCAAAAGCAGTGTTTGGAAACCAACATAGCATCACATAAGGAAGAAGCAGAAATGAGAGAGAAGATATTAAAAGATCATCTTAAGGAAAAAACTAATGATCTAAACTAGCTTGAGGGAGAGTTTGGTCAAGAAGAGAGGACTTGAAGAAGAAATAATCGCATTACAAATTCAGCTTGAAGAAGAGAAAAGAATAGAAGAAGTCATGAAGTCTCAGATAATGAAGAAAGAAGAAGAGGTTGAGAAGCTTGAAGAAGAAGTTGTCACATTGAGAAGTAAAATCGTCAATCTTAACAAGAACATTGAAGAGACAAAAACATCCACATCAGTTATAGAGAATGAAGAGAATAACTCTAGGTTGCTAGAAAAGAAGAATGAAGAAAATAGAAAGAGTTATGCAGAAGTACTCAAAGGAAGAAATCATGGTCAACCAAAATCTAAGAAAACTATTGAAGATACATCTTCAATAAGACCATCCATGTTCAAGCCACAAAGAAGCTTCAATCATGATCATGATCAGTCAAGACAAAAATTTAGAAGGACTATGCCACAAAGAATATCATTCACTCCCAGGCATGCAAATTTATTTTATGGTAATTGTTTTTATTGTACTAACTTTGGACATAAGGTTGCAAATTGTAGGGATTATAAAAGAAATGTGCAAGAAAGAACTGCCTATGTGATCACATGTAACATTTAGTGTTATAAATGTCATAACTATGGACACATAGCCAGTGATTGTAGAAGCATGATTGATACTTCCATGAAAGAGAATATTGATAGCATATATAAGAAAGTATGGATAAGAAAACATGAAGAATAGGTGAACAAAGACCAAGTACCAGAGATCACAATATTGGCAATAAAACGAGATGAAGAAAATTCTATAAAGAAAACAAAAGATGTCAGATATAGAAAGGTTTGGAAAATAACTTAAAGAAAGGAAGGACATGTAAATAAGGAACAAGTTCAATAGATTGTACTTTCATGCATTGTAGTGAAAGATGAATCCACGGACAGAAAGAAAGAAGTTAGAGCTCAAAGAGATAATGAATCTACCAATGAATATGATGATGAATACACATCATAGAAAGAATTGTTCTCAACCATCTGGCTTAGATACTCCCAAGTAATATGAATATTAGATAGGGGGAGTCTATGTGATAGCTATGATAGACCAAAGAACTATCCTTCGAGGAGCTTGCAGAGTTTGAAAAGACAGATTCAAACCAATCAGTTAGCAGAAGTACAATTTGATAGATTAATCAAGACTTCATGATAGTATAGTGATAAATGGGTCAGCATTATGGACAGTTGTGCAAGTAGAGTCTTGGAAAGTATGGAAATAGATGGATTTGTAAGAACACTTAGCAGGTTTGGGTATATATATGATAATGGATGAGAGCATGGATTCATAGATTGGTTCAGAGAGTGGTTCAGAGACAAAGGAACATTATCATAATGGATGATAATTACACAGGAAATGACTCGAACAATTCTAATGGATTCCAAATTGACAGATATTTTTTGGACACATGCAATGCATACATCAGTTCACATTCAGAACATAGTAATGCTCAAAAATAACAATGAAAAAACTCCCTACAAACTATGGAAAGTAAGCACAGACAACAACCTCTACATCAAGGTAACTCGAGGTAATATTTTATTAATTGAAATTTATGTTGATGATATTGTTTTGGAAGTACTAATTACATGTTAAGCCAGAAATTTGCAAAGGATATGCAGAATGAACTTGAAATGTCATTACTTGGAGGACTAACCTTATTTTTGGGTCTTCATATATGTCAAAGAAACCAAGCAATTTTTATTCTCAAACTAAGTATATCAGAGAAATGCTAAAGAGGTTCGGAATGGAATATTGCAAACCAGTTACCACTCCTATGAAAACTAGTAGCAAGTTGAGAAAATATGATGATTCAAAGTCTACAGAATAGAGGCAATACAGGTCAATGATTGGTAGCTTACTATATGTGACAACATCCAGACTAGATGTAATGTAGGCAGTTGGACAGGTGGCATGATTTCATGCAACACCAAAGGAATCACATGTATTAGCAGTGACGAGAATTTTCAGATATCTCAAAGGAACAAAAGAGTTTGGATTATGGTATCCAAAAGGAAAGGATCTATCACTTATTTCCTACACAGATGAAGATTGGGTAGGTTGCATTGATGATCGATGAAGCACTAGTGGAGCAACGTTCTACTTGGGTGAGTGTTTAGTATCTTGGCTAAGCAAGAAACAATCATCAATATCCTTATCTATAGCCAAGGTAGAGTATATCGCAGCATCAACATGTTGTACATAGGTTCTATGGATGAAACAAACTTTGACAGATATACAGGTTGAGTATGATGAGCCCATTCCAATATATTGTGATAATACAAGCACCATCAATATCTCAAAAACCTGGTGATGCACTCCAAGACGAAGCACATTCCAATCAAGTATCACTTTCTATGGGAACAAGTTGCAGAGAAGAACATTAGAGTTGAATATGTGGGAACGAAAGAACAAGTGGCATACATATTTACAAAATCACTTCCACGGGAAGCCCTTAGGTATCTTCTTTAGAGACTAGGAGTAATTTCTACTCCAAAATGAATGCTTTTGAATGCTTATCTTATATGTCTTAGATGTACACGAGGAAGCACCATAATTAGGACAAAGGGGTAGAGATTTATCAGCTGCAAAATGCTTGGAGACAGAGCATAGAGGAATGTTTCCAAGGGGAGCGATTGTCACAAGGTAAGAATGAGAGATATGACTTCAGAGTGATACCCTTTGTCAAAGGGGGAGATATTATTCATATGAAGGGAAAGAGAGTAATCATAGGCTTATAAACACAAAGAAAAATCAAAGGCATGTAGACAGGGGGAGCAACCCTAAGGAGAGTTCAGTCAGGGGGAGAAGCCCAAAAGGGAGACACCCTTTTCCATTTATGTCAAAGGGGGAGAGATAGAAACATTGATGAAGAGTATAAGCATGAATGTTATCATGACTAAGTGTTGCCATCAATGTTGGTGTTGCCATCAATGCCAAAAAGGGAGATTGTTAGACAATTGACTTAGGTTGATGGATAGTTGGTATGTAATATTTGTTTTCATTTATGTCAACCATTGGAGAGTGATATTGTAGATTTATTTCAACCCTTAGTGATTGATGTCAACCCTTGGAGAAATTCTGGTAGCGAATTTCGGTAGCACAAAGGTTTGGGTAATGGACCCAAGGTTGTTTCATGTATAATGGTATGAATTTTAATATACTTTAAGGGAATACAATACTAGGTGGATACTACATGTCATTCCATTTCTGGTGGTATGTGGAACTCCACATAACTCCTCACAGTTAGAGAGTTATGGCCATGAGAAGTTGGAGAACCCAGGTTTGGGTAATGGACCCAAGTTTATTTTATGGATAATGGTATCAGTTTTTATATATTTGTAGGTAATACTATTCTATATGGATAGTACATATCATTCCATTTTTTTTGGTAAGTGAAACGTCACATAACTCCTCACGGTTTGATATTTATGGCCTTACGAAGTTGGAGGACCCTCATATGTCATCTAGAAGCCCCAAAAGGTCAAAGTAGTCAAAGTGGTTTCAGATATTTTAGAAGGTAAATAATAAAGTGAAGTGATGAGTGTACTATAATTCAAATTGAATACAAAATAAATTATTTAAATAATAAATTTAATAGAGAAATTAGAAGTGGGTTAACCCTAAAATAAAGAAAGTGGGCAAAGTGACCTAGAAGATGTTTTTAAGGAAGCTACTTGGAGAGTATAAATAAGAGGCAAGACTCTCTCATTTTAGAACACACTTGAGAATATTGAATATATATAGGTGTCTGAGGTAACCAAAGGATATCTAAGCTTATTTTTTGAGGGAAGGTGAAGAAAAGAAGGTCGAAATTCGAGGAAGGATAAATTCTTTTGATGATGCTTTCTAAGGTATGTTATTTACAGGTCATCTCACCATTTTTGCAATACATTTTTTTATAGAATGATTCAGATCATGAAATTCCTATTCCATTGAGGAAAAATATCCAAGTACCCGTGGTAAAAAATTCATCTTGTGGGTTGTTGTATTTTTGGAGTTACACTCTGTGGAAAATAGGGTTTGTGGCTAGTCCTGAAACTAGTCTAAAACAAGTGTTTCGGGTAAAAACATAATAAATTCTTCATAAAAGATCCAAATTCAGTAAGACAATTTTTTTTGGCTATAGTACATTCTGTAGTATTCTTTGTAATAGTTTCATATCTATTCAAAAAATATTGCATGCGGGGCATGCTCTACAAGGTCGCTCTCTAGAATAAGCTAGAATTCAGCAAGGTGTGCCATTTTTTCTATAACTCCTTTTCTAAGAGGTTCCAAGTAGTGACACCTAGAGAAATTGCATAAAACACACTGAAGAACATTTTGTATCAGTTTCAGAGCTTTATTCATTACACGTACAAAGTTATGATTATTTCAAGTTAGGGTTGTTGACTAATCCAAAACTAGTCATGTGAGACTAAAGAAAAGTTTGATGAAAATGCTAGTCTCTTGTTGTAAAAGTTAAGGAAAGTTTGCAGGTATGTGATCATATACACCAGGTCTATTACAGAGTTACAAATCAGATTTGGATGATGAAATTGATTAGGGCATTTGGTTTAGGTACATGTCGGGTACATGATTAAGACACGTAGTTGATGAGTTGGCACACACATGAGGTGTATAGTTGATGATGTTGCTACATATTGATGAGTCATAGTTGATGAGTAGTTGATACATGATTGGTACATACTTGTTACATGGTTGGAGGCACTTGTTAGTAGTATTGTTGACACATGGTTTATGGATGATGTAGCATACTTGTATTATTAGAAGCACATATTGATCTTGGTGATGATTATCAGTTGTTGTGTTATGCTTGGTTGATGCACATCTTTGAGAGTTGTCTTGGTGATTGATACTGGTGATTAAATATGATTTGGTTGATAAGATTGATGAGACAGGTTTTTGTGATAGGTTGTTTGGAAAATTTGTTGTGACGGGTTGTTGTCACAGGTTATTTGTATAGGTTTGGTGCATGGTTGATGCACTTGTTCATGGTACATGTTGAGGTATAGGTTGGTGTATGGTTGATGCACTTGTTTATTGTACAGGTTGATTATAGGTTGAGGTACAGGTCGATGCATGGTTCAGGTTATTGGTATAATTTATTTGGTGCAGGTTGATTGGTACAGGTTTATAGTAGTATATCTCACAGTGGTAGTGTGACAGTGGTTCCATCATTCTACTTATACATCAAGGTGGTTGGATGGGGCAAGGACAGGTGGTTGTAGCCACCTTCTGGTTGTAGCCATAGAACATAGGGGGTTTTAGCCTCCTTCTGGTTGTAGCTAGAGAATTGGGGAGTTGGAGCTTTCCTAGGGTTGTAGCCTGAGAAACTAGGGGGTTGGAGCCTCCTTCCAATTGCAGCTGGAAAACAAAGGAAGTTGGTGCTTTCAATGAATTCAATTCTTCAATACATATAAGAAAAAACATTTCGGGGTTTTCTCCCTCTTTTGGTTTCCACGTAAAAGAATGGTGTATTGTGTATGTGTATGATTGTTCATTTGTTCATTTCTTATTTACTCATCAGTTATTGGATGATAATGATACATTGATATAACACTTGGATTATATGGTTAAAAAGGATTAAATTGCTCTATTATTGATTCACCCCCACTCTCAGTAATCCAGCAAGCCTTCCTTGGATGTGTCTATGCATACCAAGAATTCCTCATCCATGTCGGGGAATTTTAGTATCAGCCCTGTCATCAAAAAATCCTTGGGTCTTCGAAATTCTTCTGCACATTTCTCGGTCCAGGGAAAAGGAAGGGCGTAGAGGTGAATACACTTCTCAATCTAGGGAAAAGGAAGGGTGTAGAGGTGAATACATTGAGCCAGCCACTGAGAAAAGAAATCACAGAGAAACAAAAGGAATCTTGCTGAGGGTTCAGAAAAATCACAAGTATAACAAGAATCATCATACTAACCAAGCCTTGTCATCAAATAGAAAAATGATGAACTGAGATCACTCTTAGTGACCTATACATCAAAATTTTTAATCACAGTTCTTGGCGAATAAAATAAAATAAAAACTCATTACAAATTAAAGGGTTACAATTAATATCCTAAAGAGAGTACCGTGACCGAAGATGAGGTTTTGAATATGTTCTCCCGCTCTTGCACTCAGTCCAGCTCCCCCCTTGCTAAACATGGAGACTTAACCAATATCTCCCAACCAACAGTAGGGGTACTCTTCTTCCCCCTTATCCCCCCGAGCTGCAAAGGGGCCATGCATAACCACAACCAGAATACTCTAGCTCCCAACTCGCCTCTCAAGGTAGAGCTACCACTCTCTTTCTCGAGTTGGATATCCCAACTCTCATAAGTAAAATCAGTCAAATTTTTTGTAGTATAACCTTACTCATACCAATCAAGATCCATTCCTCCTCTCAGCCATTTCTTTTATAGAGTTTTTCTTAGAGGCCACTTTCCATTTGCACATTTAATTCATTTTTTAAAAAATAATTAGGAATTACTCCCCCCATACACTTGTTACCCATTCCCTTTGTTGCACCCATAAATTCACCATTTAATTTAATTAAATGTCAATTTCTCTCACCCAACCTAAAAGTGCTCCTAAAATCACTCCCAGATGTCCCTTTATTCCCTCTATTTCTTTTTTAATGACTCGTGCCTTTCTAAAACTTAGTTGTTTTTAATTTAGGAAAGTTATTTAGTTAGACTAGACTATATACCCTTCTATGCTTCCACATTATTTTTACATTTATTTCCTTTCTTATCTTAGTTTCCAATTTGGCATTCTTTTGCACACATTTATATAATTAAATATTTAGATATAAATTTTTATTCTTTCAATTCCTAACTTGAATTTTCTTCATCCCCCACCATTTATTAAATTTATAATTAAATTTTAGTCTTCTTACCCACTTTAGACTTAGACTCAGAATTTTAAACTAGGATTATAATTTTTAAGGAGATTTTATAATTAATAAAAATTACCCATTTAATAATTATTTTAAGTCCGACTATATCAAAACAAATTATTGTTTTCTAGGCACCTAGGTTCATTGACTCAAGCTTTATTTTATACCTCGATGTGCCCTTCAAGACACACTCCATTCTCCAAAGGTGCCACTCACCTTTGATTCAATTTTTAATTACGTGACATGCCCTTCAAGGCGCATTACGTGCTCCAAGGGTGCCATTTTCCTTTGACTAGTTTTGGTAGTTTTCTAACCCTTGGGGTCAATACCCCATTTAGGTGACCTTGTGAGCTACTTAGGGCCTCTAAGGAATAAGGACCCTACCTTATTGCATGCCTCTAAGAATATTCATGAGTGATTGTCTTAGTCTGCCCTCACGACATTGTGGATCTCTCGAACTAGGTAATCATTAACCTACAATTCGAGCCATGGAGAGAGTGATAGTAGGTTGTGGTAGAGTTGTTGCCACACCTCTCCCTTAATATATGTTTTTTGTGCATGGACCCTTTACTCCTTATGTGAGTTTGATTAGAAAGAAATCATCATCTTGTATCCATCAACGAAACATTGTCAATGATCCATAAACAACATCATAATATACCCAATCATATGTCACATATGCATAAATAAAAATACCCAAACCTATACAGTCCACTCGTTGACTCGATCCAGAGTCCAAGGTGTTCCATTGATGCCAATGACATCCTCAATCTGTCAAGTGTCCTGCACACTTAGGGGAAACTCGTCAATAACATCTGTCAATACAAAGACATCCAATAACATCATAATAATAAACATCATCACAAGAATCCACAAGCAAACAAACATCCATATAATGGAACTAAATCACTTGCACGCAAGTGTCCTCAAAGAATAAGTCAATAACATGTGCTCGCAAGAGCGGGATGTCACACACCGCCTCAGTTCAAAATCTTCAATCTAGCCTGCGTTAGGGACTAAAGAATATTGACACATTTCAACATATGTTAAGATACTGACACATATGTTACAATGTGCAAATATTCAGAAATCCCTAACATATGTGCCAATATCTACAAAACAATAGACAATAATAATCAGATAATTGAAAACAAATGTTACAATGAATTACATGTGCATTAAATAAGACAAAAAAATATGCAACTAGATTTATCAAAACATAATGATAAGATTACCTCTATCATTTGGTGGCTCGTCTAGATCAAATATGATGTTCAAACATCCTTTCCAATCGATCCCTATGTATGGGTACTATACAAGATCGAGGAAAATATTTTCCTCTACAGCCAAGAAATCACAAATCTCTCCACCAACAGGAGTACACAACCACTCCGACTAGCCTCTCTTGGGAAAAAAATTCCGCCACATCTACATACATACATTAATTGTAGGTCTATAAGGGAAGCAACGTAATTTTAATCGAGTGACATGGAACCTCTCAAAAAATAAAGTAAATATCTTTGACACAAATGGGAAGAATAACCTCCCATAAAAATAGAGTGACAATGATCCAATGCAAAACGAAATTGTCTCAAAAATATCTCCAACCACCTAATTAGTCTAGGCCTATGAACTAATATATCCACAGAGTAAATCAAAGAGAAACTAATGCAATGCCCATCAGAGGTAAAGTGTGGTATTTATGTGACAATAAGGGACATGCATCTAACATCCTCTGCACCAAATGCATCTATCTAAAACTTACCACCAACAACTTGGAAGTCCATAGCAGCAAGAATGTCCCACTTAGAATATCTCTGCACATATTCCAGCTATCTCTCTCCTGCAATGCTAGGTGATAGATCAAGGAATTGAGGCCAAACATCATCCCCTCCTAGATATCCTGGTGATAAAATAAATATACTCCTCCATGGGATGATACCACAAATCATGACCTACCTCGAATGCCTACCTCACATGATCCCAACGATGGATCAACTATTGTAAAAATGAATAGTTCCCTCCAAGGGATGTAGTCTTCTCATAAAAATTAAGGAGGAAAACATTCCTGAAAAGGGAATGAGTCTGAGGTGCAATAGGGAAAGGGATCCTCTCCCTTTGCCTCTCTCTAGCCTCCCACTCATGTACAAATCTTTGATTCACATATGCACATCATCATCGTAAAACACACACATATGTAAATAAAACAAATTGAAATTAAAAAAAACACACATATAACCATTTTGTATTTATCAAAAACTGAAATTAATTTCTGTTTGCAAAACAAAAAGTGGTAAAGTAATCGAGAGGCCTTTAATAAATAATTCACACAATGAACAATTTCCTCTATTAGAAAACAAACATTGCAATTTTCACGGTGCTCCATGTTATTTGGAGCATCGGTGCTACTTTAGTCATGAAAAAGAAGACTATGTTAATTTTTTTATGGGTGGTGCGATGCGGTGTATCGATGTAGTTTATTCCATATAATGCACCATTTTGTGGTGCCTCGTCTAAAACAATACGCATTGTTAATGTACACTAGTAAGTTTGGTGCTCCATGTTGCTTGGAGCACCATGCGTATTTTTAGTGGTGCATTGTGTTTTATGCTGCACTAGTCATGGGGTGTCCCATCAGATGCACCACTATGTTAGTCTTTAAATATGTGGTGTGGTGCAATGCACCAATGCAATTTATTCTCTATAATGCCCCATTGTATTCATTTCAAATCCGATGCCTCTTCTAAGATGAGATGCATCGTTAATGTACACCAAAAATGTCAGTGGTCAATGTTATTGGGAGAAGTAGTGCATCTTTTTTAGCCGTGCGTTGTTTTCTTATAATGCATTGATGACGGGGTGTCCCACCAAATGCTCTTCTAGGATAATTTTTTATTATGTAGTTTGGTGCAATGAGGTGCACTGGTGCAGTTGATTCTCTAGAATACATTGGTGGGTTTATTGCAAAGAAAATGTCTCTTCTAATACGAGAGGCATCAATAATGTACATCTGCCATTTTGGTGCGCGATGCATAGTTTTGAGCAGTTTGTTGTGTAGTTTTAGATGCACCGCTATTCCTGTAAATTCCCAAGATGCATCGTTGAGTCTGGGGTGAGTCAAACCCATGAAGCACACCATGCATAATTTAAAACAAATTGTATAAAATACCAATTTTAAGCTTGACTTAAAATTTTAATTTGATGAAACTAAAAATAAGGAGGTAACAAACAATTTACCTGGTCTCTTCTCACCCGAGGAGGCATGGCTGCACCATAGAGAAAAAAAAATTGCAACATTTTTCAAAATTTGAAAATGTACAGAATCTACCAACGAAGCTATCGAACCGAGGAAGAAACATTGTAGAGCACTACAAATGGGGTGGTCATAGGAGTGTGAGCATCAGTGCTTGTGTAATTGGTTGGAAACATAGAAGGGAACATTATAAAGAAATTTGGTTTGGTATTTTTATTTTATTTTACCCTATCGTGGTACACCTGACAGTAAGACACACGAGTGTGTAATGTAGCACTGAAACACACCAGTATGATTTATTTATTTTACCCTATCGCAGTGCACCATATAGTAAGATGTGTCGATGCATGATAATATGAGTAATGCACCAATTGGATTTTTGGATATATGCTAAAAAACTTGAGGCTATAATACTATTAAATGCACCATTATTGTTGTTATGTGTGCCACTATTGTATACACACTAGGGAGGTTAGGTTTTTTAGCGTATCAGAAAAGGTTTTTTTTATTTTTTTAAATTCATTTTTTTATTGAATAACCAATTGTTCTAACCTTATTCAGTGTGTCCTTCATATGTGCATTGATTCTCTTAGTTTAGCATGAAGCATCGATATGAATTTTATTTAAAAAAAAATAAAAAACAAAAATATATTTTAGCATTTTATATTAATAATGGTTATTAGTGTGCCTTATTAGTTCAACACTAGGATGTTATGTTTGTGAGTGCACTGGTGCGTTTGTTCAATTTTGGCGCACCGATGTAAAAAACCTTCACAAAAACCTCTAACCGCCCAGCTACACTACAACCTTTTCTATAAACAGAGAAGGGATCATTTTTCCATGAAGGTTTTGTAAAAACCTCCATTACAAGGTGGTATCCTTGTAGTGGGGTACCCAAAGTTTAAATTTAAACTCGGGGTGCATTGAGGATTCAACAAATGAAAACACACTAGACGAACCATTGAATCTCTAATAAATTGTATCAAAGGAATTCATTTTAGACTTGACAAAATGGGTCACTACACTTGCTTCTCTTCATGATAAAACTCTTAATTTTTCTTTATGACCAAATTAAGAAAATTGGTTAAGTTGACTATAAATCCAAAAAGAGTAATTTTTTCCTTTGGCACAACTTAGCCAAAATTGAAACCACAACCTAATACTAGCATCTTCAAGGACTAATAATAATATCTCCAAACCAAGTTATTAGCCTCTTGGTGTTTCTCTACTGCATGCGAGAATCCATAGCCCTACCAAAGTCACTACAATAACACAAAGATTTCTCTACCGCTAATAAGTGTCCATAACCCCTGCGAAGATATCTACATTTCCCTAGAGACTTGTATTCCTTCCCCCAATCTCTTGTTTCAAGATATTTTGTTTGAATTTATTTGAAAGAATAGGGGAACATCAACTTTATTTATCTTATGGGGATGGTTTCAATTTTACGAGGTTTGATCCAACTGGCTTGGGTTTTTTAGAGAAGTTATTTTCAGACAAGTAAGTCTACACTATAATTGTCCACCTTGAACTAAGATGATTAATTTTAATGTTAATTATATGATTTGGGATTTTCCCATCCTTCTTGACTTTGTAACTAGATGGGCCTGCAAAATGTATAATCTTTTGGAAACTCTTTTAATGTATTTAACTATTTTGGGGAAAGAGAGTTAAATGTGTGCTACATTTTTGGGCTTCTTATGTCAAAAAATTCTCAATATGAATTTTATCTATATATGTTATATTATGGATGTCCACTTTATTCTACTACAACAATTTTTCATAGGATTACAACACTTGAGGAGGTGGAAAAAATTCCTTTGGTGGTCCAAAAGAAGGAAATTGGCAATGTTCAATAGCATCTTCAATATAATCCGTGATATTCAAACAAACAACCCATCCATCCACTTGTATTTGATATTTCTAGGATATTTCTGGCCAATAAACCAAATCCTGCTTAATCTCAGCCACTTCCTCTCAAATTAAGAGTCAATTATTTAGGGATTCTTCCCTTGTTTCCTTCTATGTTACTTTCACAAACTCAAATTGGTATTGTGTCTTCTCATGTGCAACTTTCTAGGCTAAATTTTCCTTATATAAAATTGAAAATTTTAAGCTCAACTCATATAGTTAAAAAGTTCTCCTATAGGAATTTTTGATCATTTAAGCATTGGCTACATTTTCCTCAAGATCATATTCAATAAACTATGTGACTAATCCCTAGGTTGATTTGTAATACTCAACTTGATTTTCTACGAATATTATCCTTTTTCATATTTTTGAATGCTCAAATCCTAAGTTCGAGCTTTGTCTAAAGTGGCATGGGTTATTTCCAACACTGTTGAGACCAATTTTGATAGTGTGGTCATTTTAGTGTCTAAGACCTCCACTTCAATTGTACGAATCATAGAATTATCTAGGCTTAGCTTTGTTTTCCTCCTGTTTACTTGAAAATTGTTTGTTTTCTTTTATTATATGCTATCATTTCTAATTCAACCACATCATCAATAGGATTAGTAATTGGTGTGTTTTAGAACAATAACAAATTTTCTAATTTTCTAGGAGTTATCACTTCTTCAATAACAATACTTTTTCCATTGTCAATGCTTGTTGCTTCTTTTAGAATGAATACGTCTTCCATAGTTTTATAAAACCATTCATTAGTTTGTTGAGGATTGTACTATTCTTGAGTCTTCAATGTGTTTGTATTCTTTTGTTGTTGATCACCAATCCATGTATTATTTCCTTTAGTTGCTTCTTTCCATTTTTTTTCCTCTTCCTCCAAATTCATAGCATTTTCTACTACATTCATAATTTCCTATGCTTCTAATCTTTCCTTTTCCTCATCATATTTCTTTTGTACTCTCTTATCAACTTCTACTTTTTGTTCTTCCTACTTCTGTTTATTTTCAAGTCCATCTCTACCTTCTTCTTCTTTTTTCCCTAGATCTTCTTTTGTTTTCTCTAGAACCTCAACTTGTCTTTTTAGTCTTTCTATTTCAACTGTATTTTTATCTTTTCTTCTACGTCTTTTTTTGTTTCTCACTTCTTCAATTTTATTCTTCCCATTTAATTCCTTATCCTTTTGGGAGGATGAGGGTTGTCCCTTTGGAATGGTTCTCTCCTTTACTTGTGTCTAGGAAATAACATTTTTTTAGAATTACTCATGCTCCCATTTCTCATGATCATATGGCCAAGATATGTTTAAAAACTCATTGTACCTCAAAAATATCCCCTTGGGATCATTTTTTCTAAACTACCCATGAGGAAGCCTATACTCAATCATTGCATTATCTTCCTATTTTGCAACTTAGGAGCTAGTCAATTGATAATGGCCAATGTAAAAGTTTTAAGGACTAAAACCTTTTTCTTCTATCCTTAGTTAATGATGCATTAAAACCATAAAGAAAGGTTTGATATGCTATATCTCCTAAGATTGACCTATCTGGTACATGACAAGTGTAATACCCCCAATTGGTAGCCTGATATGTTTGTGCATACCTATTAATTTAGGTAGGTGAGACAATATTGTTTTGTAATGGAGTGCCTTGTATGCATGTTTTTTTAGGTTAGAGAGCCTATATATTGTGGTTGGTAAGCCAAGATTTTTATTTTTGTAATCACATTTTATATCTTAGTAAAAATACATCACTATTGTAGGCCTGAAGATGAAAAGAGTATGGGGGGATAGGACTCCACAAGAAGGAAAGGGGGATAGGAATTGTAGAAGTGAACTAAGTTAAAAGGGGCTTAAGCCAAAGGAATATAATAACATATTCCTAAGTCATTAGTCCTTTTGATGTGACTTTTTAATCCTAAGTTCCTAAGTGGGGGATAGGAATATAAAAGGGTGGATAGGATTCTAGGACAGGGAAAGGGGGATATGAATTGTAGAAGTAGGCTAAGTTAAAAAGGACTTAAGCCAAAGGAATATAATAACATATTCCTAAGTCCTTAGTCCTTATGATATGGATTTTTTATCCTAACTTCCTAAGTGGGGGAACAAATTACCAAGTGGGAACCAAGGATTTCCTTGTATGACAAGTGTCATGAAAAGTGCATGCATATTTAAGCCACGATCTTAGTGAGTTTTGGGAGAGGGATTCACTCATTCAAACTGCATGGGAAATGGGTGATTTGATCCAAATTATATTGAGAATGACATGAAGGCAGAGATATAACAAGGAAAAAAAAAGAGTTATTGCACAAAACATAGTAATATAGTTAAACTCAAATTCTATTAATGATTGTCTAGAATACAAAAGACTGTAAAATGCAAATCACACAAGCTAGCTAGAATGTTGGTAGCTTATCTTTGAAGAGTGAGATATGATGACTATGCTTATTCACAAGAATTTGATTGCAAAGAGGCCAAAAATGCCTCTTTAATATCAAGCATCAATGAGGAAAACCTAAACATCCAAAAAACTAACACTAGAAGATGAAATTCCAAAATGTTTGAGGGCCTTGATGTGGTTAGTTGATATATCAAATTCCCGGGGGAACAAATGTTTCATACGATCTCCATTTGGGGTTCTTAGTACCCTGTTAGAAAGGTATAACTAAGGATTACACATTCCATTCGGCCTAGAATATACCTTTGAATACATGATAGGTACTATCATGCTAAAACAATGTCATTTAAAGCCTCAAAATGACCCCATAAGTTTGGGACCCGAAAAACCATAGAAAAAATTCCAAGATGTGGAACCATTCTAAATTAGTGTGACAGGTGGGTGGAAATTCCTTAGGAATCAATACTTCCTATTGCTTTAAGTTCCTCCATCATATGGGGGAACTTATACTTAATACAACTCCTAGTGATCCACTTGTCTTGGTGAAGAAGTTGCCCTAATTTGACGACCCGATAGAGTTGGATTTTCTACTAGCAGGTGCCCTTCATATTAGTGTCCATGATCCATTCAAATTCACCTATTCAATGTAGTCAGGATTGAATTTTGTAGGGACCAAGTGCTTTTCCACATATGAAGTGTTTAGGGGAGGTGTAAATATGGTCTAAGACTTCAGGGATGATTTTAGGGGCTAAATTTCGCTCATGGGCTAATTTTCCAAGGTTTTTTCCAAAAACATATTCATTATTCTAAAAATGATTTGCCCAAATTCTATAGGATAAAATTGTTTTACCTTAAAAATCACCAAAAATTTCTACAAACTATATAAAATCCTTAGAAATTTGAATATTTTTACAAAAATATCACCAAAAATTTTATAGTTGGAATATGAAGGATTAGTAATATTCGCCAAGGTTTCTACACTTTAAAATAAATTTCCATCCTTAAAATCATCCCTGGTCTAAGTAGTTCCATATTAAATCTAGGGTGTAATCCAAGGAAAGAGGGAATACTTAATTCAAAATCATTCTCACCAAAAACCTTAGTGATGGTGTAAGGCCCATATCGAAGTGGGAAGAGATACCAATGGGGTCCTTTGAGTCACTCTTTCTACAAATGAAACCATACCTTATCTCCCACCTAAAACTTGTGTGGTACATGATGTTGATCGTGGTATTGCTTGTACCTGGCATTGTATTTTTGCAAAATATCATGAAATTGTTGTTAGATGTTCCAGATTCACTCAAAAAATTTAGATACTAGATAAACCTCAGTTTGAGCATGGGAGGACACTTCATGTGTAGCTACAATTGACAGAGCTAAGTCATTGGGGCCCAATGGATGGAACCCAAAGCACACTTGAAAATGGCAATGGAAAATGGAGTTGTGGAGGGATTTGTTGTAACTGTGCTGAACATTATGAAGGCTGTCATCCCATGTGCATGGATGTTTGGAATTGTACATCCTCAAGATATGGAAAATCATCCTATTGACTACCTCTCTTTGTCCATCGGTATTTGGGTGGAAGGAAATTGATTTGGTCATCTAGTTGGTGTCAATCATCGACCATAGTATGGACCAAAAAGTACTCACAAACCTACTTTATCGATCTAAAATAATTGTCCTTGGGATCCCAAACACGTTCAAAGAATATCTTAGTGGTGGCATAGACTGTGATGCTTTTCTTGTTGGGTGCCAAAAATGCCATCTTAGAGAAACAATCAATGACCACAAAGACACGATCATTCCCATGCTTGGTTGAAGGAAGATTGGACATGTAATCCATGGAGATGGACTCCCAAGGCCTATGTAGAGTAGGAAAAGGGGTGTATAGCCCCTATTTCTTGGAGGTGGGTTTGGAAATGGCACATACAGTGCAGGATACAAAATATTTTGGAATAATGCCACTGTTTTTTCCACACCAAAGTGTCATGTTGCCCAACTCTAATGAGCTTCCCAAATAATCTTTGCAAAATCATTTGAAGGAACATAGAGATGGCTTAGAAAGCATAGTAGTCCATCCTGGAGATGAAATTATGAAATGGTTTCCATGCGCTCATTGTTTGATAGGTAATAGAAACGTTAGAGACATTATTGCATAATTGTGGCCACCCATACGTCTCATGCCCATAGTGTCAATTTGAAGGAAATCAATGCATTCAATTTCATATCTGAAAATTACTTGCAAGTGACCTCAAATAGTAAACTAGGGTTTTTATCACTGAATAATTTTACACTGAAATTATGAAAGAAAATTATAGCGGAAGCACAAAATTTAGAGAGAAATCATTCATACACAAGAGACACAATTTTTTCATTAAGTAAAATTTCTAGATTGAGAAGTTCCAAGGAAAAAATCGGTCCTCTCAGCAAATTAAAAATTCAACAAAAATCTTGGAAAACCCTTCCAACTTGAAAAATTTCTATATGTCTTGTTGACGTCACAATCATATGGTTGACGTCACAAGTACGACCTTCCTTCTCTACACGTGTCATACAGACCACACTTGTGACCTATTTTTGTTGTTGTATAGTTCACATGTGTGGTACAGACTGTATGAATCACACGTGTGACTTGTTTATATATTGTTGTCACATGTGTGATTGTCTCTCCCTCACATGTGCAACCTCTCTCTCTTGACAAAAAATTAGAAAAATAGAAAAAACCAGAAAACCTAGGCCATATTTTCCAAAGTGAATAATTTCCTTGCTAAAATGTTTCCTCCCAATCTCCTTGGCACAAGCACTCACAGACTTATTCCAACTCGATAATGTCACAATGAGATGTGTCAGGTGTCTCCTCACATTGCCTCTCCTCTAGGAGTCTAATGAGTGAGTTTAGGAAACCTTGTAAACTCAACATAAAATTATAATTGTTTATTCCTCCATGTGGGTGTGAAGCCCCAACCAATCCCTAGCACAATATCCAAGGGTTTTTCTTAAAATAAAAAGTAAAATGTGAGTGCCAAAAAATATTCCCACATTCCCAACACAAAGGTCAATGTGGTAATACCTCACAATGCTACAAAATCATCAACACTCCCTCTTAGCAAGGGAGGTATTCCATCCACCATCACCTGGAAGTATGTCAGTCTCCCACACTAGAAATGGCTTTGTCTCCCACACTGGATCTGCTACCACAATTTCTCCCTTCGAAATAGAAGAAATCATATTGTATGACATGGACACTTCTTGGAAGACACCCTTCTCCTAGAAGCATCCCGCTTCTGATCTTCCTTCCTGGTTTCCTCAACCCTTGACACCTTCCTGAGAGTCTTGGAAGACTCCTCTCTCCCACTTGAACATGAAGGTTGACTTCCTCTAGATGATTGAATCTCCCTCTCAGCCTACTGACTTCCTATGAATTCTGACTCCCTCTGATTCTGCAAAACCTTTAGAGTTATCCGCTCCTTATCCTTAGTCACTTTCCTGCTACTTTCCATAGCTCACATAGCCTGGCCCTTTATCCTATACAGGTTTCTCTCTCTAACTCCAAGAACTAATGTTGTGTCTAAGCTATATCCTCTGGGAATGAACAACTATTGTCCATCTCGAAATAAAACCACATATCCCTTCTCCTCAATTGCTAATATTGAGAGCACACTCTTCCTAATTTTTGGCACCCATAACACATTTGTCACTCTCAACACATCTCTTGACTCCATTCAAAATGGCATTGTTCCATATCCCTACACTACATTGTTACAACCTTAATTCTTACCCTACAGGACAATGAGGATGTCATAAGAGGATTAAGTCCCTAATGCATCTTTTTCCTAGTGTTTCACACCTTTTGGATCCTTTTTTACCCAACTTTAGGCATCCTCACAGGACACCTAGCAGAAAACAAGTGAGGCCCTCACTTGACACTAGTTGTGCAACCCACAAGGCACTGCCAAGTTTCTATAATTGGGGAGTTATGAGGAAAGATGTGAGATATGAGATGGATCTTAGTGGCTAGGACCTAGGAACTCACATCATTCAAGTTTCTAGTGGCCTCTAGAAGATCTATAAGCCTCTCCCAAGCCTCCTCCAAGAGATATATAATAAAGGAAATCCTTGGAAAAAAGGAGGAAGAATTCAATAGCAAGATTATGCTTCCAAACTACAGAAGCAACCAGCCAGAAGTCATTGGATCCTAGCATGACCAAGGAGTTGTAAGGAAGAGAAATGAGCAAGGATATTGAAGGAGCTTACATCAACAATCAAGGTATGAAATTGTGATGTAAGTTTCTATTTACAATTAATAGATCATTTGGTTTTCCCCTGAATTTTTGTTTTTGGAATATGCATATTTAGATCTGATTATATAATTGATTAATCAAGATAGATCTAAGGTATTAGTGATTATTCTTAACACTAGAGAAAATAAAAAGGGTTGGTAGTGTTTGTTACTTGTGTGCAAGAAGCAAGTGATTGGATATGGAGTTGGATCTACATATCTACACCAGTCGGGACATACAGGAACAACCAACAAACAAAGGTTTGCCTATATACCCCTCTTGTGTGTAAAATAATTATTTTCCTTTGATATAGCGGGAAAAACCCCCTATGAACTACACTAGGGTTCAACATGTAGGCAGATCTAACCGTCTAAAAGTCTCCTACTTTTCTAACTACCCCAAATATACCCAAAATTCATACATCAAAGACAAAGTGAAAAGATTAGGTAACTTTACCTTTTACTCCACGTCTGGTGTCGATCCTCTCACGTTTGATAGCTCCACTGACTACAAGCCTCATCCCAAGGTTGGTCTGCATTCACAAACAGATAAACAAGAAACTACAAAACATACATCTCATATATAAATCATGGGTTGGATGTTAGAATGACAGATAAATTGAATACAAATATTTGACACATCATATTTTGGGACAAAAAAAGTATTCCTTTTATTGATATCACAATGCTTACTTACAACAAGCTCGGCTACTGCTCCACAAACCTGGTCCGGGATCCTCTTCACCAAGCTCCAACTGCGCTTCCATGTATCTTTCTCCTCTCACGCTTCTTCTAGGGAAATGGAATAGGCTTATGATGGAGGAAAAAGGGCAAGAATGGGAAATTCTTGTGCAAATCTCACAAGGTGGATGCAATTCTTGGGGCAAGGAGGGGATGTGAAACGGGAAGAGTTTCACTTTTCTTATGCTTATGTTATGAATGAGACCCCAACACCTCTTTTTATATGACAAAAGGATGTTTATTCGGTTTGGTGACAGGCTATAGGTGGTGGATTAGTTGGGAAACTACCCAATATCCCGTAATCTCAATGAATTCCTTGCAACTTTTGTGAGCATACGCGGGTTGTAATTGTGTAGCTAGCATACATATGTGGGATATAGTGATGCAACAAGTGTGTGTATGTGGGCATTAGTGGTGCAGGGTGCGTACATCTTCAAAAATAGTGTTTTTAAGAAGAGTTGCGCAGTGATGGCTTGGCAAAATTTGCATGTAAGAGGGCCAAAATCCAGGTATGCATGTATGGAGAAATTTAGGTTTATAATAGAAGCCCCATAACGTGTGAGGTCATAAGAGAATATGATGGCCAAAATACATTACAAAATCTTCACCAATGTACGGAGTGAGTGAGCCTGGGATCAGAGTTCGGGAGGTGCTATCTATAAAAATAACATTTTTTTCTCCAAGGTGGGCATACCCATGCTTGGGATGAAATAAATCATGGTTGTCAATAAAATACATTGTATATCCATGTCATATAACTATATAAAGTGTATCCATGAGCAATACACAATGGATCTACATCTCAAAATCAAAGATATACATGTATAATATCCATCTTCAAGAAGAAAATGATGTCTGATGGATGGAGATGAGGTCTTCAGAGCTCGAGCAACAACTTTGAGATCTTCAAAAATCGGGTAGGAGTGTAATGTGAGTGTACGAATTCACTACCCAGAGGTATTCAACGACTTGTCAAGAGTAGACAATAGGATCTCGGTGATTAGGCAGGGAACTTCATTGATTTCGAACAAGGACTTGATTGGACTTTCGGGATGGTCGGACATGAGGTCAAGATACAAATTGCAGAAAGGCCGATTCAAGTTGGGTAAAAATTTCCTTAGAAAAGAGCACGACTGATGAACAAACTTAGTCAGCATGACATTGACATAAGTTCATGATGCATGAGGCAACACAAACTCTCCATGTGTTTGGAAGGATAACCAAACTAAGGAGGACACAACTCTATGTAGCGAGAACAACCTCCTAAGGTCATATTAAATCCAAAATCTTGAAGAACAAATAAAAGGATGCTCTTTGTCCAAGGGCGACTCATTGTGCTGCCAGAAAAGAAAATATATTTCCCGTCCTCTTTTTGGGGTATTTTTGATTTATTTTTGTCTTTTTCAATATTTTTAAAGAGCTTAAAAAAGAATAAAATAATGCTACATTAAAAAGGAGGAACGAGTGTCGCAAGCATACTAGTTCCAAGCACAAGGAAAACACTAATACTTAGAGAAAGGATACATGTGTAGGAAAAGGACACTCGGGGAAAATTCCTCCATGGGTCAAGGTGTCAGGTTGCAGAGGCAAAGTGCTACAAGGCTTGCGTATAAGGCATGCTTCAAAGGTTCAGTTGAGAGAAAAATGGATTCGGCATTAGGCCAAAGACATAGAGATGAAAATGTGATTAGCAGGACACGATGAAACCCCCTTCAATGTACTTTTTACAAGCCCAGAGAAGGTAAGATCAGTGGTTTTTTCACGTTTAGAGAGTCTGAAAAAACGTAAAAGAAGACTCCACTAGGGTACCTTTTTCAAAAATAGGCCAGTCAGCTAGAAAAAGGGATAAAATAGCACCTAAAAGACATCTATTTAGAACCATTTTAACGAGTGTGACACAAACAAGATCACTTGGAAATCTTCTCAATTTTAAGGAGTCTGAAAAGAGCTTAACTATAGACTCCATATGGTGTGTTCTCCTGGACCAATTTAACAAGTTTGAAAGAACAAGGTCACTCAGAAATCTTTTCAATTTTAAGGAGTTTGAAAAGAGCTTAACTATGGACTCCGTATAGTATGTTCTTCTGGAACAATTAATGAGTGTGAAGAAACAAGGTCACTCGACAATATTTTCAATTTTAGGGAGTCTGAAAAGAGATTAACTATGGACTCTGTGGGGTTTCCTTTTTCATAAATTTAGTCACTCAGGCCCGAAAAAGGGTTAAACTTATACTTGAGAATACTCTTCTAGAGAACCTAAGTTCCTACAGTATACCTTTTTTCATAAAATTGAACATTCGGACTAAAAAAGGGGTAAACTACCATCGAACAGATGTGCCTTCAAATTTTAGTTTGATGAGCGTGAAGGACAACACAATCGCTCGAAAATATTTTCATGTTTAGAGATTCTGAAAAGGGCTTAAAGAAGACTCTTTTTCAGGATTCCCAAGGGTGAGGCCAAGAGTGATGACACATCAGACATATGAGGCTCAATATCATAATCATGACAGGAATAAAAGGACTCCCAAGCCTAAAGTCATTGACAATGACATGAATGCCAAAATGCAACTAGGGTCTACTTAGGGAATCCATGTAGAGGTAGGCTCTACCACCTTACCATGACACTTCTAAAGTAGCAATGATGGTTCTGTACCGTAGTTTGGTGGGGTTGATCCTATGGAAAAGTGGAAAAGACAATGAGATGTAGAAAGTGGAGGTGGAATCCTAACTTAAATGCAAAGAAGTTGGAAAAACGACTTTTACCAAAGGACCTTTAAAAGTGACCCATCTCCCAAAAAGTTTTCCAAACCAAAAGTGAAGTGTATCATAACATCCAATGAGAAACTCAAGAACCATATTAAATGATTTTCAAGCCAGAAAAAACGACAAAAGGGTCCAAAAAAGTGGCAAAAAATCCCAAAAAAGTCTATAAATAGAAGTTGACAGCTCATTTTCACCATTGCAAATTGAGAATTAACTAAAAAGCTAAAAATACCCCTTTGCTAAAAGAGTTGATTCTGGGAGCTTCAGAAGACAAAATGAACTTCCGCTTGGACCAAGTTAGTACAATCCAACCCCTCTTTCATAACTTTACTTATTTCATGCATTTCTTTTAGTTTTTTGGGGGGCACACCCTCCTAAAAAAGGTAGCCCTACCTGTACATGGGTTGTCTAAGGATAGCCCATGTATTCCCGTGGGAAGAAAACAATTTGCCCACATTCATATGTGACTATGTCCAAGACAACCAGCGTACACCCTCAATAACATGGAAAAAATGAAAATACAAGAGCTAACTCCCTCCATGAACTTGTCATTTGACAAGATGTATGTCCACTAGAGAGGGAGGGAGCACGAGGACATTGATATCTTGGTCGAAGAGGAACCTGATGTTGTCGCCTCATTGAAAAATGTAGGTTATGGAATTTCTTTCGGTGTCCACTCATGAGGGCACAACCCAGGCTGTTGAATGCCTTAGTGGATTATTGATGCAAAGGCATTTATTCTCGAGGGGCAGTCATTGACTCCAACAACTGAGGACATATAGTTTCTGACTGGCCTCTTGAGGAGAGGGGAACCAGTCAACTTGCATTCATTTCCCCCCGAGCCCCACAACATCGCTGAGCCAATCATACTACATTGCAAGGCCGACACTAAGAAAGTAGGTTCTCAGGTGCCAATCCACAAGATCACCAACCTATCACTGAAAGTGATAGTTTTACTCATTGGGAGGATCATTGGATATGCAACTTTACATCAGGCCTCTTGGGCGCACATGTATTGTGCAGTGCAGTGCTTAAATGCATGAGTGTTCGACTGGAGCATGACCATGCTTGACTGCATGAAAGACAAATTACAGAGTGTCGTGGGAGAAGTAACAAAAACTTCGGGTTTGGTACAATTTTGTGCTCGTTCTTCTTAAAGAGGGTACCTAGCATGATTCCACGAGAGACAATACAGGGGCATGTGGCCTCCTTCCCAGAAGTGTGTATATGGGTGGCATTGTTGCTGCGATAGGGGGGAGGAAGGACCATAGAGTCCTTCGACGATACATTCTTTGACTAGTGGGCATGGAAGATTCCAACAATAGAGGACTACCCCTATGTCAGAATCAACTTTTCCAGGGATCCAAACATGCCTATAATGATTCCCTCCTAATTTCACAGGGAAAGAAGGAATGATTCCATGTGGTCCAAAAGAATGATCATCGAAAGTAGTAAACAGAGTAGGTGATGGAGACAAAATAGGTTGGCCAATGGCCTTCCAACATGCCAACGAAATCATGCAAGTCGAGACACCCTCATCAACCACCATACGAAAAATATTTTGAGTAAAATATTTTGTAGGGTGAGCCACTACTATTTGGAATGCAATGTGGTATGGGAGATGAGGTTTCAAGTCAGTTGTATCAAGCATTATCATTCCCAGATTACAAATCTCGACAGATCCTAAGGAAGATAACAAAGCCTTTATCTATGAAGGGAAGCTCTGGAGGACCTCCAAAGCGGACATCACGCAAGGGGTTTGTAACAAATCCTCCACCACAGAGTAGTTATGGGCGGCCCTCACATTTGGATTATGTGAAGTTTTCTTGAACGCCCCCTTCGGGATACATGTCATTGTTTCACCCATCATCTTCTCAATCTGGAGGGGGACATCTGGGTTTACAACTTCCTTACCGTTTTCAACAAAATCCAACATTTTGTAATTGTGTTCCCTATATTCTATGTGAGAGTCACCTTTCAACATATAAACATTCGTGATCGAGAATTACTAGAAGACGAAGGGGGTCCCTGACTGCCCTCATCTGTGCTTGTAGAGGCTTGAGTCAAATTTTTCCCATGTGGATATGGGTTCGTTAACACAATAGGATACAGCTACACCAATAAATTTTGGGCCTCCCCAAGTCGAGGGTAGAGGTGAGTCAAATGGTCTTTCGTGCAAAGGTTACACAGATACTTCAACATTCTCTTCTCTGTGTTGCCTCGACCAACATTGTTAGTGGGTTTCTTATCCCCCTTACCCTTCTTGTTTCACTATTTTTTATTCCCTTCATGTTGTTGGTTGGCCTTTGGGTTTGTAATGCACACTATGTACATCTGACGTTTGAGTAGGGGGAGCAGCCAAAACAGAGGTTTGGTTGGCCGTTGTCTGTTTTATCGGCAATTATTGCAATTGATTCGACAATTGATCAGTGGGATTTACTTGTGCTGAACCAACTATACAATCGACATGTGGTCCAGAATTGTGTCTGGCCTTGTCAAGGATGGACCGTGATGCATCTGGTAAAACCCAATAGAGAAAACCAGACTAAGAGTATATCAGTTCAAGATGTTGAGCTCTCATTATCGCCTCTTCCTCTGAAAACACTCCCGACATTGCAAATTCCTTGGATAACTGGGGTACCAAAGACTTAAGGAACCTCTCCAGTACTTTTATCAAACTCTACCAAAGACTTAAGGAACCACACCAGTACTTTTATCAAACTCTTTCAACGCCGCCATTCTCAGATGTGATACAAGATATGATTGGCCTTTACTTACTCAAAATTGGCCAACAATTCTGTGCCGACATCGTATCTCACAGGTAGTTTGAAATGATTCAGAAAAACCATTGCTAAATCACTAAAGCAAGAGTATATTGAGCGGTCGAGCTCAATGTACCACTTCACAACACTCCTGATAAGAGTGCATTGAAATAGACACAATTGTATGAAGTCATCTCGCAAAGAGTTCGACGAGCACCATAGGTGAAAAGTGGTTAGGTAATCACCTAGATCTTCGTTAGTATAACCTTCAAACTTTGGAATGTCTGAGGGGAACCTCGTCGGCATAGGAGACCAATGCGGATCATGACAAATTGGGTCATTTAGCAACCTTGACAAGTCTGGAAAATGTAACGTCACGATAAATGGTAGTTTGGGTTGTTGACTATGTACAGGGAGAAAGGATCCTAGAGTTTGACTGGCACCAGGTTGCTAGGAAAAGTTGGGCTGCTGACCAGGGTTCTGGTAAATACCATGGCCTTGGCCAGTGAATGGATACTGCATTTGTTGGGACATCATCGACTGACTCCCTTAGTTGGACGTTGAGGGCTAGGCGGGGATTGCTCCCTGTGTCGTGTTCCAAAGATTCTGGAAAGGGTTTCCCCCTACCGATCCGACGGGAATAGGTACTGAGCGTTGCTCGAGGTTCCATTAACTATAGAAGGGGTTTCCCCCGGTCAACATCCTTGACGAGGGAACTACTCCCTGCCACGGATTTCAGAGTCCTTGTGAGTAGAAGACTCCTGTGTTTTCCCCCTGTGTAGGAATAGTACCCTGCACAAGATTTTGTTGTCCAAAACCAGGGTTGCCCCTGGCCGAGACGGCAGTTGACGAAAAATAGTTATTTCAAAATGCATCGAACAAATAGAATGACATTGAACCCACCAGTGTGGTGTAGGAATAAGGTCCTATAATGGATGCTCTAAACAAACTATAGTTCATGTTTGGCTTGACGGGTTGTTGGGAAGTACCGTCAAGCGAGGGGGACGAAGGAGGTATATGACCCCCACCGTAAGGGAAAGTTTTATAGGGGGCTGAGGTGCCCACCATAGACTCTCGCAAAGTAGTGTTTGAGCTCCCTGCCCCCAAATCCATGGTCTGTAGGGTGGAGTAGGTGAGGATGGAGTTTGTATCAAAGTCGGGCATCCCATATGAAAACAGAGGGCGCATCGCACTATGTGTGAATGGAGCAGTGATCATCGCCATAGATAGAATCAGATCATTGCCTGAGGTAGAGGCGGTCGAGACCATTGTGGTCTGGATCGACGAAGGTGAGTTAGGAGGTAGAACACCCCCTGTAGTGGCATCCATTGAGGGAGTTTGAGGATTCCCTGATGAAGTAGAAACATTTGTTTCCATCACTACTTGCAAAACTAACTAACGCTCCTGATGTGTTACCCTTGGAGGGGCAAGTTGTATCAAAAGTGGCACCAACAAGTTAGTGATCAGAGGGTTAAATGGACTGAGAGCTTCTACTCCAAGGTCAGAAATAGTTGGTTCCTCCATATTCGAGTCCTCTCCTCTCAAAGTTGGCTCGGGAACAATTTCTTGTGGCTCGGTCGCCTCAAATGACCCTTGATGGTCAAGTCTTCACCGTAATGGTGGAAGTGGTGGCTCCAATGTAACCGACGGTAGGCCCAGAAGCCTTCGTGACCGACGGGGCTCTTGATCTTCCACTTTATGAGAATATCAATGACATAGTAAGGATTTTACTAATGTTGAAAACCAAGCACACACAAGAAACGTTCCTACAATATAAAGCAAGCAAAACACTATCTAGTTGGAAGAACAATTACACCAACCAGCACTAGAGAAACTTACCAGTGCAAATGAAACTCGAACATGGAAGCACCCTCTGAGTATACTCTGCAAAGTTTGGCTCGATGTCTACCCTATGTATAATGGTATACCACTGCAGTCACCTGTGTCAATCCCTAAATTAAAGGAAGCTAAGTTTCCAGCTCGCGAACAGTCACCAGTCGGGTATAGTTGACAGTCAAGTGGACCGCATTGAGCAGGGTAACAAAGCTCGAAACCTACCGAGGGTATCAGAATCAAGTGGTTCACAAGACAACTAAGGATCTCAAACAGATTCGAGGTCCATGAAACTCCATAGGAAAATGCAACCAATAGAATCCCACGACAAGTCCTCAATATGTGTTCCCCACTACACTTGGCTCGGCTTAGCAGGGGTTATCTCCGCTACCTTTCTGCATGCGACCTCATGTTTAGACCCTGTGTTAGAGGGGGGTCTCGGATAAATTTCACGTTTACTGGAATTTTTACCCTCCCTAGCTCTGACTCCAATGTTTGTTTTTAAGCCTTGAAGAGTTTCCTCTCCAACCTAATCCAAGGCTGTAGCCTAGACTAGTTGATTGACCCTACAAACATAAAGTCTAGTTGATTTTAATTGAGCGTTAATTTTAGATGGCTTGTTTTAAGTCAAGGAAATGGCAATGAAAATAGTGGTGTGTTTTAAGAGATGAAAAATAGGAAAAGTAAACGAAACTGGAAGAAAAATTACTTCTAGTTAAAAAAATAGATTTTGCAACTAACTCTTTAACCAAATTTTCACAACTTTTTATAAGATCTTTTAAAGGAAAACCTAAAATGAAATTCCGCTCGACTACGAGCTACTTAATGTTCTAATAAATCAGTAAAGAACTTAAGAAAATAACTATTTTCCCTAACAAGCAAAGTAACTAGCCCAACTACTTAACCAAACCAAGAAATGAAATCTTTTTCTGTTTTTTTTTTTTTTTATGCTTCAAACAAGAAACTTGAAATAAATTCTTTTTCTTTTTATTTAAAGCAAGAGAAAGGGGGAAAAGTGAAAAACAAGACAAGACTGAAAACTTAACCTCTAGCCCACTACGGTTTTCAGGGAGTCACTAAAGACACCTAATAGGCTGATCAACAAAACTCAAAGACTTGCCTAAAAACATTCTGAACTAAACACAAGAAATATTTAAAAAGATAACCAAACTAACATCAAACCCATGCTTCGACTGTAAAAACAAAGACACTGTACTTAATCAAGAAATCTTGAGAAGTAAAAATTCAATCAGGGAAGAGGTTGAATGCCTCTTCTTAAAGAAACAATTTCTTGACACAGACATGCAACTGACACTTCAGGAGCCTGCGTATGTATGTGAGCTGTCTAAAAGCAGGGCATGTATGTATGGGTTTTGTACCATACCAGGCCGCATACACCTCTGTAACTTCTAAAAACAAATAAAATAAACAGGTAGACTGACAGGGTAGGGAGAACTGGTATGGCACCAACAGGTGACCAAAATCCCTTAAAGACTCAATAGACTCATAAATAAAATCAAAAGGTAAAAACCAATCAAACACCCAAATAATCCCCTAAAACCCTAGAGGTTTCCCTAGTATCGTCATCATTTCTGCTATAGCAAGAAAACCCCCCTATGGACTACACTAGGTTTCAACATGTAGGCATATCTAACCGTCTAAAAGTCTCTTACTTTTATAGCTACCCTGAATATACCCCAAATTCATACATGAAAGACAAAGTGAAAAGATTAGGTAACTTTACCTTTTACTCTGCGTCCCGTGTTGATCCTCTCGCGTTCGATAGCTCCGCTGACTATAAGCCTCCTCCAAAGGCTGGCCTTCATTCACAAAAAAATAAACAGGAAACTACAAAACTTGCATCTCATATATAAATCATGGGTTAGATGTTATAATGAAACATAAATTGAATACAAACATTTGACACATCATATTTCGGGACAGAAAAAATATTCCTTTTATTGATATCACAATCTTTACTTACAACAAGGTCAACGATTGGTCCACGAACCTGGTTTGGTATCCTCTTCACCAAGCTCCAAATGCACTTCCATGTATCTTTCTCCTATCACACTTCTTCTAGGGTAATGGAATAGGCTTATGATGGAGAAAAAAGGGCAAGAATGGGAAATTCTGATGCAAATCTCACAAGGTGGCTGCAAGTCTTGGGGCAAGGAGGGGATGTGAAATGAACATAGTTTCATTGTTCTTATGCTTATGATATGAATGAGATGCCAACACCTCCTTTTATATGACAAAATGATGGTTATTCAGTTGGGTGATGGGCTATAGGTGGTGGATCAGTTGTGAAACTACCCAATAGCTCGTAATCTCAACGAATTCCTTCTGACTTTTAAATTTTTACAATTTTTGTGAGCATACGAGGGTTGTAATGGTGCAGCTAGCATACGTACACAGGATATAGTGGTGAAGCAAGTGTGTGTACGCATGAAGTAGTGGTGCAGGGCTTGTACATCTTCAAAAATAGTGTTTTTAAGAAGAGTTGCTCAGTGATGGCTTGGAAAAATTTGCATGTAAGAGGGCCAAAATCTAGGTATGCATGTATGGAGCAATTTAGAGTTATAATAGCCTTCTAGATCTAGGGAGAACCATAAGAAATCTAGTCCTCCTATATAGGATATTTAGGCTTATCCTAGGGAGATCTTACTGATCCATTCAATGAGATCCATGTGATAATTTTTACCATAAAATACATGCTTAGTACCCATACCATGTTCCACATACAAATATGAGTCATACTATGTGAATCTCTCAAACAAATCCCATGCTCCTGTCATATGACATGTGGCTCCACTATCCACAAACAAGTCCCACTACCAGAAACTGCATTCGAAATGGAAAATACTAATAAGAAATTCCTTTGAAGCCTATATGCAACCTCATCCACCTATGTTGATGATGCATGTTGCTTCCTACTACCTTTCTTTCGTTATAGACACTTTGAAGCATAATGGCTATGCTCATGGAAATAAAAACACTTGACCTTGCTAAGGTCCTTCTTCTTCCTTTGTTATGGATATGCCTCTCTCCTCATGTTATTCTTTCAAGAAATATTTCCTTCGCCCTTCTTAGCATGAGTAGCTAGGTCCAGGTTCTCATAATCACTACATTTTTGTATTCCATTCCTGGACTCTATCCGAGCCTCCTCCTGGATGCAATCGATCCATAATCTAGCAAATGGTGGAAAATTATCTCGTGCACAAATACCTTGCACAAATGGTTCCCAAGACCCATGAAAGCAATTCAATGCAACATTCACCAAATTTGTGTCATCAATTACCTCACCAATGGCTACAAGCTGATCATGAATCTGAGTGATACTCATGAGGTAGCTAACAACTATATCTAATATGGAAATCTCAACTGATTGGATCTAGTGCTTCAAAATCAACTTCCGGTTTGCATTCCTGCTTTGGTACAAGCCCACCAAAGCATAATACATGTCCTTTTATGTTTTCTTCTCAGAATTTTGAGGAATCAAGTGATCCTTCACAAAATCCAACAACATGCACTTGGCCTTCACTTCCCTCTTCTTATGAGATGCCAATTCCTGTGCATTATTTGGATCCAAAATCGCCATCTCAACATACTCTTTGATATCATTCTCTTCCATAAAAAATTAATTCTATCCTTCCAGGCCTAGAAATTAGTGGTCACGTACAACCCATCCTTAACTCTAAGAGTTCTCACCATTGTGTCCTGCCCAGAGGAAAAAATCTGCAGCAACAAAAATCTGCATCCACTTGCATCTCAAGAGACAACTCCCTCTCTCTCTAGAGCCTATGATATGATACCATGTCAATTTTTAGGCAATCAATGTTGTTATAGTCCAAAAATGCCTTATCTGTGCATACATGACATTGGCCTTTCTACTTACATACTTTGCCGAAATATTGTTGAGGCTTCCTCTTAAAAAACCATTTTTTGGATATTCCACACAACCTGTTGCACTAATATCACACGTACACATGCATATTGCATGCTATTTATCCCACATACATATGCGAGTTTCATGCTAGTTAGCCCGCATTTACCTCCAAAAGTTGTAAGAACTATAAAATTGCACGGAATTCGATGGATTTTAAAGGATATAGAGGGTTTCCTAACCATTTTACCCCTTGTAGCATGTCCCCAAACCGAATAACCATATTTTTCTCATATAAAAAGAGGTCTTGTGGTGTCCTTTAGAGAGACAAGCAAGAGAATAAGAAAACTTGACCAAAATCCCTTCCCCTTCTTAGCCCAAGATCTACATCCTATTCTAATTTTTGGCCTCAAACTTCCCCTCCAACCCTTTCCTCTTATGCAACCCTTCCTCCTTACCTAGGTGATAAGTTGGTTGTGAGAAGATAACATGGGATTCATGCAATTGGAGCCACGATAGAGGAGCCCAGGCCTGGTTCATGGAGTGATTTTCGACGAAGGTTGTAATCCTTTTTATCTTAACATTGGATAAAAGAGTTCATTCTTGCCCCAAAACCCTATGTCAACATGATTTTGTTGATTTGTGCATTTATATCTATTTATAAAATTTTAAAGTGATTAGTAGAGATAACATATGTTGTTGCATTGTATTCCTAACCTTTTGCAGGTCTCTTTGGGAGGAGACCAGTAATCTAGGAGGAAACAACAAGTGAAAGAGGTTGACACCAACCACAAGGACTAAAGGTGCATTCATTAATCCTCTTTCCTTTCTTTCTCATTAATTAGTTTAGTAGGTTTTGGGGTAGTTTAAGGGAAGAACTCTCTTTTAAGGGATTTAGTGCTCTTCCTTTACCTTTGACCTAGTATAGAGGAATTTTTCCCCGTAGCAAATGCATTCAATTTCATATCTGAAAATTACTTCTAAGAGACCTAAAATAGTAAATTATGTTTTTATCATTGAATAATTTTACACTGAAATTATGACAAAAAATTATTGTTGAAGCACAAATATCAGAGAGAAATCATCCATACACAAGAGACACCTTTTTTTTTGTTCAGTAAAATTTTCAGATTGAGAATTTCCGAGGACAAAACCAATCCTCTCAACAAATTACAAATTCAACAAGAATCCTAGAAACCCCTTCCAAAATGCAAACCCGTTGTATGGCCTGCTGACGTCACAACCATATGGTTTACATCACCTGTATGGACTTCCTAATCCGCATGTGTTGTACGGATCACATGTGTGGCCCATTTCTACTGTGGTACAATACATATGTGTCATACAGTCTATACAGATCACATGTGCAACATGTTTCTCTACTATTGTCACATGTCCATCTATCTTTCCCTCACACATGCAACTATTCTCCTCACATGTGCGACCTCTCTCTCTTGACAAAAAATCAGAACAACAAAAAAAAACCAAAAACCTTGGGCCATATTTTCTAAAGTGAAGAATTTCCTTGTTGAAATTTTGCCTCTCAATCTCCTTGGAAAAGTGCTCAGTCACTTATGCCAACTCCATTATGTCACAATGAGATGTGCCAAGTGTCTCCTCACATTGCCTCTCCTTTTATAGGAGTCTAATGAGTGATTTTAGGAACCCCTTCTAAGCTCAACATTAAATTAGAATTGTTTATTCCTCCATGTGGGTGTGAAGCCCCAACTCAATATTCAAGGGGTTTTCACAAAATGAAAAGTGCAATGTGAGTGCCAAAAAATATTCCCACATGCCTCACACCAAGGCCGATTTGGGAATACCTCCTGATGCTACAAAATCATCAGCACATAGGAGTTAAGAATTGTGGTTAGTGCCATAAATGGGTTTGAATGAGGAAATTTGTGACATGGTTGGTGCTTCCCTTCTTGTAATTGATGTTCAAGTGGAATTGTTGTAGGTACATGGACCAATTTTTATGGCATTTATTTTATAACTTTCCTTATGTCTATGAATTGGATAGACTTGTGATCAGTGTGGATGATCATTTCCTTGCCCAGAATGTAATGCTTCCACTGTCAACATGCCTGCATAATGGAGTACATATATTTTTTGTAGGTGGGGTATCTGAGAAAAACATCATATAGTGCTTCACTCTGATAGGTCATTGGATCCCCATTCTAAGTGAGGATTTCACCATTATCACAATCTAAATTATTTGTCTCAATCTCAAATGGTTGTTGTAGGTATGGAAGAATAAGGATTGGTGTGGAGAAGAGGCATAATTTCAAATACTCAAATGATTTCTATTGGGAAACTACCCAAACAAAATTGGCCTTGGCTCCACCCTTGGTCACCTGGATTAGGGCCCAATGGATATGAGAGAATCCCAACACAAATTTGCGGTAGAATTTGGCGAGGCCTAAGAAGTTGTGAATCTCTATCAGTGTCTTCGGGGCCAACCAATCATGGATGACTTGGATCTTGGATGAATCCGCATGCACACCCTGCTAATCCACGATGTATCCCAAATATTGGATTCTATGCATGCCCAAGGAACACCTCTCTAAATCGGAATATAAGTTGTGTTGTTTCAGGGTGCCCAAGACCTGCTAAATGTGCTTCAAATTTTCCTCCCAAGGTTTTCTAAAGATGAGGATTTGATCTATATATACAACCACAAATGAGTTTTTGAATGGACGCAATATATCATCCATCACAGACATAAATGTGGTTGGGGCATTAGTCAAGCAGAAAGGCATGACCAACCACTCAAAGAGACCTTATTTAGACTTGAAGGTTGCCTTCGATACATTATTTTTCTCAATCAACACCTGGTGGTAGCCTGAATTTAGATCAATCTTACTGAAACATTTGGCTCCCTTGAGCTGACCAAGAAGATCATCAATTTGGAGGATTGGGTTCCAGTTCTTGATTGTGATATTTTTCAAGGCTCTGTAATCAATACAAATCATCATGTCTCAGCCCTCTTCTGTACTAGAAAATTTGGGCTCCAACAAGGTGAGTAGCTTGGTCTGATGTGGCCCTTTAGAATTAGTTCTTAGATATGGAATTCGATTTACTCATCCTCCATAATAGAACACTTGTATATAGGGTCATTAGGTAGAGGGTCACTAGGTGTCAACTTAATTGGGTTCTTTACCTTATAGTGCAAAGGCAACCTAGTAGGCGAGGCAAAGATGTCTTTGTGCTCTTCTACTATCTTGTTCATTTGTTGTTTTTGTGTAGAGAGACTTCATGCAAAGGTTTTGGCAGTTGCAGTGAACTTCCATTCACCTTTCTATTGGACTATAAATAAGCCAAATATATCTATATGAGATACCATCTCTTTGCACTGGTTCATGGAGATCAAAGAGACCACAGTAGTTGGGACTGCCTCCGCTACCCTATAGGGTTGACCTACCAATGTAATAATGATACTACATGGCCTAGATTCATAAACAACATGAAACTTCCACATATATGGTTTTCCTAAGATAAAATAAAAAAATTCAAGGGGGAAAAATCACACAATACCTCAACTTTGAAGGGTTTGATGTTGCAGAGCACACAACATTGTTGGTTGATACAAATGTCATGTCCCTAGTTGAGACAACTGATGGTGTATGGTCGAGGTTGAATTGTCATTGTTAGGTTCAACCTCTTTATGACCTCTTTTGATATTAGGTTCTTCTTACTATCGTTGTGAAAAATGAAATGGAGGGGAGTCCCCTTCACCCACATCTATAAGTGGAAGATATGCTCCCTTGTTCATGCTCCTCGGGTTCCTCTAGCTATAATTTTTTGGCAGCGAAGGTGACATTAGGTCATGCACCAATGATCCATTTTCCCTTATCAAATTCTGAGTCAGAGTCTAAGTCAGCATCCAACTTTGAGGCTTTCCTCTCAGCCAATAATGACTATTTGGAGAAACATTTATCAATGTTGTGCCAAGGGATTTTTTGGAAATCACACCACTTTCCAGTGTCCTTTTTAGACTTATTGTTACCCTTCTTTGCTTGTGGCTTGGAATGGTTGTCCTAGGGTTGGAAATCCTTACTCTGTACTTTTTTCTGGCAGTTAGAGCCAACTTTACTATGATTCTACTGTGATTGGTTTGCAAAATTGAAATCCCTCTTATTCTTTTGTTTGAACTTTTTCTCGATATTAACAACATATCAATAAGCGACTCCCAATGAGGAGATGTCCAGGAATTCCATATATATTTGTATGTACCTATGTAGTCCATTGTGGTACTTTAGGACCAGGTGCTACTCAGATTATTTAATACCCATATTTTTTCACAAGGTATGGAATATGTTGGTGTACTTAGACACCATTTGGTCTCTCTCCTAATACAAAGTTGTCCATCTCGTGTACTGGTCATCATAGTTTCCAACATGGTAGTATTTCTCCTTGAAGGCATCGACAAAATATTCCCAAGTGGGTCTTGACCCAAAAATTGTAAACTCATCTTCAACATATTTCTCACAGTAAGTCTCCCACCAATATCTAACATGGGGAAGGGCTTTAAGGAGAGGGAAGGTGAATTTTTCACTCTTGGAAAATTTTTGGACGAAGAAATAACCCTCTAGCAGATTTAACCATTTTTTCCAAAGCATCAATGTCTATATAGGATTCAAATAAAGGAATATCAAAGTTAAATTGTACCTTAAAGGGCATCACACCTCCAAAGTGACTGGTGGTTGAAGGTGCCTCCATTGTTGTTGGCAATCGTCGAAGGATCTAAGTAATATTATCCATCATTTTGTTCCTCTATCACATGAGGGATTCCTTAAGAAATCGTTTGATATGATCTCTTGCTCCACCATCTCTCTTTTTGTTTGGGCTGATGGGAGTGTTGTTCCCCAACCTCAACCAGTTCAAGAACTGACTCTCGGTAACTTGACCTTGTCAGGGACATGCACAAAGAAACAAAAAAGAGCAGATTCCTCTAATACCACTGATCCAAATTATATTGAGAACCACATGAAGGAAGTGATATAACAAGGAAAAACATAGATATATAGAAAGAAACATAATAATATAGTTAAACTCAAATTCTATTAATAATTGTCTAATATACAAAATACTGTAAAATGCAAAGCACATGAGCTAGCTAGAATGGTGGTAGCTTATCTTGGAAGAGAGAGATGTGACAACTATGCTTATTCACAAGAAGTTGATTACAAAGAGGCCAAAAAGGTCTTTTTAACATAAATCATCAATGAGAAAACCTTAAACATCCAAATCCCTAACCCTAGAAGATGAAACATGAAACATTTTGTGGGACCTGATGTAGTTAGTTGATACGTCAACTTCTCGGAGGTGTAAATTTTGCATACGATCTCTTTTTGAGGTGATTGATACCCCATTGGAAAGGTATAATTGAGGAGTACACATTCCATTCAACCTAGAATCACCTTTCATTACATGTTAGGAACTACGTGCCAAAAAAATGTCTTTTAGGGCCTTAAAATGATCTCAGAAGTTTAGGACCTTGAAAAAAATAGAAAAACTGGCAAGATGTGGAACCATTATGAATTAGTGGACTAGGTGGGTGGCCACTAATATCCACCTAGATCGTGAGCAGATATGGAGGTAAGAATTTGAACCAGAGCTTGGGGAGTGAGTTGTGAGCTATTGTACTGGTTACCCTATAAACCCTTGGTGGTTTGGGTGTATTTTCTTCCCCTAGTTTTCCTTAGGAAAGGATGAGACTAGAGAGGGGGATTTTGGGGAATAGGTTTCCATTTATGCTAGACTAGTGGGTACCTATAATTTCCTTGAGAGAAATTGTGTTTTCCTAATCTTGTAGATATATGAGACTTCTTGGCCAACATGTTGTTGAATCCCTAGAAGGGAAGTGGTACAACTGAAGGAGTTTGGAGTAGTGAACGGGTACACATACTTGGGTGGGACAGGATGATGGGTAATGAGAGGTTGTGAGGTGGAACTGCTACTGGAGTTGGTGCCATTGGCCTTTCCTTGAGATGTGTGATGCTGGAATTTAGATTTCCCATGTGAGAGCCTTTTCCCTAGTGGAGTCATAGCCCTCGCTTGAGGGTGAGCTATTGTTTAGAGATAGAACAACAAAGTCTATGGCTAGGAGGAAAATCACAGGTCTACATACACTTGGTGTTTTTATAAAATATAAGTTCCTAGATTATTATGTTTTCACTGTTATGCATGAATATGTGTGAATTGTGTGTTAATTTTTGTCATGTTAATTATATGCATGATGTACACTTTATTTATAAATTTTCTACATAATTAGTGATGAATATATATGAATATGAAAGAGTTTGTGATAGTGTTTAGATGGCATAATTGTACCATATGCAGGACAAATTATACATAGTTCTATCATAGCCCCGTTGGGAAAAATATATGATGGTTTTCAGAGAAAATTTTTGTGGTGGTGTGCCTCAGTTGGGGTCTTGGAGATGTTACATTGTGGTATCATAGCTTTGGTTACAAAACTCGAGTTGTATGGGATGAGTATTCGAATGAAATTGAAGAATTTGCAAAGTTGTTTGTGTAATGTTGACAAACATTTTCAAGGAGAGAAATTTGGGAATATTCTTGGATGTAGAGAGTTATGAATGAAATGGCCCATATATGATTTCATTTGGTGGAAGATGGCACAAATTTTAAATTCCTATAAGTATAACTAAGTTTCCAGGACATATTATTTTTTTGAATATTTGGCCATGGAGGGTCATGGTGAAACTGGGAAAATTGGTAGAAGATTCACTCAAAAATGTCAAATTGACAATGGTAGATTTGATTTTAGTGAAACATAAAATCAAGTGCATAGTCGAGTTGTGAAAATTCATGGCAGACAGGAAAATCTCTAGAAAATGGATGAAAGTAGAAAAGGGAGAGATTTTGAAATTTTGGAAAATTTGAAGATTATCCATACAAATGACATGAGGGTGATATGGGAATAGTAGGTGGCAGTCAGATGACAAGTGGAAGTCAACGGGTGCACATGTGGTACCTTATGTTCTTACTTGTCATGCATCTAGGAGCTCAAGGTCAATTGGCATAACCATGAGGGTGGAACTCTAATATGGGAACTCGATAGCATTGCGGCTTCCAAATTTCAGAACTAATAGACAAGGTTACCGGTCGAGTAGAATCAGACCCGATTATGATCTAGACCATCAAATCAGAGAGATATGAGCCATAAGATCCTTCAGAAAACCCTTTTTGGGAGAATCAGTTTGGAGTGTCCCAAGATAATTTGGCAATCCAAAGAGATAAGTCGGATTGATATAAATATCGTGCACCTTTGAACCCAAATGACTATGAATCATTAGATTAGACACATTTGAGCCATCAGATTTGTCGGAATCAAATGACTGGTTAAAGGTCACGTATTTTCAAAATCCACAGTGATCTGGACCATTGATCAGGGTGATCACCCACGGTCCGATCCATCAGATGAGAATGTTTTCTGATAAGGGCCAAGTGTGGAAAATAATGCCATGTCAGCCTGATGAGTCAACACATTGTTAGCATGCCAAGTTAGAGGCCACTTTAGAAAGGGCGGGTGAATCAGGGATTTTTAGGTGGAAGGTGAGACATGGAAGAAGAAAGTTGTCCTTCGTAGTGTATTCAGGGAGAAAAGAGGGTCATTAGAGACCGATCACTGATGAGCCTCAAAATAACAATTACGATCAAACGTGGTTGATATTAACTATCAGATCCTTCAAAAAAGTGTTTTCGAAAGGATCCATGGTGACTTTGCATTTTGAAGAGGATAGTATGACCTAACTAACTATCATGCATCTTTGAGCTTGAGAAGAATATGGTTCGTTAGATCATATAGATCCCATCCATTAGATTTGTTGGAGAATCGGTGACCCTATTAAAGATCCTATACTTTGAAACTTGCTTAGATCTAGACCATTGATCATGATCGATTTTGGCCGGCAGGTCATTCAGAATGTTTCTTTTAGAAGGAATTGTGAAAGTAGTGTGTTATTCACTCCAATGGGGATTGCTCGAACAAACGAGTTTGAAAATGTATCGGGCTTTGAATTTAGTAGAAATCGTGAACATGTTAAAACAATACCCCGGCGCGAATTGTCAGATTACAAACATTTGATAGAATTTCGAGATTTGGGTATTGAAAATATCTGTGAGATTGGTAAATTATCCATTTTGGTAGAGTTTTTTCAAGTTGGTGAGCTCGATAGGCTTTCAGGACTTGGATTTCAGAAAGACTTGTAAAGGATGGGCAGTTGACATTTCGATCGGAATTTTCCAAAAAGATATTTTTAATAGTCTTATGGGATGAAAATTTGATGGTTTATTTTTGACAGTTTAGTAGTAGGTCCAAATCATCTAGAAAGTGTGGGATAGGTCCACATGGCAGCAAAAGACAAGTATAGGTGGGCCCTGACGGAGAAAAGGAAGAGAGAGAAAAGAGAGAAGGAAAAAAAACAAAAAGGAAGAAAGAGAAGAAGGTATGGAGGATGACGGGGTAGGGCTAGGTGGGCCAAGGAGATGATAGGGAAACCATG
>ML782185.1:181896-210411 GCA_009831015.1 Picea engelmannii
TCTGTTTAGATGTGTGCCTTTGTTATCTGCGATTCCAGACCCCCACCCCCCCACCGTTAAAGGTAGAACAGTGGAGGGGGTCCAGAAAGACTTGTCAACCATAGATCTGGGCGCCCGCTTTCCAGCCATTCATCAGTGCATGGTCTTTATTCAATGAGCGTACAATCATATTTGCTTGGAAACTTAGGATAAATGCATTTTGTGGGTTTGCCTAAGCTTTCCCTGTCTTTATCACCATGGGGGTTAAACATCAAGCCTTTAAACCTCAAAGATATGGTTCAACATTGATCATCATGCTTGTTTTATTGAGATAAAGCAAACTACCCTATGCTCTAACCTAATTACCTATGACAATTAGTCCAGATTAAACTGTTGAACTAAGAAATTACTCTATCCTGGGGTTATCTGACCAAGATTAGGCAGTTTGGTGAGATTTATTCACTAACTAACCTAAATCACTTGGCTACAATTAAACAGTTTAGCCGAGCTTATTCACTACTCCTATCAACATAAATTTAAAAGAACTTGGCCATGCTTGAACGGTATGAACCAAATCATTGTTATTGCATGGGGCTCTACTGAATTTCTTTTATGCCTTCTTTTATTCCTTTTCTTCTTTTCTTTTCTTTTTCTTTTTCTTTCTTTTTTCTTTTTCTTTTTCTTTTCTTTTCTCAAATTATTTGCAGAATGGACAATCATTTGACAAACAAAAACACTTAAAGAGATAACATTTCAGTCACCAGTTGATCCTATAAATTATAGGGTTATAACAGCGGCTCCACCTGGGGATGGTACTCTCCTTGTGAAGTGCCAAGAATCCTGATTCCTGATGTTCTGAAAAAAAATTCTCCATAGTTTCATTTGTTGCTTGATTGGTTTTATTCTTGAAAATTTGAAGACAATGTTCAGTGGCTTATGGCCTTCTCTGTGGACTCCAACCATCTGATCAAAGTTATTTCACTCAAAAACTTGTAAGAAAAATGAAAATGGTTTGTACAATGGAAAAGTGTGACTGCAGGTCCCTACTGAGGAAGTGAATAGTGCTTCAGCATTCTGCCATTTACAGGTCCTCCTGGAAGATTTGTCCCTTCACTGTTGTTGAGAAAGAAGGCATTATTTCCTCTAAATGCTTGAATCATGTAAGGTCCCTTCCATAGACTGTCGAATTTTCCATGCTTCCCTTTATCCTCATTTTGGGCATCCTATCTCAGAACCAAGTCACCTAGCTCAAAGTCGTCCTCTTTAGTTCTTTTGTCAAAGATCTTTTTAATGCTCTCTTGGACAATCTAAGTTTTGTTGTATACTTCTTCTCTGGATTGCTGCAAGTGGGTCATCTAGTTTATCCTTCTTTGGGTGTCATTCAGCTCGGCTTGCATCTCTTGCAGCAATTTCATGATAGGAACTCCTAAGGAAGTGGGAAAAACTGCTTCAGTTCCATAGACCAGTTGATATGGTGACATACCAATTGACCTTTTGGTGGTCAGTCTATCGGCCCATAGTGCAAAAACCAGCTTGTTATGCCATGACTTTTTTTTTTCTTGCAAAGTCTTCTTAATAATGTTCACTAGGGTCTTATTTGATGACTCTACTAGCCCATTTCCCTGAGGGTAATAAGTTGTGGAATGACCCAAACCAATATGATACTGGTTAAAAAATTCTATGAGCTTCTTAGATCAGAAATCAACTGCATTTTCAGTTATAATCTTTCTAGGACATCCAAAACGAGACAAGATATTATTTTCAAGAAATTTAATAATGACAGAATCATTAGCTTGCCTGCTTGGTACAGCTTTGATCCATTTTGTGAAATAGTTTGTAGTAGTAAGAATCCACCTGTTCTGGCTCGAAGAGGGAGGATGTATTTCTTCGATGAAGTCTAATCCCCATTGTTGGAAAGGATCTTCAACAGAGATTGGTTTCAGGGGCAAAGGAAGAATCTTCTTTTTGCCCTCGAAAACCTAACATTTATGACACAAAGTCACTTTCTGATGCACATCAGTGAACAACGTAGGCCAATAGAACCCAGCTCTGAGAATTTTATTAGCTATGGTCTTCCAGCTTAGATGACCACCACAGTCTCCTACATGAAAATCCTACAATACTTTGTCAACTTCATCTTTTAACAGACAATTCAACAAAATACCTCCAGGATCCTTCCAATATAGATTGCCTTCTAAAATGAAAAATTTTAATGATTTTAATTTCAAAAACATAGCTTTAGTTTTGGTCAAACTAGGGGGAGCTTGTAAGTTATGAAAAACAAAGATCAGGTTTGCATACCATGGAGAGTTCAGAAATACCTCTTTCATGCTTGGATTCGCCTGCTCTCCCTGTTCATCTACTACAACCAAGAAATTAATATCAAGAGCATGGAAATTGGATTCAGCCATTAACTTTGCTAGACCTTGACCTTTAATCAGTTTAGTAGGCTTAATCTCTATGTCATATTCCAGAATGATAAAAATCCATTTTCCTCTTCGACCGTCTGGGTTGTCCTGAGTTAAAATGTCTTTTACTACAGCATTCGGAACATAAGCGATGGTGTGGGAATGGAGAATATATACTCTAAAATCCTTTATGGCTTTCACTAGGGTGAAAGATTGTTTCTCCATTATTTTATAATTCAAAGCAACATCTCTTAATGCTTTACTGAAAAGGGATATGGTTTGTTCATACCCTTCACTGTTTTTCTATAGTAATACTGTTGCAATGGTATGTTCAGAAGCGAAAGAAAAAAGGTAAAAATCTTTGGTGAAATCAGGACTGATCAAGACTGGAGCCTGTGTGAGTGCATGTTTAACTTGTTCAAAAGACTGCTTGTATTCAATGTCCCATTTTATTTTTGTGTCCTTTTTCAACATGTTTGTGATGTTCTTGAGAAGCTCGGCCAGGTTAGGTATGAATCTTCTCTGAAAGTTTATTTTCCCAATGAAGGATTGTAATTCTTTGATATTCCTTGGGTGTTTCAGTTTCTGAATGGCTTCTATTCTACTGGGATCTATCTTAATTCCGTCCTTATAGATTATGTGTCCCAACAATTTACCCTCCTCTAATCCGAAGAGGTTTTTCTTAGGATTCAGAGAAATCCCAAATTTCCTGCATTTCTCAAATACTCATCTGAGATGTCTTAAGTGCTCGTCATCGGATTAAGAATACACAGTTACATCATCCAGATAAATGACAATAAATTTGCCAAGTTATTCCACAAAAGCGATGTCCATTTCTCTTTGGAAAGTGGCCCTAGCATTTATCAACCCAAAAGGCATTTTCACGTACATGAAGGTGCCCCAAGGTGTTGTGAAGGTTGTTTTCTCTTGGTCATCTGGGTGAACGAGAAGCTGGTTATAGCCTGAGAAACCATCCAGTAAGGAGATTCGGCTGGATCCAACTACTTTTTGTAATATGTGGTCCATTTTCGGCAATTGGTAGTTTTCCTTTAGAGAAACTTTGTTTAGGTTTCGGAAATCAATGCAAAGCCTGATTTCCCCAGACTTCTTTCGGGTTGGGACCAGATTTGAAACCCATTTTGAAAATCGTAAGGGAACTATGATTTTAGCATCATACATTTTTTTAATTTCATTTTCTATTAGGGGAAGTAACTTGGGATTGATTCTCCTAAGTTTTTATCTGAAAGGTTTTTTATCTTCTTTTATCTAGATCATATGTTGTATGATGCTTGTGTCATAAGATTTTAAATCTTTGTAACCCCAAGCAAAAATGTTTGCATGTTCCTTGAAAAGTTCAATGTATTTGAGTTTCTGCTCAGGAGGTAAGGATTTAGAAAGTTTTACTATCCTGGGCTTCACTTTTGTCCCTATGTTAACGTCTTCAACCTCTTTACCACTGGCTTCAATTTTTTATTTTTTAGCTACATCATTAAAATCAAAAGGGTCTTCTAAAGGAACTAAAACCCTAGGTAAAACATTACTTTTTAAGTGAAAAACATCAGGTTCTATCTCATCTTCACCTAACTCTCTTGAATCTATCTTATTTACACTATCATTTCCAAAATCAGATTTATTTACATTTTCATCCTCGTTTTCTAAGTCTATGTTTATACACTCGAAACCATTTTTGCATTGTAGAAAATCTTCAATTTCGTCATCGTTCCCAAATACCTGCCAGTATTTGATGTTGTCTGGGACAGTCGATCTACACTTCACCTCCATCATCTATGGGTGAGTGAAATGAAAAGGTATCTTGCATGTAGCTGCTGACGTAGCTAAACCATCTGCTAAAATATTATGTTCCCTGGGCATAACCTGTAAATCAACTTCAGTGAAACATTTAAGGGCATCCAAAACAACATTCCTATAAGCTCTGAGATGGGGATGTTTTGTTTCATACTCACCTTTGATTTGTTTGATAGTTAATTTGGAATCGCCTCTTACCATGATTTGTTTGGCACCAACTTTCTTTAGAAGTTTCAGACCAAGCATCAAAGCTTCGTACTTGGCAATGTTGTTAGTGCATTGAAAATTTAATTTGTAAGAATGGTTTTCTGAATACCTGGATTTGTGATTGTGCAACCAAACTCTTGCTCCAACTCCTTCTTTGCTTACAGCTCCATCGAAGTCCATGCTCCAGAAATCTACTGGCAATTCTTCACTTATCAGGTTTTTCTTTCTTTCTGCCTCAGCGATTTCTTGGCCTTCTTTCGGATCAAGTGTATCTTCTTCCAACTGGGCGATTTGCTCTCCTGTATCGCTGTCGTTATATAGGATGAAAGAATCTAAGTCAGAGTGTGCAGAGTATAGAGGATAGTTATGTGGCTTTTCTTGGCTGCTGACCATATATTTCATCAATGTCTCTCTGTACAATCTTCTTTGTTGCCCGAATACTGGGATGGTGGCATAGGACATATCCAACTACAAAGTACCTTTCAACTTGGCCCCCCAAGACCTGGACAACAACATACCATATTTCATGGGAATGTCTATGACCACAACATCCATAACCATGTTGTTTGCTAGAATCTAAACTAGAGTGATACATAAGTCCTTGATCAATCCGATACATCTGACTTTGCTGGAGTTGAAAGAGTGTAAGTCCTTGTAAGGTCTGGTGACCTTGAGTCCCAGTTTTTCCATCACTGATTTAGGCATCAAGTTATGGGAAGCACCTAAATCTAACATAGCATTATGCAGAATCAAGTCATGTATATTAAGGCTGATGTAAAAAGGAGTGACAACACCATTGTCAGTCTGACCATCAACTTCAGGACCAAACAGGAGTTCAGGTTGATCGTCAATAAGATTTACAGTGTCTGAATGATTCACTGATCCAACAGTTAAGGCCTTCATGCCTATATCAGGTTCAATGCTCAGCGCTTTGATCACCTGCGATCGGTAAGTGTCCTTACTCATCAACTCGGAAAGGGGAATGGGAATTTTCACTTTGGCTAATTCCCCTTCGAGGTTGAAAGGAGTAGGTACTTTGCTTTGGCTCAACAATTCTAATTTTTCCACCATAGTATTATGGATAGAAGTATTTGGTGGGTTGGTTGATGAAACCTCAGTCTACGTTGATCTTTGTAAAATGGTAAGGTTTCTTTTTTTTGGAGCTTCAGCATTACCTTTCTCAGGTATCTTCTTGGTAGGATCCTCTGGGGCTTTCTTGGTTTTGACCACTTTCTTTGTTTCAGTTACCTTTTTTGGGGAATTTTCATCCATCTTCTTACTTCACAAATTGTATTTCCTGTGTACCTCCATAATGGCATTTTCAAATTCTTGTTGTTCATATTCTTCAGCTTCTTCGCTCACCTTCGTTTGAGAAAGAAGGAAAAGTTCTTGCTCTTCCTGAGTGAGGAAAATAGCTTCGTTATCGTGAATGCCCATGAGGTTTATGTGTGTGTCTTCCAATTCTTCAATTACCTCTTCTCCTTCATCAACATAGTTTTCCGGTAGGGGTGGTCTGATCTGTTGATTAGGACTCCTCTGTTCTCTTTGATCCCTGGGATCTCTCTGCCTAATTTGAGGAGGATTTCTTCTGAAGTTAGGATTCCGAATTTGTGGAGTAGGTTGATTTTCTCTAGGAGGATTTCTTTCAGATACAGTAAGTCTCTCCATCATCCTTTCCATTTCTCTAGCTAAGGAATCCAACTTGGCATCAGAAGAAGATGTAGAGGGTTCTTCCTTAATCGTGACTCTCCTTTCAGTCCTCTGTCATGCCCTTTTGGCCAAAAGGTTGGCCTCCACACTTATTGCGCTTTTCTGCATGTCCTCCAGGGTGGTGGAATTTCTTTCCCTTAATTGATATGACATATCAGAGTCGAAATCGTCAGGGAATTTTATCAGTGCTAAACCTTGTGGGGGTTTAATATCAGTTGGAATTGCATTGTACAAATTATTGAAGCGAGTGCAATAATCTTGAACTATCTCACCTTGATTCCTTCTGATGTTTTCGTATTCTGACAAGATTTGGAGAGGATTTTTCTTTACCCCCATCTGTCTAGAAAACTTCTTTGAAACATTGTAAGGTCAAGCACTGAGGCAAAACGTAAACCTTTGTAACATTTCTTAACGTCACTAGTCAAACTCTATGTAAACAATCTCATTTGAACGTCAGCTTCATCTACTTCCTCCATATCAAAATAGTCATTCATTTTATCAACGTGTTGTTGCGCGCTCAAGGGCCATGTTCCATCGAACTTTGGAAGTCTCATTTGATAATCCTGGGGCATAGAATGTAGAGGTGCAGCCAACACCAAGGGAGCATATTTGGCTGCCATGATAGGAAGAGGAGGTGGGACAACAACCTGGATGGCAGGTGGGGCAATGACAGAAGATGAGGAGGAGGAGGAGCTTGCTGGAACAAAGTGAGCGGTTTGAGGTTTTGTAGTGGGACATTGTATTTCAGGGCTCCGGGGTTGTAGGATTTTTGGGTCTAAAATGATTTCAGTTACGAAGCTATCTGATTTCATTCTAAACAGGCTTTGCTCGAAAATGGTGTCAAAGTCGAGATCTTGAAGGGTAACGAGTTCCTCTGGGAGGGAAAAGGACTTTTGAAGGAGACTATGACTCCCTGAACCTTTTGTAACGGTCTTATTTCTAAGTGACTATTTTGGATTATCAGTCGTTATTGCGGGTTCTGGGTCTGGGTGAGATCGAGTATAAACTCTTTTAGGAGCCAGATTTTTTAATTTTTATACATTTTTTAGTTTTGTGAGTCCAAAATTAATATGCACAAGTTTTTAACAACCTCTAAACATTATTTCTTTCTCAGATTTACAATTTTTTCAAAGACAAGGTCTTCTTCTCGGGAAAAAGAAAATGTGGGGTTGAAAGTTTGTTCATTCCCCAGTATGGTCACCACTATGTTAACGCTCTGTAAACTCCCAGAGGTTGTCAAGAAAGAAGAAATCTACGAGAGGTAACTTTATCCAACCACTTCGAAACTGGAATCTAGCCCTACCAATTTCAGAGAGGGATCTCTCTGTATGATTTAGATATGTTCTATCTTTAAGATATTAGGCTAGTTATATAAATAAGATTGATTGGTTTGTTGTTGTTGTTGAGTTGGCTGAAGGGGATTTATGCATCCACTGGGCTATGGGGTCTGTGTTATGAAGATAGAAATCTAAACCAGAAACAAAAGATTCTTTTCACAGGGAAAGATAATGCATTCGTTGGATTCTTTTAGCGGTAAAATGATAAATTAGCAGAAAAGATGAGAATATCAATTAAAGTAAAGAAGCATTTAAGAATTTCTTCACTGCAATATCAGAAGATAAACATTAAAATCTTTCAAAGTCTGAAACGGGGTATACGAAGATAAATCCTGCAACATGCGTTACTTTAAAAAGATTTAGATTAGAAAACAATATGACAACTGAGCATAAAAACACTCAACATAGAAAAGAAAACATCACCAATGAATAACACACGAGAATCCTGTGAAAATGTCTCTTTGTATTAATGGAAGATCTCTTGATAAAAATTACAGTCTTGTAGCTTGCAGGGTATAAAGATCAACCCTTAGTACTTCAAAGTTTGAAGTATTTATAATCAAATTACATTCAACCCTGTCATTAAAGATCAGGATGTGGAAAAACTAAATTTAGCTAACTAACTTAACAAGATACAAAAATTTAGGAAACTACTTGATGATGTGTTGAAACTTCATGCTAATTTCTGGGGTGAACCGTTGGTGAGGCCTCTGCACGACCTCATCTGACTGGATAGATGAATAGGCTTGGACACCTCATTGACTACTTGATCAGATTGCAAAGCTCTTCCCGTTGAAGGTGACTGGGAACGCTGACTTTGATCAATCTTCGGTATACTTCATCCATCTCAGTGTACATGGAAAAAGTTGGCTTGATGATAAAGATGTACCAGATCTCATGCTGTATAATGATGTCTAACTGTAAAGCATCTAAGAATGCCTTGCCCGTGATACTGCCTTGTATTCCTAAGAATTTTGAGCTATCCTTAGCCACAGTGGCTAGTTCCTTTTTGTAATCGGCAAGTGTCATTAACTTGTCATTTATAACTCTCATACCAGGAAGGCCTTTCTTATCCAGAGCTTCGATCTTGCTGAAAAATATTTGTACTCCTGCGTCCATGGTCTCGACCTTTTCCTCTAGCTGTAGCATCAGTCCTCTCTTGGTCAGGACCCTCTTGACCTCAAGGATGGTGTCTGTCCTATCTTCAATCTTCAACTCCTATAGCTCCTCTCTGGTTTTGGAATTCAGAAATTTGATGATCTTAGCAGCTTCTGTGGGCATCTCTCCCAGTTCTGCTCCCATCTTCTCGATATCTCGTTGAATTCTTTGCACCAGCTCATTTTGCTTGAACATGATTTGTATCATCAAACATATTTCATTCATGGAATTGGTGATGTCCATCCAGACACTTTCTTTGACCTCAGCCAGTGTTTTGCCTACCATTGTTTGCTTCTGAAGCTATTGCAATTCTTGTTTGAGCTGGTCTGATGTTTCTTCTTCCTTGGAGTAGTTAGTTTGGTAAGAAGACTTGAGTTCCTGAAGGTTCTCAATCTCCTTTTTGAGTCTGCTAATCTTTGTCTCTTGCAAATTCATTTCTTCCATGGATTTAGCCAGTTAAGCGGTCTTCTACAGGGCTGTCAGTAGAGTTATCGAGGAAATTTCAGTAGAGTTATCGAGGGAATTTCAGTAGGGTCTTCTACAGGGCTGTCAGTAGAGTTACAGACGTTGTGCTCACTCCTGTGAGTGGAACTGTGCTTAGTGGAATGAACTCCATGGGCTTTGACTTCTCCTTTTCTTTCACTAGTTTTTCCAATTCTGCTTCCATTTCCTTCAACTGTGCATTCTGCTCCATGATGAGCTTGAGCATCTAATATTTTTCTCCTTCTGTCTCCTCTATTTCCTTTGCCCGTGAATATTTTGTTGGTGGCAATTTCAAATGTTTCCTCAGAGATGCAATATCGACATTTTTCTTTTTGAGCATCTCCTCAACTTCTTTCACATTCGAGGGATCATATTTGATCTTGAGGACCAGTTCTTCCAATGTCTTAATCCTGTTATCCTTGGCAAAGGATGATATTTTTTCTAACTTCAATTGCGTCTAGACATTGTTTAGATATACCTGTAATTTGGAGGCAGCAGTAGAAGCATGTGCCAATGTGGAGAAAACCATTTCTCCAGTTTGCCTGTGCAGATCCATTTGATCAGCTGGATGCACATCTTTAGTCTGAAATTCAAATGTTTCCCTCTTGTAATCGGTGATTACTTTCGGGTCTGGCACCTATGCTTGTAGGAATGCCATGTGCATTCTACCCTTCTCAGTGTTGAATGAAGATAGTAGTATGTGTTGTGCAGTTGATGTTTGCTTCTAGAACTGAGCATATGTGCTGTTGGTCGGCGTCTGATTTTTCTTTTTGATTAGATCATACTTCTCAAAAATGCTCAATTTTGGTCCTGTTTTTCTCGGCTGGTTGACTAGTGGAGTATCTGCAGGCTTCTTGGGAAACCCTATAGTCATGATTTGTTTGTTGCTTGTACTAAAGAGTGATCAATCAACCTCCATAGTTGTAGTGGATTGAATTCCCTTTTCACCAGCCAGGTCAGATGCCTGACTGATTTTTGGCCTCTTGGTGTGTAATTGGAACTCTTCAGATGATACTTCAGTGACGGAAGGTGAAGTTTCCTTCTTAGGCCTTTTCTCCTTGGGAACCTGTGGTGTAGTTGTCTATGGGATAGTGAATGAAAGGTCCTGTTGTTTTGTCTCAACCAGAGTGTTTGGCTCCCATTCTGTCTGGTTGGTGAATTTCTCTATCTCAGGCCTAGATGTGTGGACATATGGGATATTCTTATTCTTAACTCTCATCTCTAAAATTATCCCACAGGGGTCATAATGCCATATGAAGCTAGCAAAAAAATTCATTTCCTTTAACAGTCTATCTACTTCCTCCCCAGCACCTCAGCTATTGTAGATGAATGACCCAATCTGCCCTTTGATTCTGAGTTGCTTCTTCTTCTTCAGAGACACAAAATGTATGTCATCTGAATTAATAATTTGTCTTATGTATTCTAGGGAAAATATTCTCATGGGAAAATACTTGGGAAACTTGTATGGATCCAATTCACACCCATACACTCTGATCTTTGTGTGGCCCTGGTACAGGTACCAATCTCCCATTTTTGCAAGATCTGAGAGGTGTAGGATCCTCTGAATTTTCTCGTTTATTCTCGGCTCGGGTCTGCCACTAAGGATGCTCACCACGGGATGGTAGAACTGCTTGATAAATTGTTTGAAGCTAAATTTTGTACAGTTGTGTCTGAGTAGCGAAGTCCACGTTGTCACCGTTTGTGGCCTCCCATCCTTGTCCGTCTTCTACATTGAAAAAGAGAATTTGTCTGCTTAAAAGAATAAGAACATGTAAGCTAGTATTGAGGAATACCGAAACATGCCTTCCATGGCAAAATTTGAGAATTTCTCATGAATGTTTTCCTCCAGGAAAGTGTTGTAGTCGAACTGCGTGGTGGGTTTCTCATATGTGGAGAATATGGACAGAAAACCCAATATGGGTTCATCCACCCATTGATCCGAAAAATACCCAAGGAGGGCATAGAGCGACAAGATGACCTAGTTTCCCTTCACTGAGAACAGGGATGAAGGATATGGGGGATTTGTAGTGGGGAGCTGAGCAGCCTGTGGGAAAAAAAGATCAAAAATCTGAGCTCTTTGGGGGAATGATAATTTTTGGTATAGTTCTGTGATAATTTCAAGGTTGAAAGGCAAGGCGGATTCGACTCTAGGTATCTGCATCATCTGATTAATGGTTTCAGGTGTGATGAGGAAAGGAATTTCTCCAGATGAAGAAACTATGGCTCTCTAGTCGGGAAGGTAATGAGCCTGGCATTTGAGGGCAAATTCGGGGAAATGGTGAACCTAGGGGAAAAGATATAGGGGAAGGTTTGACTCCCAGAGCCCAATTCCGTTGATCTGGTCAAGGAAAAACTCTTTGAGCCATGACTGCAAGTCTGCGAAGTCAAACTCTCATTTGGTGTCTACGATTAAATGGTATTTGTTGGCCATGTGGATCCTGTCAAGGTCGACAGGGGGCGAAAGGAAAGGATTTTCCTCAGCTTCTGTTCTTTTTTATTTTGGTGCCATCATTGTAAAAATACCTGCAAATCAAACAATTGTTAGTGGGGATTGATGGTGGCTTTGGACAGTTGAATGTAACGAAGAGGAAAACGGGGAAAAAATTCTCTGGTGCGGCAACAGGGTGAATGATGAGGGAAAGAAGGGTGAAGGTAGTTTTTGAGAAAACGGATACCTGTTGGGTGCGGGAGACAGGTTAGCAGGTTAATGGATAGGTTATCCAATAATAAATGGCCAACAAGTCATTTAAAGCGTGAGATGGCAGGTGACAAAGATTTAAGAATACGGCTGGGCAACGTGGCGGGAGTTGATTGGGGAGTAACCATGGTGAGAGGGCTTGTAAAGGGAGAACAAGGGGAATGGACTGACAGAGTAATGAGATGTGACCTATAGGGGAAAAATGTGGATAATGACATCATGGGGTGACAAGGTATGTCAGAGCTTTGGAGGTGGTGGGAGTCTGACCCAATAGATTCCTACCATGTAGAGATAAGGGGCCCGCCAAAAAACAATCCATTCTGGACCCGCCCCCCCCTCCATTAAAAATAGATCGGTCGAGGGGGTCTGAAAAACACCATGAGCCATTGATTTGCATGCTTTCTTTTCAACCATAGATCTATGTGCAATATTTAACCAACATTCCGGNGTGCCTTTGTTATCTGCGATTCCGGACCCCCCCCCCCTACCATTAAAGGTAGAACGGTCGGGGGGGGTCCAGAAAGACTTGTCAACCATAGATATGGGTGCCCACTTTCCAGCCGTTCATCGGTGCACAGTCTTTATTCAATGAGCGCATAATCATATTTGCTCGGAAACTTAGGCTAAATGCATTTTGTGGGTTTGCCTAAGCTTTCCCTGTCTTTATCACCGTGGGGGTTAAACATCAAGCCTTTAAACCTCAAAGATATGGTTCAACATTGATCATGTTTCTCTTTTCATTGAGATAAAGCAAACTACCCTATGCTCTAACCTAATTACCTATGACAATTACTCCAGATTAAACTGTTGGACTAAGAAATTACTCTACCCTGGGGTTATCTGACCAAGATTAGGCAATTTGGTCAGATTTATTCACTAACTAACCTAAATCACTTGGCTAAGATTAAACAGTTTAGCCAAGCTTATTCACTACTCCTATCAACATCAATTTAAAAGAACTTGGCCATGCTTGAACGGTATGGACCAAATCATTGTTATTGCATGGGGCTCTACTGAATTTTTTTTATGCCCTCTTTTATTCTTTTTCTTTTTCTTTCTTTTTTCTTTTTCTTTTTCTTTTTCTTTTCTCAAATTATTTTCAAAAAGGACAATCATTTGACAAACAAAAACACTTAAAGAGATAACATTTCAGTCACCATTTGATCCTATAAATTATAGGGTTATAACATTCTCTACATATTGTTCGCTTCTCTTCCTGAGCTTATGTTTTTCCTGTTCACCATCATCACTACCATTCTTTCCATCAATGACAAGCACACTCTTCCTGTAAAAACATGCCAACAATATCCCCCTTTGGCATTGATGGCAACCCTGAAAGGATACACTATTCTGCTTAGACCTCCAATTGTAGCATCCAGACCACACCTTTTCTCCCCCTTTTACATCAATGTCAAAGAAAACATGCTCCCCCTGAGTTGTTGTAGTACATTTTCGAAGGTATCAGATATTCAACCAACACACACTCCCCCTGATAGGATGGACTCTCTTAGGTGAGAGAAGGGATGACACCCAACTTCTGACGGAGATATTCAAATGGTGTCGTGGCTAGGGGTTTAGTAAAGATGTCTGCAATTTGTTTTGTGGAAGGAATATAATTCAGCTGAACAACTCTGTTTGTAACCTTCTCTTTGAGAAAATGATACTTTATTGGTATATTCTTCATTTTTTAATGGAGAAAAGGATTTTCTTTGAGACACTAATGGAACTGGTGTTATCACAGTGAAGTGGAATGGGATCAATATAAGTTACCTTCAAATCTGTAAGATTTTGTATCATCCATAAGATATGAGTGCAGCGGGTAGCAACAACAATGTACTCAGCCTCTGTAGTTGATAATGAAATAGATCTCTGCTTCTTACTAAGCCATGCTACTAATGAATCACCTAAGAAGAATGCGCCTCCACTGGTGCTCTTTCTCTCATCCAAACAATTTTCCCAATCAACATATGAATATGCAGTTAATTGAAAATTATGATTTCTAGGATACCAAAGACCATAAGTAATTGTACCCTTCAAATATTTGAATATCCTCTTGACAACTGTTAAATGACTTTGTTTAGGAGCAGACTAATAACGACCTACCATTCCAACAAATTTCATTATATTAGGACGGGATGTTGTGATGTACATAAGACTACCTATCATTGATCGATATGTTCTTTGATTAACATCATGTGAAATATCATCTTTACTGAGCTTGCAACCAACCACCATAGGTGTGCTCACAGGTGTAGAATATTCCATTTGAAACCTCTTTAACATCTCTTTCAAATACTTTTATTGAGAGATAAATATCCCTACAAAACTCTGATTGATTCATAAACCAAGAAAATATGACAGTTATCCTATCATAGACATCTCAAACTCAATCTGCATTGAATTAGCAAACCACTTAACTGAAGGGTCATTAGTGCATCCAAAAATAATGTCATCTACATAAACCAAAACAACTAATAAATCATCACCTTCAGACTTAATGTATAGGTTATTGTCAACAATACCTTTCTTGAACCCTTTTTCCTGTAGAAATTTGTCCAGTGTATAATACCAAGCTTGTGGTGCCTATTTCAGTCCATATAATGCATTTTTCAACTTACAGACATAGTCAAGATTATCTATCAGTGAAAATCCTTCAGGTTTCTCCACATATACATCTTCTTCTAGATATCCATTAAGAAATTTTGACTTAACATCCATTTGATATACTTTAAAGTTCTTATGAAATGCATAGGAAAGAAACATTCTGATGGCTTCCAATCTTGCCACTGGTGCAAAGGTTTCATCAAAATCATGTCCTTCAACTTGTGCATACCCATTACAGACCAATCTAGCTTTATTCCTAACAATTTGTCCTTGTTCATTCATTTTTTTCTTAAACACCCATTTGGAGCCAATTGCATTCTTATCTGCAGGTCTAGGAACAAGCTCCCAAGTATTGTTCTTCTCAATCTGATCTAGTTCCTCATTCATTGATTTTAACCAATTTAAATATTTACTGGCTTCATTAAAGTTCTTGGGTTCCACCATGGATATGAAGGTTATATGTGATTGTTTGGTGACTTTGATTATCCTTCTCCTGGTTTGTACACCTTTGTCTTTCTCACCAATTATCTGACTTTCATGATGATTCTTTTGAGTAATTCTGGAGGAAGGATTTGATGATGTATGTTGATTTGAGTCTGCCTGAGTATTTGTATCTTCATCTGACTCAAAGTCTTCTTTTTCTTATTCATGGACATGTTCATCTTCAACTTCAGTTGTGTCCTCTGTAGAAAACTCAATATTTCTCACCTCTCTTACTGGGACTCCTTCATCAACCTTTAAATCAATGCAATCAACTAATTTATACAATCTTTTATTAAATCATATATATCCTTTACTATTGGTGACATATCCTAATAATATGCCTTCATCAACCCTATCATCATACTTGCCGAGGTTTTCATTATTATTCTTTATGTAGCACTTACTCCCAAAGACTTTGAAGTGTTTGATTGAAGCAGGTCTTCCATACCACAATTCATAAGGTGTCTTTTCAATCTGTGGTCTAAGGTGGGCTTTGTTAAGAATATGGACTGTTGTGTTTATTGCTTCTACCCAGTAGGTTTGACCAATTTTCTTCTCATTCATCATTGACCTGGCCATTTGTTGAAATACTCTATTTTTCCTCTCAACTACTCCATTTTGTTGTGGTGTTCCTAGGATTGTGTATTCTCTCTTGATCCCATGTTTATCACAGAATTCCTTGAAATCGCTTGACATAAATTCTCCTCCTCTGTCTGATCTTACTACATTTAACATGTTGCCTGTTTGATTCTCAGTTAAAGCCTCAAATATTTTAGATTTCTCAAATGCTTCAGCATTTTCTTTGAGAAAAGAAACCCAAGTGAGTCTAGAGTAATCATCAATGATCAACATGAAGTAGTTTTCATTCCCTGTGCCTTCCTGTCTTGATGGTCCACATAAATCCATATGAACTAATTGGAGTTGTTTCTCTGTTGAAGTAGAGTTCTTGAATTTAAAATGTGTCATGGTTAGCTTTCCTACTTGGCAGGGTTTACACAAAGAATCTTGTGGCTTTGATATTCTTGGAAGATCTTTTACTACCTCAATATTTTTGAGCTTGATTAACTGGTCAAATTTTAGATGTCCAAGTCTCCTATGCCATAACCAACTTTCATCATGTTTTCTTATATGAAACTCTTCTCTATCTTCTTTCAGCAAATATACATTATTATCTGTCCTTATGCCTTTAGCTACCACTTGTCCTGAGTTTACAGACTTTATCTAAAAATATTTGGAAGTGAACACCACTTCACATCCTCTGTCACACATTTGACTTACACTGAGCAAATTATGTTTCAGCCCATCTACAAGCAGAACATCCTAGGATTTTCCTTTACCATTACTCAAACTCACCATCCCTTTACCCTTGATTTTACCTAGTTCATCATTTCCAAAGGTCACATTTCATGTTTTTCTTTTACTTATAGACATAAACTTATCCTTGTCTCCAGTCATGTGCTTGGAACATCCATTGTCTATATATCAGGGGTCTTTTTGTTTTTGAGTTGAAAGTACTAGACCACATTTTTCACTATCTTTCTTTTTCCATATGTCGGCATTTCTAGATAAGGGTTTTATCCTTGGATCTGCTTTGTAATTCTTCATATGGCAGTTTGTAGCTTTGTGGCCGAAGTTATGACAGTTATAGCATTCAATCTTATTGTTCAATAAGTCAAAGTGATTGGTGCAACTTTGTCTACTCATTGGTTGTTTAGTTCTATGTTGCAAAGAATGTTTATTTCTTGATCTCCTCAGTTGCATGTCTCTAAACTTAATTTGACAATTTGCAATCTTAGGACCAAAATTAGAGCAGCAAAAATAGTAACCATGGAAGAAATTTTGGTATTTGAAGGATGGCATTTTTCTCGACATTTTTTTCTCCATCTTCTGATATCTTCTTTTTTTATCAGGGATTATCTTGTCTTTATTATCTTTTGGTGGCAGAGTACTCACATGGTCTGATTGTTTGTTGACTTGGCACTTGATCATATTTACTGGCTCTTTTCTTTCTGTATGTTTGTTGCTTGAACCACTTACATAGCCTAAACCATTCTTCAACAAAGGAGATATATGTTTACTCAGAATGTCATTTAGTTATGATGAGGCTCTAATGCTTGGAATATTTTGGAGATACAATGCTTTAAACTTCTCCATCTCTTTTCTGGTTTTTACTACCTCTTCTTCCAAGGATTCACATCTTTCCTTCTCCTCTGATAACTGTTGTTTCAGAATGTCCTTTATTTTATTTTTCTCTTCTAATTCCACTTTTAGCAGGGCAAAGTCTTCATCAAGTTTTTTACTGTCTTTCTTTACTGTTTTTGCTTTTTCTTCTTAAATATGAGTCTAGCGATTTCTTCTAGGGAATAGATCAGTTCTCCTTCCAAGTTAACCACAAATTCTTCATCATTAACATCAATTCCTTTTATTTTATTATAATAATCCTCTTTGTTCATAAGCATAAAGTCATTAACCTTATCTTCACAAGCAGAATCACTGTCTGTGTCTCCTGAAGAGTCATCATTGTTTACACATAAACTTTTCTTTTTACCAAATCTCTTGGATTTGTACTTCTCTTCACCTTTAGTGTTCTGGTCCTTATTATTGTGTGGACACTTAAATGCAAAGTGACCTATATTTCCACAGTTAAAACATTTGAAGGGCAACTTGCCTTGGTACTTGCCCGATCCTTTCTTTAGTCTTCTCACAAATTTCACTTCAATTTCATTAGGCTCAAAATCCTCATTCTTATCTTCTTTAAATGATGCTTCTCTAGAGGTGGGTTTATCTTTACCTATCCTCATTTCATAAGCAGTCATATTTCCAAGGAGTTGGTCAATAGACAGAACTTTTAGATCATTAAGTTCTTCTATAGAAGAGACCTTTGGGTTGAAGCTATTTGGAAGAGATCTTAAAATTTTCTGAACTAAAGAGGCTTCCTCAATTTTTTCACCAAGTCCTTTCATTGCATTTGCTAGTTCTTCAACTCTTAGAAAATACTTCCCAATAGTTTCATCCTCTTTTATATTTAGTTATTCAAATTGTAATCTGTAGGTTTGAAGCTTGGCATCCTTTATCTTCTCATTACCTTCATAACTGCTAATGCATTTTTCCCACATTTCTTTGGCAGATTCTAAGTGCATAACTTTTAAAAATTATTCTTCTGCAAGCCCACTCAGAATAGCATCCATAGCCTTAGTGTTGAAGCTGAATTCTAGCTTGTCATCCTTAGAATCTAGTACAACTGGCTTCACATAACCAGTCTCTACAACATCCCAGACATATGCATGTAAAGCCATTATGTAGGTTCTCATCTTAACTTTCCAGAAGGAAAAGTTTGTTCCATTGAACATGGAGGCCTTATTGGTTGAAGTTCCTTCATGGCTAGTCATGTTGAAGCTCTAGGATCTACCCTTAGATAAAAGGAACCCGCTCTGATACCAATTGTTAGACAACTGAGAGGGGGGGTGAATCAATTGTCACTGTGCTTAAAAAATTATGCCCATTTTAAACTCATTACAGAACACCCAATGATGATCACAATAATTCAGGGAAGTAAACAATAGAGTATTCAACATCAATCACACACATGAAGTATACATAAACAGATATTCCTGAGGAAACCCATAAAGGGAGGAAACCTCTTCTTCTTAGAATGATAGGCAGTCTTTTATGTTCTATACATCATCTATCTTTGAGAACCAACTCATTGTGAGGCTACCACCTCTGTTTTACAAGTTGCAACTTGCTGAGAGAACCAAATCTTTGGTTTCTCTAGAACCCACTAGAAGGAAGCACCAACTCCCTCAGTCTTTGTTGGCATAGGGGTAGACCTGGGGTTCAACGCTACAACAACACACCAAGAAAACCCTAACTACCAACCCTTTCGGCAACACCTACGAAGCAGATGAAGTCTCACCTGAGGTAGAAGCATGGGTGGTTGGATGACTCAGATGTTTGTAACCTTAGTTGGGACATAGATCTATGATTCTAACACTCAACAAAGCACTCAGCAGTTAACATTCATCAATATTCAATCTCAGTTACAGTGCAGTTAAACCCTAATTATAGAGGATCGCAGTATTCATTCAGATCTAGCATCTAGCAGCACTTAGCACGACGATTAGATCAAATCTAGCAGATTCAAACACTAAGCACATGTATACAAGTCAGATCTAACATCCATCCATTAAGCACTAAGAATCAATGTATCATTCATCTATATTAAAGCACTAAGAATATTAACATATAAACACATCAACACATCACACAAAGCAGAGAAACACAGCATGTACGTGGTTTACCCCCACCCTGGGGCTATGTCCACCAACTCTTTATCTTCTTCGATCAATTACATGCATAGAGCCTAAAAAACCCTACTCCGCAGAGGACAGGGGATCTATGCATCTCGCTAGATCCTCCTACCCCGAGTATATCTAAGCACGTAGCCTTCCACAATCTCTTACAATGACTTTCACTTAGCTTCTGCAAGTCTCACATAGTATGCACCAAAGCACTTACAACTCTTGATCACACAGATCCAACTCTAGAACTTAGACAACTTGCAACTACCCTCCTCTTCTTTTCCTAGACTTCTATTTATACATACAAAATATGCCTAATCATGGGTGAACCAATGGGCTGACATTCCCATACCCGTTACATAATCCCAAATCCCAAAAAGGGCCCTAAAAGGGGTTGATATCCCATGATCTCCACTTCATCCTGTGATCCTCCTTTGGTATCTTATCGAAGTTCCAAAATAGGTCAAACATGACCAAGAATCTTCAAAACTTGGTCAAGGGCCAACAGGCCCCCAACACTCACCTGTGACTCATCCTGAGTCACTATGATCTGACTAGTTATGATTCAAAAGCCTCGAGCTTGGCTCGAGCTGCTTTGACTTGTTGTTGTGCCACAGCCTCTTGTCCAGCGAACTCTTGTATGACTGCTTCATTGATAGGTCATTATAGGCGTTTTTAAGCTATAGTGACGACCTACTCCAGTTTTGCTCCTCGGCCTTCGATCTCGGTGAACAGTTGGTAAGACATATCTTGTACAGGTTGGAGCCTCTGAGTCATTTCCATGACTTTTCTCTAGATAGTGTGGACCTGTTGTTGGGTAGTGCACTGATCTTGGGATCTCTTCATTCTTTCCACAGCTGACGGGGGCTTCAACTATGCCTGTCTTGTTTCTGCTTGATACTTCGCTTCTTGGAGTTGTGACTCCAGTGCCTTCAGTTTTGAGTTCTCAGTGAGATTCTCATAGGTCTAGGAACTGTGGTCAGTGAGTTTCTTACATTCCATGGTAAGGTATTTTATTCTCTCAACTGTGCTTCAAGCAGTTGCTTCTCTTTGGTCCCTCACATCCTGCGGGGCGTTGGACACTGTGCGAAGCTCTAAGTTTTCTATTCGTTGTTGTAGCTATTGGATAGCTTCCCCAAGCTACTCTACTTGATGTGTAACTCGATCTTCTGCTTGTATCTCTAATCCTATCACAGAGAAAAGTGATCTGTTGACTACTTCCTTCACTTTAAGTTTCTCTGCGAGCAACTATTCTCTTTCTTGTTTCATCTGTACTTTCTCTTCTTCAAACTTTACCTGGAGAGAAACCTTCTCCTTCTTTGACACTTTGCATTTTTCTATGAGTATGCCTTGCACTTGCTTCAAGGCTTGGGTGGCTTTCTCTTTTTCTTCTTGGGTGAGACGAAGGTGAGCTTTGACCTCATCAGCTAGTTGGTGGAGTTGGGTTGGCTCATCTCCCAACTCTGGTTCTCCTGATGGTAGGGGCATAGAGGAGACTGTGCAGCTGAATTGAAGAGCCTGTTGTACCTCTCAGAGTTCAATCTCAATTCTATCGTACATTTCCTCCTGCTTAGCTTCTTGTTTCTCCATGATTTACAGTGAAGCATCATTGAGAGTTGCGATGATGAAGTCGAAATCATCGACAATAAGCACAGTCTTCATCTTGGTCATGGTGGATTTCGATTTCTTCCAGGAAGAAGGTTTCAGGGGAGAAACTTTCCTCTTCTTCATGGGATCGACCTTGTGTCTAGGTGGTGTTACTTCACCTGGCTTCTGTTTAGTTCCTTTGCCATTTAGTTCTCCTACTTTGTCATCACCCCCTCGGTCAGGTGATACTGAAGCAGTCTTTCCTGAGGCACTGCTTAAATCTTGGACCTCTTCGGTCTTATTCATTCTATTGGGCCCGGTTATATCATGTTCTTTATGCGTGGTCTTTAGGTTGTCAGGGTCATACATCTTTGTGGGGTCTGCGGGAAGAAGGAGGTCTGCGCACCAGTCCTTAGTGATCTCCTTTAGGTCTTCTTTCGTGAGCTTGTAGTACAACAGAAGTTTCTCCTTGTGTTCATCAGCTCACGCTATAATGTAGATGAAGTGTCAATCTGCGTAGAACTTCATCAGGGGTTGGAAACTCTGTAAGGTCTTCAAGGTCATGCATGGTTCACCTTCGATGGATTTCTTTAGCTGAAAGAAATAGGTGTGAAAAATAGTGTTTGAATGCCACTGTTTGTTCATATCACTTGAGTACCAAAGGGTAGTGAACTTCGCATAAAGCGGCTCAAATGGTTCAATATCCGGGAAGGTCACACCTTCTAGTATCTCCCAGGAAACAAAGGTGATGAGGATTAGGAGCCATCTAAAGTGGAACTCATAGCCCTGATCCTGTGCTTCGCGACAATATAGTTCCAGCTGATTAACTAGGTACTTCGTTGAGTTCATCTACAAGCCTTCCACACACTTCCTTGTGAGGTCAATGACAAAGCCTGTGGCCTGTGTAGGTCTATTATTCCTTACTAACTTTCTGGTTATGAGTTGGCAAGCTAGGTGCACTGTGCCATTCTGGATGGAGGATACCTTGTATCCTCGCATTCCCTTTTCAACATCTCTGTATGTATCCTTGATCTTCTGTGCTAGTGCGTGATATGTGGATTTTCTTGGATAGAGCTCCTGTGGGTCGGGTCCTTGCATACTTAATCTCATGATCCTATCGATCAACGTCAAATCGACTGTAATACGGTGGTCTAGCCATAAGTAACATCCATGGTAACATGAAAGCAACAACTTGACATAAGAGTTCACTTCCTGGTGCCTTCTAAAGTGTGGTATCTTCATTACATTTAGCAGGGTGGACTGCGCAAGGTTCATCGTCCACGGTTGAGGGATTATCTTTGAGTTCTTCCCCTTCTTCTTGGTCGAGCATACTGTAGTTCTTGCAATCTTTGAGGTTGAAGTCATTGAACTTCAACACTGTGATATTGTCCTACTATGCTCGAACTGTGCATATCCCCTTCGGGAGGTACGCAGTAATCATGGAGTACTCAAAATATCTTGGCATGCTATCTCGACGCACCGCGCCGGCTAGAGGCGATATGTATTTGGGCAATATGGATGGGATCAACTTCACATTTTTTAGGTCATCTCTGTGTTTGGTTCTCTTTTTTTCTAATGGTCGGGATGATCCGGCTCTACGAGCAGTCGACGAAGAGGCTTGCGGTCCTCTCGTCGATGACTCTTGAATACTTGCAGACATTGCTCTTTCATACATTACTCTTTCATTCATTAGTTCAATGAGAACTTCCTCGACAATTTTCTCTTCAGCGCTAAGCTCATCTGACATGCACGCTCGTGGTTGAATATCTTGGGTTCAAAGGGTAACTGCTCAATGCAATGGGATGGATGGTGATAGTGTGATGATCACTTGTGCGAAATCAACTAGTCTGTAGGCTTAGATTTACGGTTCGCAAAAGTGTTCTCGTTGCATGGAACGACAGGATAAATAGATAACTTGACAACGGATCTCTTGCAATGGGTGAAAAGCCTTCATTAACTCCATGATTTCTATTATGGCATGGTCCCAACGGTCTAGTGGAAAACCTTCTGATCATAAATTCCTTTCTACCCATTTGGGCCATCGGTCTAACAGTTATACTGTCTCTAATAGCTATATTGCTTCAACGCAATATAGAAATGGAACCATTTGTTGGCATAGGGTAAGACCCAAGGTTCAATGCTACAACAACGCACCAACAAAACCCTAACTACCGGCCCTTTTGGCAACAACTATGAAGCAGATGAAGTCTCAGCCGAGGTAGAAGCAGGGATGGTCGTAGGACTCAGATGTATGCAACCTTAGCTAGGACAGAGATCTGTGATTCTAACACTCAACAGAGCACTCACTAGTTAACATTCATCAATATTCAATCTCAGTTACAACGCAGTTAAACCCTAATTACATAGGATCACAGTATTCATTTAGATTTAGTGTCTAGCAGCACTTAGCATGACAAAACAAATCATATGCAGTAGATTCAAGCACTAATCACATGTATACAAGTTAGATCTAACATCCATCCATTAAGCACTAAGCATCAAAAAATCATTAATTTGTATTAAAGCAATAAGCATATTAACATATAAACACATCAACACATTGTACAAAGCAGAAAAAAACAACATGTAAATGGTTCACCCCCACCCTGGGGTTACACCCACCAATTATTTTTCTTCTTTATTAGCTTCTTCGATCGGTTACATGCATAGAGCCTCAAAAACCCTACTCCATGGAGGGAAGGGGATCTGTGCAGCTCTCTAGATCCTCCTTCCCCAAGTATATCTAAGCATGAAACCTTCCACAGTCTCTTACAATGACTTGCACTTCGCTTCTACAAGTCTCACATAGTATGCACCAAAGCACTTACAACTCTTGATCACACAGATCCAACTCTAGCACTTAGCCAACTTGCAACTGCCCTCCTCCTCTTTGCCTAGCCTTCTATTTATACATACAAAATAGGCCTAATCATGGGTGAAACCATGGGCTGACATTCCCATATCCATTACATAATCCCAAATCCCAAAAAGGGCCCTAAAAGGGGTCGAGATCCTATGATATCTACTTCGTCTTGCGCTCATCCTTCGACAGCCTGTCGAAGTTCCAAAATAGGTCAAACATGACCAAGAATCCTCAAAACTTGGTCAAGGGCCAATAGTGTTCCAACACCAACTTCCTGAGTGTTCCAGCACCAACTGGATGGAAGCACCAACTTCCAGTCACACAGGCACCAACCTGTATAACAGAGAAAAATGGTTCTCCCTTGCACCACCCTACCACCCTGTTTTTTCTAGCTGCAACCAGATGGAAGCTACAACTCCCTATGTTCAAGCACCCACTTGAAACTTTGAGGACAAAAATCCTCCCTAAAACCACCATACCACCCCGAAATATAAATATTTGCTTGCTGAAATTTATTACAATGATACAATATTTATCAATGGATTACCAATCTCATCATTGTTCTCCTACACTGCTATGCTCTGCCTACATCAGTGTCTTCCTGCTCACATCTTCTTGCGCTTAAGTTCTCGTACAACCTGGTTTTTTCACCATTTATGCTATGTCCAGTTTATGTTCTTCATCTCTGCATTTTCTCCCTCAATTCATTGCTTACAGTTCGACTACTTTTTACAGATAAACAACAACCTTCCTCTGTCATGGAATCTTTCTTTTATTCATGCCCTCATCATCTGTTACTCTCTGAATCTCCAACACCCATGTCAAGAATCTCATAATGCTCAAGAGCCATGATTCTAATGCCCCAAAACAATGATTCAGTTAGTGTAACTGAATTGTAATTGATCAAGAAACCACGAAGTGAAACAACAACCCTTCGATCATATTTCATTTGATCAGCATCGTTGGATTATACACGCAGATTTTTTTTATTTTTTTCAATGAGTAACCTCCGATGTAGATCCTAGCAGCGGTAACTCCTTCCCCTATCTTCCACTGATGTGACCTTGGGCGATGATATCATGTGACCACATGATTATGGGCGCGTCCAAAGGTGGTTTGAATCAAACTAATTTTCACCCTGCAATTTACCTTGAGCCTCCATGTATCCTTTCTCCAAAACCGTGGTTTTGATTGCAGCTCGCTCAAGAAAAATTAAGAACTAAGCATGTTCTAGGCCCATAATTGAGCATGATCGTTGATCTTCAATCCCTTGGAAATTCCACTCAATCAATGGCTGTTATTTTCCTTCCTTTCCTCCTTCCACGCGCAATCCCAGATCTCCACGATTCATCGACACGCAGCTTCCTTCCAAATTAACGGCTACGATTCATTCTGGCCTTTCGGTCTTCGAGAGTTTCAACTCTCAAATATCGCTTTTCCCATATGAAAATCTTTTGGAGTGGAAGATCTATTGACACCTGTCTCCCTGAATCTATGATCAGGATCTCCTCTGCGAGTTTTGCCTTCAGGACTTTCAATTCTCAAACTCTCGTTTCTTCCATACGTCAATCTTCCAGAGTCAATGATCTGCAGACACCTGTCTGAATAGATCGGATGGTTTACACTTATCCTTTCACTACTTAATCCATCAACTAGGACTTAATAAACAATTGTTATGGATGGCCACCATTTACTTCAGCACTTAGGTTATTCTACTTATGCTAACCTTCCACTGTATTTTGATCAACGGTTGAGAATGCATTTCGGCTCTCCGACTCTCTAAGCTTCGGGGATTTCAAATCTCAAACTGAAATCTTCAAGTGAGAGTTTTCTGGAGCATAACCTCCACACATATTTAGACCCGAAACAAATGACTTTCGTTGGATCAAGATCTTAGATCAACGACTTGATATGTATGTGATGAAACTTTGCTTTGGATTAAATCCAACATCTCTCCATCTTTTCTTATCCTATCCTTCCATTTAATTCGATCTGACAGCTGACGGAAATTCGAGTGATCGAGATCTCAGATCTCAACCCTTTCTTATCCTGTCCTTCCACTTAATTTTATCCAACGGTCATCACATTTTCTCTAGATCCAATGGCCCTTATTCATTTTGGATTTTCGGGCTTTGGGTAATTCGACTTTCAAGTTTCCAATTATTTCGAAGTGAGATTCCCCAAACAGTAACCTCCTTGCAAATTTTGACGTAAACCAAATGTTTTTCATCGATCATGTTCTTAGATCGATGGCTCGATCTATCTTCGGTGCTACTCTTCTATCTTATCATGTCCTTCCACTTAAAAGTGATCCAACAGTCATGAAGACACTTGAAGCAGATCAACGATCAAGGATGGTTGTGGAACCACAACTTGAGAGTGATTTAAATCATCACCAAAACTCCGCAATTTTAAGTTATGTGTTATTGGTGAGTCAACCACAATCGTCGATTTTCGAGGTTATAAGATCTGACGGTCTTGACTAATTGTGGGATTGGAAATAGCACGATATTTAATTCTCCTTTTGATCTCCGCAATCTATTCTTGTTGTTAATATGGCGATTGTGCATCCGACGGTCACGACTTAATCTGATCATTTGTTAGATCAAACACAATCGTTGATATTTGGGTTTATGAAATCTGAAGATATAGACCAATTGCGGGATTAGAACTAGTGAGTTGCTTAATTCTTCTTTCTCTCTCCGCAATTCATCCCTATCATTGATCCGGCTTGCAGATCTGACGATCTCGATCCTCCAACTGTCCTCAATCCCACGGTCACTCATATGACCAACGTCCATAATATTAGATAATAAACACAGTCAATTTCTTGATCGAACAGTTGTTGAGGCTTCTCACTATGATCTTACGCTTTTCCTTCCGAGCTTTGATATCTTCATAATGTTCGCTTCTCCTCCTCAACTTATGCTTTATTTATTCGCCATCGCCGTTGTTGTTCTTGCCATCAATGACAAGCACACTCTTCCTGTAAAAACATGCCAACACTTATGACTTCCTAATTTGTATGGATTGGTTGGATAAGCATTATGTTTTCCTAGAGTATTACAACAAGCTATTCATTTGTCTTGATGAAGAAGGGAATTTGAGATTAGTTCAAGGTATTCCAAGAGTTGTAACAGTCAAATAAATTTTAGCAGGTCAGTTGAAGATAAGTGTCAAGAAAGGATTTCCTTATGCAATTCATTTGGAAGAGACAACCAAGGATAAGGTGTCAAGTATTGAAGATTATGTAGTTTTGGGAGAGTTTGAAGATGTTTTTGGAGAAATACCAAGTTTTCCACCTAGGAGAGAAATTGATTTATCAACTAACTTAATTCCTAGAGCAAGTCTAGTGTCCAAGACACCTTACAAGATGAGCACACTAGAACTAAGGGAACTGCAAATGTAGCTTGAAGATTTTTTTAATAAAGGGTATATATTCCCAAGTGTCTCACCTTGGGGTGCCCCAATACTTTTTGTAGAGAAGAAGGATGGAACCTTACTACTATGCATTGATTTCAGGTAGCTGAATAAGGTTACCATGAAGAACAAGAATCCTTTGTCAAGGATATATGATATTGTTGATCAACTAAAAAATGCTAAGGTATTTTACAATATTGACCTTGGGTTAGGCTTTCATTAGGTAAGAATTAAGTAGCAATATATCAACAAGACAACATTTAGAACAAGGTATGACCATTATGAATTTGCAGTGGTGCCATTTGGGTTGATAAATGCACTAGCTATACTCATGTGTGTACTTGGATAAGTTTGTCATTTTTTTCGTGGATGACATACTTGTTTACTCTAAATCTGAAGATGATCATGAGAAACACTTGAGGATGGTATTATAGGTGTTAAGGCATCATTAACTTTATGCAAAGTAGAGAAAGTGCTCATTTTATCATAAATAGATCCATTATTTGGGTCACCTCATCTCAGAGGAAGGAATTATAGTGGACCTGTAAAATATTAAGGTAAACAGAGAGTGGAAATCACCAAGGAATGTCACATAAGTCAGTTTATTCATGTGAATTGAAGGCTACTACAAAAGATTTATAGAAGGATTTTCAAGGATTGCATATCATATAACTTCTTTGTAGAATAAGGGTGTGAAGTTTGAACATAATCATAAATGTGAAACAAGATTTCATCATTTGAAATATTCACTTACCAGTGCACCAATCCTAAAGATAAATCTAAGTGAAGAATTCATGGTGTGCACTGATGCATGTAAAGAAGTACCTGGTGGTGTCCTTACCCACAATGTTCATGTTGTTTGTTTTCAGTCCAAAAACTCAAGGAGCATGAAAGGAGATATGACACACATGATTTAGAGTTGGAAACCATTATTCATGCGTTGAATATGTGGAGGCACTACCTCATGGGTAGGAAATGTGAGCTAAGAATATACTACGGTGTCATGAATCATTTGTTTGAGCATACAATTTTAAATGCCAAGCAGGTAAGATGGTTGGGGTTCCTTAGTGATTACATGGGGTCTTCACTCAGTGAATCTGCGACATAGCAATTGCATTCGTGAGATATTAAAGAATACCCCTAATTTCACTAGATATTGATAGATACCTACCAAAATATTTTGATTGAACCCCACTCTCAATACATATTTCCAATAAAATAAACCACTATTTTAACTAGATGCCCTTTTTTATACCCCCCTAATAGCTACAAACCCCTTGATATCACACATCCCCCCCCTCCAATACCTACAATATATTGACCTTATTTTTCACAATAAAAAATACCCTTTTATGAATGAACGTGATACGATATTGGTAAATAGGGTGAAGCCACCATGAGTGAGTATGACTTTGATATAAAGTATATCCAAGGAAAGTAAAACAAAGTGGTTGACTTGCTTAGCAGGAGA
>ML782185.1:221630-234908 GCA_009831015.1 Picea engelmannii
ATTCAAAGTGCTATTTCTGTTGCTATTTCGTATATCATTTCTGTGTATTGTGAAGATTATGCTGGATATTTTACTGTTATTCTGTCATTTCTAGCATTTCATTTTTGTTCTGCATATTTTATATATCTGGTATCTTGCATGCACAAACAACTCTAAATATACACCAATATGGCGTAACAAAAATAATAACAATGCAAATTACCTCTAACGTGATTCAATAATAGTAAAATACAATACTAACATGATGCAAAATGAATAATAACAATGCATTGATGACTTAGGGGTGGTAGGTTCATAGGGGAGGGTCATACATGACCTAGAGGGTATAGAAAGGACATCATATGCTTGGGGTTTGAGATACACCACAAACAACCATGATCAAGCAATGTCTCTACTCTCACTCCACTCTTTTGTCCAGCCTCACTCCACCTATTGCTCAATTGGAGCATAAGCCAGGTGTTGAAGTGTTGTCCTTCATAATTTCCAGTGCAGGTGGGGTAGGTATTTCCTCTCAGCTCCCACAATTTCATATCCATGGTGACTTCAAATTGGGATGATGACGATCAATTAACTCATTTCAATTTGGTTGGGGTTTCGTATGGTCTTTGCATCTCTATGTCATGGTGATTTACTTTGAAGGTCTCTCCCCGTCGTGGTATACATAGGTTCTCTCCTTTGTGCCTCATTTAATTTGATCTTCTTTGGATTCTCCCTAGGTTTGTGTCTATGAGTCTATTAGAAGGCGCCATGTAGAGGGGACACAAGGAATCTTGTAGTTGCACCGATTGTGAAATTTAGGGGTTTAAATGGACAGTGAAGCTATAGGATGCAATATTAGCACACTTTAAAATATTAGCATAGTTTAGGGACAAATACATGAAACTATTTCATATCAGACCTCTACATCTATTTTTTGAAGCATTATGTAACTATTATGTTGTTTAGCATTGTTGCACCTAGACACTACCGCAACACAAATAACACGCCTAAGATGCAAAATCGACACAACTATGACCCTATAGGTAATTTTTATGAAAAAATGATGCTAGAATATGCTAATACAATGCTAAATAAAGTTTCACTTCATTATACTCATTTCTAAGACGATGCCTTGTAGAGTGTGCATCAAATTAAATGATGCAAAATTGAATCAATTCTCAAAGTCAACCCTTGCGTCATTTTTTGTGTTCCCCATACTTTTTTTTTAAGAAAAATTCACTAGGAGATGACGGTAATGATGATTCCACAACCTCACATTGTTGTAGTGAAGGTAGCCAAGAAAAAGAACATTCTAGCCATGATTTTAGTAGCCACGTAAAGAGTAGCTCAAATGTAGATGAGAAAAATTTCTATACTACAATGCAAAAGGAGGTGAACTAGAGTAGCTTGTATCCAAAGGAAAAGAAAGAGATGACTAAACTCTTCCATATAAGGATAAAAATCAAGAAGAAAAAGGTGGATTCTCTATTTGACTCCAATTTATAGGCCAACATCATAGTAGAGCATCTAGTGAGTAAGATTGGATAGGAAATTCATGACCATCCTTTCCCATACCCACTAAGATCAATAAATAAGAATGTATATATTAGAGTTACTAAGTAGTGTAAGGTTAGATTTCTCCTAACTGAAAATTGTATTGATGAGGTGGAGGTAGATGCAATGACACTTGATGTGTTTGGAAGCCCCTATATGTACATGACGGATGTGATCTTCATGAGGAGAGAACCAATATTACTTGGTCAAGGATGGAAAATCCTTCATGAATAGTGTGCATAAAGGTAAATCCAAGATCTCTTTAATAAGTGCCAACCTAGCGAAGGAATTGATTAGCTTAATTAGAAAGTTTGTATTTCTCTTCTAATGATAGAATTAGCAAGGAAGTGAATATATAGAACTAAAATCATCTCTAGAAGGATGTTTTAAAGATAGGAAACCTCGTTCAGAGGAGATTTTGCAGGTGTACATATAACTGTTTCCAAACCCTAAAGGGTTACCACCTAAGAAGGAATTGGAGCATGAGGTACATGTGTTGCCTAACTCTCCATTACCAAACATAACATTTTACAAACAATCCATATTGGAAGTGGATGAAGTGAAGAAATAGTTGCAAGAAGTATTGAAGCAAGGAGTAATTAGACATAGTACCCCACATTGTGGGTCACCTATCATCTAGTTCCCAATAAGGATGAGACTTGGTGAATGTGTATCAACTACATAGCTCTGAATAATATCATTCTCAAGAATTGGTACACTTTTCCCGTGATCATTGACTTGTTGGATTAGGTAGAACATACCAAATACTTCATCAAAATAGATTTCAACTTGGGATACCACTAGGTACATGTAAAAGAAGAATATACCTAGAAGGCTACCTTCAATATTAGGTAAGGTTTATATTAATGGTTTATGATGCCTTTTGGTTTATGTAGTGTGGTAGCTACATTTCTACATTTAATGAATGATGTATTGTGACCCTTTCTAGATTTATTTTAATAGTGTACGTGTATGATATATTGATCTTCAAATATACTTGGGAAGAGCACATATCACATCTCATGTAGGTGTTAGATACCCTATGAAAGCATCAATTTCTAGTAAACTTCAAGAAATGTGAATTTTCCGAGTATTCCCTGGTGTACTTGGGGTACATGATTGGTGGAGGGTAGCTCAAAATTTATCCTAGAAATATGGAGGTTTTCATCAAGTGGATAACCCATACCAATTTCATTGAAGTTAGGATCTTTATGAGAGTATCACAATACATTGAAAATTTTATAGCATCTTATTTAGTTGAGGCCGCAACACTCCCACTCCATGAACACTCCAAACCATAACAACTAGTGATAAGAGTTTTTAGTGGGAAAATAATTAACACAATGATTTTGAAGAGTTGAATAGAAAGATTAGTCAAGCACTATTTATTACATTTCCCAATTTGTATAATCCCTTTGAATTTGAGACATATGCAAGTGGCTTTGTTATGGGAGTAGTCTCGGTGAAAAGAGCTAAGATAGTATGCTATCATTCTGAATTGTTTCATGGAAAAATCCTTCTACCCCACATATGATAAGGATATATATGCTTTGGTGTAAGCTATTAATATAAATAAAAGTGCTATATAATGGGAAAAGAGACCATAATCCACACTAATCACTAGCCATTGCAATATTTGTAGATACATAATAAGCTCCAATAAGCAAGACACAACAAATGGAATGGGATTGTCTTATCATCAAGCATAAGAAGGGTAGTACTAATAAGTTGATATAAATTCTTTCAAAGCCACGCACATCCAAAATCACAACTTTTTTTACTCTTATGAACATGGAACCTTTCACTTATGATGTATATAAAAGTAAATACAAAAAATATGGGGTTATCAAGGAGACATTTCAATAGCTACAAGGTTAGGTTCATGAAAAAAAAAAGTTAATAGAAAATATGACTACCATCTCTAGGATGCCTTGCTCTACAAGATATATAAGCTTAGTGTACTTAAAGGAGAAATCATGTAACCTGTTATAGAGGATCACACCCCCAAATTTGAAAATCATTTTAGTGCTAGGAAAATATTATCTAACTTGTAGACACATGGGCATAACTATTTATTTATAGTAGCTGTCAGATTTAGTAAGATGTGCATTATTGTGCCTTGTAAAAAGACCATCAAGGGATAAAATACAAAAATCATATTATTTTAAAGGGTTTGGTTGCACTTTAGTATAAAAAGGAGCATCGATGCAATCGGCATCTGCCCCCTGCCATCAGAGTACATTCTCAGTGGAAAAATTTCTTCATGTGTGTGTAATAGGAATCGTGACTGTCATAATACTTCTTCATCATTGCTACATTTTACTTCTTTTCTCCTAATAATGCCACAAACCCTAGGGTTGTACCTCTTCTCCCTCATATCCATGTTTTCTTCCCTATAACAACACAATAGATGTTAAAGAATCACCAGTCTGTTTCATATTCACTTGTTGCAACTCACCTTCTATTTCAACTCCCCTTATTCACGATTCAAATTACATCATGTTGCATCACATTCCCTGTTGCAGTAACACGTCTCTATTGCAACATGTTTTTTCTGCAACTCACAGTCTATTGCAACTCAACCATCCTTGTGCTACAAATTACATATGGTTTCAACACACACACCCTGTGGAAGCAACACGTATTTGATACAACACAACTTCTTCTCTAACTCACCTCCTTCCGTGACTCACCTATGGCTGCAACTCACATACTACTGCAACATGCATCCTGTTGTTGTAACACTACTATGATATATCTCTACTACGATAATCCTTTTCTACAACTCATCTATGATGGTAATTTGTCTCATGTTACAGTATGCATTATGTGCAAAACACTTCCCATTGTAGCTTATTTATATTCACATATTTTGTACTTAGAAAAAATCCTCAATGCTCGTAGAACCAAATAACTCATCCTCCCTATAGAAGACCACAATTTCCAACACGTCCTTCCATAGACTCGTGCCACCTGCATATCCATATCATACAACACTATTCTCTACAGTATTTACTCATTCACACAAGACCTTAAATCATGCATAATCATGTCAATAACATAACACATAACATCCTACATGAATTCATTCAGACACGCACACAAAAATATTAATTCCACAACAATGATTATTTTATTCATCATACAAGTTACAATACAATGGCTCAATGACCATATATGGGCTTACAACCTCTGTTGGGTTTTCAGGCCAGAGGCCATGGCAACCTAAACCACTTCTCTATCCTATCATCTCATCTCTCCTCCTCTCGGTTCTGCAAGCACTTGCTGCAAGATCTCCATCAATATCCTTGATGTTGTTTTTTATCCTTCCCAGAAACTATTCACTACAGTTTCCCAAGGCTTCTCATGCCCTTTCATCTTTCAGCTTCTGATTTTTCCTTTCCACAGTGAATCTTCATCTCCCATGCATCCTTTCTAGCCTCATTCTAACAAATGTGCTCCACCCGAGCCGTAACACCTACAACTACTTATGTAACAACTATCCTTTTATCCGTCCACACACTCATCCATTATATAACAATGCTCCCAGCTTCCCCAAGTTACAAATCTGTAGCATTCAATTGATTTGCACCACTATTGTTACTCCCAACAATCCAAATGTTGCAACTTTGTAGTGTTCCATTGATATGCACCACTATTGCTACTCCTAGAAGTGTATCCCATTCACATCATGCAACAACTAATCACTGTTGAAACAACTTTTTCACTTCCCCGTAACTACCTTCGGCATGTCATCCCCAAGATGATCGAGATGCTACTGCATCAAACTCCCCAGGTTTAATGAAAGCATGCCCTCATGCTTATGAGGTAAATCATTTTATTCTAGAATTTTCGAGTGCAACTCCATCAATGTTGCACACTCAAATCTACAGTCCTTATCTGTAATACATTTCAATATGCAAGACATCTTCCTTTGTTGCACATTCCTTCTTTCAACTCATTGTTTCCCCTTGCGGTGCATGAATCTAAAACAATGCATCAATACTCTCATCTTGGAGATATAGAAGCTTCATCTTATTCCTGTTGCAACTCAAATTTCTACAGTAGCTCAACTTCTGGTACTGTTACCTTCTCTGTCTCTCTTTTTTCATTACCACAAGCACTAGTCAAGTTATTTTTAGTCATGTATCACCTAAACAATTGGACCTGAGACACATCCAATCCAGGACATCCAAATTCCCTTTTTCATGTACTGTACAAAGTGCCTTCGATGCAGCTAGTCACTCATGCTTGAAACTACATAACATGGAGTCACATGCTCCCATGTTACACCTCCCTTGACTCAATCCACATCGCTTGCTCAATCTGATCTGAGTCACATCCAATACAGTACATCCCACTGCCATTTTTCATGAAGTGTACAAAGTTCCTTCGGTGCATCCAGCCACTCATGCTCGAAGCCACACAACATGGATTCACCTGCTCCCATGTTACACCTCCCTTCAACTAGTACACAACCACACATAGACTACCTCAATCAGGGATTCTACCAGAGTATACACATTCTTGAAAATTACCAGAGACAACTTTCAAAATTCTTCTTCTTCTCCACACAACACCTTCACGCTCGATCATCAACAACCTTCACTCTTCTAACATTATTTTGCAACATGTCTTCTTCCTTGGGATATTTGAATTCTTCTCCTACTCTATCATCAACATATTCATCAACTTCCTCATCTTTTGGATCACATGTTATATGTCTTTAACTCGACAAATTTCATCATGCTTCATATTTACGACATCATCTTCTTCAACATTTGTAACCTCTATAATCTCGCAATTTCCTATAGTCTTTACAGTTCATTTTCTTGCACATATATCATTCTATGACACCTTCTTCTCATCCATGCACATCATCTTCCATCTACAACCACAAATTTCTTTCTTCATGCAAACATGCAAATAACATATTAAGGGAAAACAAAATTTCCATATTCTTTCCCTCCTTTCTTCATTACATCCGACACAACCATGTGTTTGTAAATTTCCACTGCTATAAATGTTTTGCATCTCTATTCTTTCTCATTCTCTTAAATTCAAGCCCACACAAAACTTGTAGTCATTGTTTGACAACAATGCACTCACTGCTACCAACATGCTCCTCAAAACATATGAGCCCAGCCTCTATTCCAAGAAACCTTCCAACTATATTCCTCTCACAACCACACTTGCTCATTTCCATTGGCCATGTCTTAATTCCAAGATAACAATCATGGATAACCGCCACCACAACTGCTATCTATCACTAGCAACCATTTATGTCAGATACTCTTCCTTTTCAGAAGCACCCCTCTGAATGTTGTTTCATACATTTTTTATGTTCCTTGCTATATTTTCCCATTTCATGCTTCATCTTGACATCTTCTACCACTCCATTATCTTCATTTTAACTCTCAATTTTTGTACTTCATTAACCTGTTCATATTCATGAAGAAATCCTTAGGAGTATTTTTTGTTATCCCTCATCCATATTACACTTCACATGCCCTTTCTCTGGTATTGTCTCCTATCATTCTTCTTTCAGAAACGAACGTTGAAACCACACTCTCATAGGTATTATTTTCTTGTAGTTTCTTCCATCCTAGAGTTGAACCATTACTCTAATATCTTCTCGCATTCTTTCATCCTATAGTTGAATCATTAATCTAATATATTCTCACATTATTTCATCCTAGAGATGAACCAGGTTCTGATATATTTCACATTATTTAATCCTAGAGTTGAACCATGCTCTGATATCTTTTCACATTATTTAATCCCATATTTGAACCATTCTCTAAACCACTTGATCTACTGATATTTCTCCCCCTACCATCAGAGCATGTTCACAACAGAAAATTTATTCATGTGTACATAATAGGAATCGTGACTACCATAATACTTCTTGATCATTGCTACATTTTCCTTCTTTTCTCCTGATCATGCCACAACCCCCAGGGTTTTACCTATGCTCCCTTGTATCCACGGTTTATTCCATGTAGCACCACAATAGATGTTAGAGAGACACCGGTGTCAGAAAATTGGCTTAGGTTGATGGATAGTTGGTATGGATTGTTGGTTTTCATTGATGTCAACTATTGGAGAGTGATATTGTAGATCGATGTCAGCCCTTAGTTATTGATGTCAACCCTTGGAGAAAGTACGTTAGCGAATTCCGATAGCACAAATGTTTGGGTAATGGACCCAAGGTTGTTTAATGTATAATGGTATGATTTTTAATATATTTTAAGGTAAGACTATTTCATATGGATAGTACATGTCATTCCATTTTCGGTGGTATGTGGAACATCACATAACTCCTCACGGTTAGATAGTTATGGCCATGAGAAGTTGGAGAACCTAGGTGTGGGTAATGGAACCAAGTTTGTTTGATGGATAATAGTATGAGTTTTGATATATTTGAAGTCAATACAATTCTATGTGGATATTACATGTCATTCTTTTTCTAGTGGTATGTGGAACGTCACATAACTCCTCATGGTTTGAGAGTTATGGCCTTACGAAGTTGGAGGACCCTCATATGTTGGCTTGAAGCCCCAAAAGGTCAAAGTAGTCAAAGAGATTGCATAGAAGAAATTATTATTTAAATGATAAATTAAAGTGACAAAGTCAATAACGATTATTTAAATAATAATGTGAAGTGACAAAATCAAAGAAGATTATTTAAATGATAAAGTGAGGTGACAAAGTCAAGGAACAATATTTAAATGATAAAGTAATGGAGAACTTTCTAATTATGGAAAGTGGTTAACCCTAAAATGAGGAAAATAGGTTAAGTGATCTATAAATGGGTTAAGTGACCTAGAAATAGGTTAAGTGACCTATAAATAGGTTAAGTGACCTAGAAATGGGTTAAGTGACCTAGAAGATACTTCTAAGGAAGATATTTGGAGAGTATAAATAAGAGGCAAGTTTCTCTCATTTTACATCACACTTGAGAATATTGAATATATATATATATATATATATATATATAGGTGACTGAGGTAACCAAAGGATATCTAAGCCGAATTTCATAGGGAAGGTGAAGAAAATAAGGCCAGAGTTCAAGGGAGGACACATTATTTTGATGATGCTTTCTAAGTTATGTTATTTACAGGTCATATCACCATTTTCACAATAACGTTTTTTTCTAGAATGATTCAGACCATGAAATTGATAGGCCATTGAGGAAACATATCCAAGTATCCGTGGTAAAAAATTCATCTTGTGGGTCGTTTTATATTTGGATTTACACTCCATGGAAAATAGGGTTTGTGGCTAGTCCTGAAACTAGTCTAAAACAAGTGTTTCGGGTAAAAACATCATAACTTATTCATAACAGATCCAAATTTAGTAACACAAAATGTGTTGGTTAGAGTACAATCTGTAGTATTTTTTGTAACATTTTTAGATCCATTCAACAAATATTCCATGCGGGGAATTCTCTACAAGGTCTCTCTCTAGAATAAGCTAAAATTCAACAAGGTATGCCATTTTTTCTATAACTCCTTTTTTGAGAGGTTCCAAGCAGTGACACTTAGGGGAATTGCATAAAAAAAACTGAAGAACATTGTGTACTACTTTTAGATCTTTATTCATTACATCTACATAGTTATTATTATTTCAAGTTAGATTTGTTGACTAATCCCAAACTAGTCATGAGAGACTTAAGAAAAGTTTCATGAAAATGCTAGTCTCTTGTTGTGAAAGTTAAGGAAGGTTTGTAGGTATGTGATCATATACACCAGGTATATTACAGAGTTACAGATCATATTTGGATGATGAAATTTATTAGGGAATTTGGTTGAGGTACATGTCGGGTACATGGTTGAGACAAGTAGTTGATGAGTCGACACATACATGAGGTGTATAGTTGATGATGTTGGTACATCTTGATGAGGCATAGTTGATGAGTAGTTGATATATGATTGGTACATACTTGGTACATGGTTGGAGCTGCTTGTTAGTAGTATTGTTGACACATGGTTTATGGATGATGTAGCATAATTGTATTATTAGAAGCACATATTGATCTTGGTGATGATTATGAGTTAGTGTGTTATGCTTGGTTGATGCATATCTTTGAGAGTTGTATTGGTGATTGATCTTGGTGAGTACATCTGATTTGGTTGACAATATTGATGAGACAGGTTGTTGTGATAGGTTGTTTGGACAATTTGTTGTGACAGGTTATTGTCACGGGTTATTTGTATAGTTTTGGTGCGTGGTTGATGCACTTGTTCATGGTAGAGATTTATTACAGGTTGTTTGGTATAGGTTGGTGCATGGTTGATGAAATTGTTTATGGTACATGTTGATTATAGGTTTAGGTATAGGTTGGTGCATGGTTGATGCATGGTTCAGGTTATTGGTACAAGTTATTTGGTGCAGGTTGATTGGTACAAGTTTACAACAGTATATCTCACAGTGATAGTGTGGCAATGGTTCCATCATTCTACTTATACGTCGGGGCGGTTGGATGGGGCAAGGACAAGTGGTTGTATCCACCTTCTGGTTGTAGCTGGAGAACATAGGGGGTTGTAGCCTACTTCTGGTTGTAGCCAGAGAATAGGGGAGTTGGAGCTTCCCCCGGGTTGTAGCCTGAGAAACAAGGGGGTTGGAGCCTCCTTCCAGTTGCAACTAGAAAACAAAGGAAGTTGGTGCTTCTAATGAATGTAATTCTTCAAGACATATAAGAAAAAGAATTATGTGGTTTTCTCTTGCTTTGGGTTTCCACGTAAAACACTGGTGTACTGTGTATGTGTATGATTTTTCATTTATTCATTCCTTATATACTATGTGGTTATTGGATGTAAATGATACATTGATATAACACTTGGATTATATGGTTAAAAATGATTAAATTTCTCTATTACTAATCCACCCCCCCCCCCCNCCTCTCAGTAATCCAACAATTGGTATCAGAGTCGGTTCCTTCAAAAAATAGTTTAACCACTGGAAGGAGATCATGGATTATTCTGAGAATGGAGTACCAATGTTTAATGGTCATAATGGTTTTAAGTATGAGATGTGGAGCATAAGGACGAAAGTATTTTTACAAGCACAGTGACATTATATTTCGTTATCAGTTGTTACAGGATAGGATAGTTCAAAAATGGAAAAGACTGCAGCCAAGAAGGAATTGAAGAAGAATAACAAAATAGCAATGGATTTGTCTGGGAAGGATTACCTGATCCGGTAAGAGAAAAAGTTGGTACATTTTCATCAGGAAAAGAACTTTGGGATAAGTTACACGACATATATTCTTCACCCATCATAGATTCAAAAAATGTCAAAGAAGATGAAGATACAAATCAAGAAGAATTGTGTTCACCATGTCAAGCAGATTCAGAAGATGAAGAGTACATAATCACCAGGGGTATGTTATTTTGTTTTAATTGTAAAAAACATGGACATATTGAAATATAATTCCATGAAGGAAATGAGACAGAAAAACTAATTGAAAAGGAAGACAATTATGAAGAAGAATTGATTAGTGCTTTAGATGAAATAAGAGAAGAAAACAATTCACTCAAGAAATAATTGATGAAACAAAATGAAAGTGTTCACATTTTTGAAGAATCCCAACAGGTCATCGAGAACTTAAGAACTCGGCTAGAAGAATCCAGAGAGATTGAAGAAAATATTGAATATCAAAAGCAGTGTTTGGAAACCAACATATCAACACAGAAGGAAGAAGAATAAATGAGAGAGAAGATATTGATAGATCATCTTAAGGAAAGAACTAACTATCTAAACCAAATTGAGGCAGAGTTTGGTCAAGAAGAGAAAGGACTTGAAGAAGAAATAATCACATTAAAAATTCAGCTTGAAGAAGTGAAAAGAACAGAAGAAGTCATGAAGTCTCGGTTAATGAAGAAAGAAGAAGAGGTTGAGAATCTTGAAGAAGAAGTTGTCACATTGAGAAGTAAAATCGGTAAGTTCAACAAGAACGTTGAAGAGATAGAAACATTCACAACAGTTATAGAAAATGAAGAGAAACACTCTAGGTTGCTAGAAAATAAGAATGAAGAAAATAGAAAGAGTTATGCAGAAGTACTCAAAGGAAGGAATCATGGTCAACCAAAATCTAAGAAAACTATTGAAGATACATCTTCAAGAAGACCATCCATATTCAAGCCACAAAGAAGCTTCAATCATGATCATGATCAGTCAAGGAAAAAAATTAGAAGGACTATGCCACAAAGAAGATTATTCACTCCTAGGTATGAAAATTTATTTTATGGTCATTGTTTTTATTGTACTAACTTTGGACATAAGGTTGCATATTGCAAGGATTATAAAAGAAATGTTCAAGCAAGAAGTGCCTATGTGGTCGCATATAACATTGAGTGTTACAAATGTCATAACTATGGACACATAGTCAGTGATTGTAGAAGCATGATCAATACTTCCATGAAAGAGAATACTGATATCATATATAAGAAAGTATGGATAAGAAAACAAGAAGAACGGGTGAACAAAGACCAAGTAGCAGAGATCGCAAGATTGGCAATAAAATGAGATGAAGAAAATTCTACAGAGAAAAAGAAAGATGTCAGATACATAAAGGTTTGGAAAATAACTGAAAGAAAGGAAGGACGGGTAAATAAGTAATAGGTTCAAGAGATTGTACTTTCAGGCATTATAGTAAAATATGAATCCACAAAAAGAAAGAAAGAAGTCAGAGCTCAGAGAGATAATGAGTCTACCAATGAAGATGATGATGAATACACATCAGAGAAGGAATTGTTCTAAGCCATCCGGCTTAGAGACTCCCAAGTAATATGAATATTAGACAAGGGGAGTCTATGCGATAGTTGTGACAGACCAAAGAACCATCCTTCAAGCAACTTACAGAGTTTGAGAAGACAGATTCAGAGCAATCAGTTAGCATAAGTATAGTTTGATAGATTAATCAAGACGTCATGATAGTATAGTGATAAATGGGTCGGCATTATGGACAGTTGTACACATAGAGTCTTGCAAAGTATGGAAAGAGATGGATTCATAAGAACACTTAATAGGTTTGGATAGGTATATGATAGTGGACGAGAGCATGGATTCATAGATTGGTTCAGAGAGTGGTTTAGAGAAAAATTGACATTATCATAATGGATGATAATTACACAAGAAATGGCTTGAACAATGCTAATGGATTCCAAATTGATAGATATTTTTTGGACACATGAAGTGCATACATCAGTTCACATTCAAAATAGAGTAATGCTCAGAAACAACAATGACAAAACTCCCTACAAACTATGGAAAGGAAGCGTAAACAACAATGTCTACATCAAGGTAACTCAAGATAATATTTTATTAATTGAAATTTATGTTGATGATATTGTTTTGGAAGTACTAATGGTAGGTTAAGCCAGAAATTTGCAAAGGATATGCAGAATGAATTTGAAATGTCATTACTTGGAGAACTATCATTCTTTTTGGGTCTTCAGATATGTCAAAAAAACCAAGGAATTTTTATTTCTCAAACTAAGTATATCAGAGAAATGTTAAAGAGGTTCGGATTGGAAGATTGCAAACCAGTTACCACTCCTATGAAAACTAGTAGCAAGTTGAGAAAATATGATGATTCAAAGTCTACAGAATAGAGGCAATACAGGTCAATGATTGGTAGCTTACTATATGTGACAACATCCAGACTAGATGTAATGTAGGCAGTTGGACAGGTGGCATGATTTCATGCAACACCAAAGGAATCACATGTATTAGCAGTGA
>ML782185.1:234938-244942 GCA_009831015.1 Picea engelmannii
AAGAGTTTGGATTATGGTATCCAAAAGGAAAGGATCTATCACTTATTTCCTACACAGATGAAGATTGGGTAGGTTGCATTGATGATCGATGAAGCACTAGTGGAGCAACGTTCTACTTGGGTGAGTGTTTAGTATCTTGGCTAAGCAATAAACAATCATCAATATCATTATCTACAGCCAAGATAGAGTATATTGCAGCAGCAGCATGTTGTACACAAGTTCTTTGGATGAAACAAAGTTTGACAGATATACAGGTTGAGTATGATGAGCCCATTCCAATCTATTGTGATAATACAAGTGACATCAGTATGTCAAAAAACTCGGTGATTCACTCCAAGACAAAACACATTCCAATAAAGTATCACTTTCTATAGGAACAGGTTGCAGTTAAGAACATCAAAGTTGAATATGTGGGAACAAAATAAAAAGTGGCATACATCTTTACAAAACCGCTTCCACGAGAAGCCCTTGAGTATATTCGCTAGAGACTAGGAGTAATTTATACTCCAAAATGAATGCTTTTGAATACTTGTCTTATATGTCTTATATGTACATGAGGAAGTACCATAAATAGGACAAAGGGGAGAGAGATTTATCAGATGCAAAGATAAATGCTTGGAGAGAGAACATAGAGGCATCTTTCCAAGGGGAGCAATTGTCACAAGGGAAGAATGAGCGATACGACTTTAGAGTGATACCCTTTGTCAAATGGGGAGATATTATTCATACGAAGGGAAATAGATTAATCAGAGGCTTATAAACACAAAGAAAAATCAAAGGCACGTAGACAAGGGGAGCATCCCCAATGAGAGTTTAGTCGGGGGGAGAAGCTCCAAAGGGAGATACCCTTTTCCATTGATGTCAAAGGAGGAGAGATAGAAAATTTGATGAAGAGTATAAGCATGAATGTTATCATGACTAAGTGTTTCCATCAATGTTGGTGTTGCCATCAATGTCAAAGGGGGATATTGTCAGACAATTGGCTTAGGTTAATGGATATTTGGTATGGATTGTTGGTTTTCATTGATTTCAACTATTGGAGAGTGATATTGTAGATTGATTTCAACCCTTAGTGATTGATGTCAACCCTTGGAGAAAGTCTGTTAGTGAATTCCAGTAGCACAAAGGTTTGGGTAATGGACCCAAGGTTGTTTAATGTATAATGGTATTATATTTAGTATATTTGAATGTAATAATATTATATATGGATATTTCATGTCATTACATTTTCGTTGGTATGTGGAAATTCACATAACTCCTCACGGTTAGAGAGTTAAGGCCATGAGAAGTTGGAGAACTCAGGTTTGGGTAATGGACCCAAGTTTGATTGATGGATAATGGTATGTGTTTTGATATATTTGAAGGAAATAACATTCTAGATGGATATTACATGTCATGCCATTTCCAATGGTATGTGGAACGTCACATAACTCCTCACGATTTGAGAGTTATGGCCTTACGAAGTTGGAGGACCCTCATATGTTGGCTTAAAGCCCCAAAAGGTCAAACAAGTCAAAGAGATTGCACAGAATAAATTATTATTTAAATCATAAAGTAAAGTGACAAAGTCAAGAATGATTATTTAAATAATAAATTGAAGTGACAAAATCAAAGAATATTATTTAAATGATAAACGAAGGTGACAAAGTCAAGGATAAATATTTAAATGATAAAGTAATGGAGAACTTTCTAATTATGGAAAGTGGTTAATCCTAAAAATGAGGAAAATAGGTTAAGTTACCTATTAATGGGTTAATTGACCTATAAATAGGTTAAGTGACCTAGAAATGGGTTAAGTGACCTAGAAGATGCTTTTAAGGAAGATATTTGGAGAGTATAAATAAGAGGCAAGGCTCTCTCATTTTACATCACACTTGAGAATATTGAATATCTATAGGTGACTTAGGTAACCAAAGGATATCTAAGCCAAATTTCAGAGGGAAGGTGAAGAAAATAAGGCCAAAATTCAAGGGAGGATAAATTCTTTTGATTATGCTTTTTAAGGTATGTTATTTACAGGTCATCTCACCATTTTCGCAATAACTTTGTTCCTAGAATGATTCAGAATGTGAAATTGATAGGCCATTGAGGAAACATATCCAAGTATTTGTGGTAAAAAATTCAGATTGTGGGCCATTTTATATTTGGAGTTACACTCCGTGGAATATAGCGTTTGTGGCTAGTCCTAAAACTAGTCTAAAACAGGTGTTTTGGGTAAAAACGTCATAACTTATTCATAACATATCCAAATTTAGTAAGACCAAATGTGTTGGTTAGAGTACATTCTTTAGTATTCTATGTAATATTTTCAGATCCATTCAACAAATATTCCTTGTGTGGAACGCTCTACAAGGTCTCTCTCTAGAATAATCCAGAATTCAGTAAGGTATGTCATTTTTGCTATAAATCCTTTTATGAGAGGTTCCAAGTAGTGACACTTGGAGGAATTGAATAAAACAAACTAAATAACATTGTGTACTATGTTCATATCTTTATTCATTACAGGTACATAGTTATGATTATTTCAAGTTAGGGTTGTTGACTATTCCCAAACTAGTCATGTGAGACTAAAGAAAAGTTTCATGAAAATGCTAGTCTCTTGTTGTGAAAGTTAAGGAAGGTTTGTAGGTATGTGATCATATAAACTAGGTATATTACAGAGTTACAAATCAGATTTGGATGATGAAATTGATCAGGGAATTTGGTTGAGGTACATGTCGGGTACATGGTTGAGACAAGTAGTTGATGAGTCGGCACATACATGAGGTGTATAGTTGATGATGTTGGTACATCGTGATGAGTCATAGTTGAAGAGTAGATACATGATTGGTACATACTTGGTACATGGTTGGAGGCACTTGTTAGTAGTATTTTTGATACATGGTTTATGGATGATGTAGCATACTTGTATTATTAGAAGCACATATTGATCTTGGTGATGATTATGAGTTGTTGTGTTATGCTTGGTTGATGAACATCTTTGAGAGTTGTATTGGTGATTGATCTTAGTGAGTAGATCTAATTTGGTTGATAATATTGATGAGACAGGTTGTTGCGATAGGTTTTTTGGAAAAGTTGTTGTCACAGGTTGTTGTCATAGGTTATTTGTACAGGTTTGGTGCATGGTTGATGAACTTGTTCATGGTACAGGTTGTTTGGTATAGGTTGGTGCATGGTTGATGCACTTGTTTATGGTACATGTTGATTACAAGTTGAGGTACAGGTTGATGCATAGTTGATGCATGGTTCAGGTTATTGGTATAGGTTATTTGGTGCAAGTTGATTGGTATAGGTTTACAATAGTATATCTCACAGTGATAGTGTGACAGTGGTTCCATAATTCTACTTATATGTCAGGGCAATTGGACGGGGCAAGGAAAAGTGGTTGTATCCACCTTCCGGTTGTAGTTGGAGAACATAGTGGGTTATAGCCTCCTTCTAGTTGTAGCCAAAGAATAGGGGAGTTGGAGCTTCCCTCAGGTTGTAGCCTGAGAAAAAAGGGGGTTGGAGCCTCCTTCCAGTTGCAGCTGGAAAACAAAGGAAGTTGGTGCTTCCAATGAATGTAATTATTCAAGACATAAGAAAAAGAATTATGTGGTTTTCTCCCGCTTTGGGTTTCCACGTAAAACATTGGTTTACTGTGTATGTATATGATTGTTCATTTGTTCATTGCTTATTTACTCTACAGTTATTGCATGATAATGATACATTGATATAACACTTGGATTATATGGTTAAAAAGGATTAAATTTCTCTATTATTGATTCACCCCCTCTCTTAGTAATCCAACAACCAGTCTGTTTCATATTCACTTGTTGCAACTTTCCTTCAATTGCAACTCGCCTTCCTCACACTGCAACTTACATCATGTTGAATCACACACCCTATTGTAGTAACACGTATTTGCTGCAACACACTTCCATTGCAACTCACCTTCTCCTACAACTTACATACTACTACAACACACACACCCTATGGCAAAAACATGTCTCTATTGCAACACAACTTCTGTTGTAACTCATCTCCTACCACACCTCACCTCTTGTTGCAACTCACATACTACTACAACACAGATCCCATTATGACAACACGTTTTTCATAGTATATCTCTGCTATGATAATCCTTTGCTACAACTCATATCTGACAATAATATGTCTCTTGTTACAGTATGCCTTCTGTGCAAAACACTTCCCATTTCATCTTATTTCTGTTCACATCTTTTGTACTCAAAAAAATCTTCAATGCTCGTAGAACCATAGCACTGATCCTCCCTATCGGAGACCACAATTTCTAACACGGCCTTCCATAGACTTGTGCCACCTGCATAGCCATATAAACAACACTTATCTACAGGATTTAATCATTCATGCAAGACATTAACTCATACACAATCATTTCAAGAACACAACACATAACATCCTACAGGAATTCATTCATACATGCACATAGAAAATTTAATTATGCAACAGTGATTATTTTATTCATCATACAAGTTACAATACAATGACTCAATGGCCACATCTGAGCTTACAATATTCATTGGGTTTCCAAGCCAGAAGCCATTGAAACTGAAACCACTTCTCTCTCCTATCGCACGATCTCTCCTCCTCTTGATTCTGAAATCTCTCCATCAATATCTTTGATGATGTGTTTTATCCTTCCCATAAACTATTCGCTTTAGTTTACCAAGGCTTATCGTGCCCTTTCATCTTCCATATTTTGATTTGTCCTTTCCGCGATGACTCTTCATCTCCCACATGTCCTTTCCATCTTCATTCCAACAAATTCACTCCATATGATCCATAACATCCACAATTGCTTCTATAACAATTGTCCTCGTAATCATCCACACACTCGTCCATTCTATAGTGGCACTCCCAACTACCCCATTGCTACAAATATATAGAATTCAATCGATCTACGCCACTGCTATTACTACCAACACTCCAAATGTTGCTACTTTGTAGTGTTCTATAGATCTACACCATTGTTTCTACTCCCAACAGTCTATCCCATTCACATCATGTAGCAACTAATCACTAATGTAACAACTATGTCACATGCTCCTAACTACCTTCGGCATGTCATCCCTAGGATGACCGGGATTCTACTTCATTAAGCATCATCTCAAAGATATATAATACATAGATAATATATTTCCCAGTGCCTTTTGCACTACACTTATGGAGAATATGGACACTAGAATGAAGATATATACAACTTTCCACCCACAATGGATGGGTAGAAACAAGTGATGAACAATAAATTGATTTATCTCTTGAGGAGTTACAAATAGAAGCATTGAGTAACCTTGAATGATAAATTTCTATATTCAACACTCTTATCATAGAGTGGTACACACTTCTATGAGTAGGTCCTCTTTTCAGTCTTGCTTTGGATATTTCCCATAATTCTAATCCCCACTTATGAAAGGGCTCAATCGTTATATGTGTTTTCTTGCATAACTTTGAAGGTTGTACTCTTCAATGCAAAGTTCCCCTCACAAGGTTCATCATGGAAATCATGTAGCATGTCATGCACGTCATCTTCCATTACGCAATGCCTAAATATTTGGACTATTCCAAGTTTGAATAGGATCCCCTAATCCATGTGAATGTGGAACTCTCCTTGATGATATTGCAATATTCTGTGTAGTTAAAGTGTAGAGGAAACTTCCTTGTAGCTAAGTAATTTTATTTGTTATAAAACCGAGGGGTTTGTACTGAAATTGCAAATAGATGCTCATTTGAGAAGGAATCATTAACAACCCTTCATTTGCATTGTGTGTTAGTCTAGACTAGAAATATGCAACAACATTTTGTTTGTCAAGTTTATCAAGTATTTTCAATTCAAATTGTTGCAATAACAACTATATAATGAATCTTCCATCAAGGTTTGTTTTATTCATCAAGTACTTGATGACTGAGTGGTCACTATGTACAAAAGTTAGATAATAATATAATGCCTAAACTTATTGATTACATAAATAACAACAATAAACTACTCTCAATGACTTTTAATTAATCTATGCTCCTAATATATTTTTGCTAATGCAATAAATGGAAGATGGTTCTTTAGATTATTATTTTCTAAGAAATGCCCCTAAGGTTGTATTAGATGCATCAATATGAATGTGAAATCGAATATCCTACTTAGGGCCTTGAAAAATAGGAGCTATTATTAGTTCTTGTTTTATGGTGAAAAATGTTTTTTGGATATTTGTTGACTAACGGGATTTTGTATTCTTGGAAAGTAGGGTTAAAAAAGGTGCTACCAATTTGCTGAAATCTTTTATAAATCTTCTATAGTGGCTTGCATGTCTTAGGAAATGTTTGACATCTTTTTGTTTCTTAGGTGTAGGAAGGTGTTTCACTTTGGATGGGTCTACCTCAATATCATTAGGAGAGATGTGGTGACCTACAAAATGTTGTTGGGAACTTCTCATTACTTAAGGATAAGTTCATTTACTTGCATCATTTTAGGATATTTTTCAAAAAAATTAAGGCTTCTTGAAATGAGTTCCCATAGGCAGTGAAGTGTTGAATAAATTATTGTCATTGATGTCAAAGGTAAGTAATTATTCACATATAAATATTCAAAGGAAATGAGACTTTAATAAATAAAAAAGTGGAAGTGGATTATAAATGAATTTACGTGAAAGTGGATTGGAAATGAAGTTATGTAAAAATGGAGTAAAACATGAAAGTGGATTAGAAATGAAGTTACATAAAAATGTATTAAAACATGAAAGTGGATTAGAAATGAAGTTACATAAAAGTAGAGTAAACATGAAAGTGAATTAAAAAAGGTAAAAGTGAAAGTGGAGTAAAAGTGCACATGGTATTTTCACATGGTTTTAAAACCCACGGTGGTATTTTACCCATGGTATGTTGAAAAATAAATTAAAAAATTAAAAAGGGGAAAATTGATTATTTATTTAATAAAAGTTGTTTCATTTCAAATGAACATGACTTTTCATGTAGAACTAATGGTAAAGTATAAAAGGAGATGAGGGTTGTGAGAAATATGTGTGTGTGGGTGAAAATGTAGTATTCGTATGCATATTATTTGAGGAGTGATGATTGAATATCATTCAAGGAGCAACGATTAAATATTATCGAAGATCAGATATGATGTTCTAGAAAATATATTTGGAATTCTAGCAAACAAAACTTGTAAAGGTAGCTCTAAGGAAGAAGTAGAAGAAGAAGAAGAAAGAAGATCTGGTGAAGGTAGATCAAAAGCAGAAGAAGTGAGTGTCGAGTGGATCCGGCGAAAGAAAAAGGAGTGAGCACCAAGAAGATATGACAAAATTAAAAGGAGTGATTGTCGAGATGATCTGGAAAAAGAAAAAGTAGCAAGTGCAAAGAAAATCTAGTGAAATCAAAAGTAACTAGTGAAGAGAAGATTTGGAGAAGACAAAAGAAGAAAGAAGACCAATTGTTGGTTGTGGAGCCTGATTATCTTCCTGATTCAAAGGTCTTTGTTTTCAGCTGTGTTTATACCCCATGAAGTATTTACACCCCATAAGTATGTACACTCTTCCACGCGGGGGGGATGCAGAGGGGGGTTACCCCCTTTGCAGGGTCTGGGGGCAAATCCCCCGAAGGAAAAATTGCCTTGTAAAAGTATATTGTAATTTCATTGTAAATATGGACCATTCATTATAAGGTCACAGATCTAACGATAGAAGTTATGTTATGGTTTTTTTCCATAGAAGGCAACCCTCTCTTATTAGGGAAATGTATTGCAGCTATTCATGAGGGCAAATATTGTATTCTGAGATAGGATACTGAGAGATAAATAAGAGGAAGTTGCAGCGAGTTTGTTGTAGGTTGTATCCCTTCAATTGTTGGATAATAATAAAGCAAGAACCTAGCAATTTCTTTGGTGGACGTAGCCCACATTGGGTGAACCATGTATATATGTGTCTCTATTGTATTGTGTATCTTCTGTATTTTATTTCCAAATTTGTTTTATTTTATTGCTCCATGATCATGTTTTTTCTAACAACTGGTATCAGAGCGAAAGGCAACTCGCAGGAGAGGGTTCCTAGTTCGAGTGGGAGCAATGGTGGAAGATGGAAAGTTTAGGGTCGAGAAATTTAACAGCCAAAACTACTAGTTATGGAAGATGCAAATGGAAGATTATTTTATATCAGAAGGATCTATTCCTACCATTGGTGGAGTAGCAAAGAAGCCGACGGCCATGAAGGACAAAGAATGGGATATTCTTGACAGAAAGGCTCTAGGAACAATACGACTGAGCCTGGCAGCGTCGGTGGATTTCAATATTTCGAAAGAAAATACAATGAAGGCTTTGATGGACACATTTGCTAAATTGTATGAAAAACCCTCAACATCCAATAAGGTATTTCTAATGAAGAGATTATTTAATATGAATATGTCAGAAGGTGGTTATGTTGCAGATCATTTAAATGAATTTAATACGGTTACTAATCAACTAAGTTCTGTAAAAGTGGACTTTGATGATGAGGTTAGGGCTCTTCTAATCTTGTGCTCATTGCCAGAAAGTTGGAATGGCTTGATCATGGTTGTAAGTAACTCTGTCTCTGGTTCAAATACTTTAAAATTTGATGATGTTGTTCGTGTTATCCTTAGTGAGGAAATGCGACAGAAAAGCACAGGTGAGACATCAGGTAATGTGTTGAACATGGAGAACAGGGGAAGACAAAAGGATAAAGGAAAGAGCCCAGGGAACCGCAGGAATTATAGGAAGGGCAGATCCAAATCCAAACTTTGAAATATAGAGTGATGGAATTATGGGAAGAAAGGACATATGAAGAAACACTGCAAAGCTCCAAAGAAACAAAGAGATGGACAACAGGAGAGAAATCAGGAAGCAAATGTAACAGGTGATGTGTTACAAGATTCTTTGATTCTTTCTGTAGATAATATTTCTGAGTCTTGGGTAGTAGATTCAGGGGATTCATTTCATGCCACACCCCATAAAAAACATTTTCTAGATTATTTTCAAGGTGATTTTGGACAGGTTCATTTGGGTGATGATGCACCATGCAAAATTGTTGGAATGAGAAAGATAAAAATAAAGCAATGCAATGGAAACCAATAGTTGTTGAAAGAGTTAAGACATGTTCCAGATTTAAAGAAAAATCTAATTTCAACAGGGAAGTTGGAAAGTGAATGTTTTATATCCATATTTACAGATAAGACGTGGAAGGTCATCAAAGTATCATTGGTGATAGCAAAAGGAGAGAAGGTAGGTACATTGTATTTATGTACTGGTAATATTGACTCTTCTATATATTTAGCTTCTACAGGAGGGGATACAGCATTGTGGAATCATAGGCTTGGACACATGAGTGAGAAGGGGATGCATATACTTCACAAAATATTTTTTTTTCCATATCTTAAATAAATTGATTTGGACTTATGTGAGCATTGTGTTTATGGAAAACAGAAGAGAGTCAGATTTCTTAGAGTCGGAAAAGAAAAGAAGAATGAAAGGTTAGATCTTGTGCATACAGGTGTATGGGGACCAGCTCAGGTATCATCTCTTGGTGGATCTCTTTATTATGTTACTTTTATTTATGATGCAACTAGAAAAACTTGGGTTTATTGAATTGTTATCCACAAATTTGGTCATTGTGATGATGTCATGATGATATCATGATGATGGAAAATCAAGCTCTTTACCAAGAATACTTTCCTGAGAAAAGTTACAGTTGTCTTCTTCCAGAATTCACAGTTTGAAACATGTTCGCAGGCTGCTTATATATTCACCTGCGAGAATGCCTATTTCTCGCAGGCTGCTTTAAGCTGGGGTGCGAACTTCTCGCACTGTACTCATGATTAAGGTGTGAACATGCTCTTAAAGAGGAAAAAGATAAAGATCTCGAATCTTCTAGAAGGGAATCTTCTAGAAGGGAATCTTCTAGAAGGGTGAGTTGGCTTTCGAGTGGTTATTCAAGTACTGGCATTCCAGATATCTTGGGATCATTCCCTATCCAAGTAACTAAACT
>ML782185.1:249453-291771 GCA_009831015.1 Picea engelmannii
TTATATATATATATATATATATATATATATATATATATATATATATATATATATATATATATATATATATATATATATATATATTGTGTGTGTGTGTGTGCAAATGTTTTTAATCCCAAGCAAAGGTTGAACTATGTTTCTGAAGGATTTCTACCAATTGTTTCTCTTGGACAAAATCTATTTAGCTATTGATTTTTAGAGTCTTGTTAGGTAAAATTTATACTATTTTACTTGTTTTCTATTATGTTTCAGTAGTGAATGAATTATTCCAACATGTATGATCTAAATCAACAAAGTTTTCATGGCCTTCTTCTTCTTGTTTGTTACTATATTTTTGAATTTTAATAGAACTAGGGTATATATTTTGCATGTAGTTGGAAATAATTGTGTCCTCATATATATATCCTTAAGTGATAAAGTAGTTTATATAGTGAGGATTGGATGTATGGTGGTCTAAAACATGTCTTCTCCTTATTCTTAACCTATCCATAAAGGTGTCTTTGTATGAATGAAAGGTTTTACAAAGGTATAAAGAGTTAAATGTTTTTGTGATTGACCATCGATGATGGCCATATCCCCTATCATGTAGCCCATATATATGCATCTGCTATGGCTAGCTATGTTCTACTTAAAATGAGTGGGTACCCACAAAAAATTTCTTTAGTTTGTAAAACTATGAAATTTGTTGGGTATTCCCATGAGTCAATTGATACTATAGCATTATATAATACTCCTTTTGGACTAACAATAGATCTATATACAAGATGGAGGACACTTGGTGTGTTCCTTAAAAATTATCTTAAGTTCAATATCAAGATTGTGTCCTTGGTCATCACACACTACAAGGAGAACACCTTCCAATGGATATTTTTGTGGAGGTTTTTAGTGGTACAAAATTTGGCAAAATTTTCAAAAAAAGGTCTACTATAGCCTCCTTTATTTCCTGTGGAGGTTTTAGTGGAGGTTTTAGTGGAGTTTTTAATGGATTTTCCATATAACTAAAAAAATTTAAGTGGGCGGAGGTTGTAGCGGATGTTTTTTTTCGGAACTTTTATTGGCAAAACACACCAATGGGCCATTAAATAAAATGCCTCGATGCATATTTAAACAAAAAATGCATTGGAACAAACTTACATAAAATGCCCCAGAACGTACATAAAACCAAAAAATGCACCGGTGCGTCATTACATAAATTATCAGTGCATACATAAAACGAAAATGCATTGGTGCGCCATTACATGAAATACCATAGTGCGTACATAAGAAAAAAATGTGTTGGCTTGCCATTACATTACTACCCCGGTGCAAACCTATGTTGCAAACACACCAGGGAAGTTATGGTTTTTACGCCCCAAATTCCCATTTCATTGTAGGCAGCACCAATGCGATTGCATTTTATGTCTATCTCGGTGCTTGTATAATTCATATATTTTGGTTCTTTTATTACATATAAAGCATCAATGTGTTTATCTTATTAAACACACTAATGCGTTTGATTTTTTTAAGCACCGATGTTGTTATTATATTTAAAAAAAAAAAACAATGTGTATTTATCACATGCCCACCGTAAAATTTTAAAATGATATATATTATCACACATTTTATGCAACAGTGCTTCCATATAATTAATATGCATCAGTGATTCAATATGCTTAATATGCACTAGTGTGTATAACCCCTTAAAAATTACCAATTTCGATATTATTTCAGGAACAATTTTGCGAGTTCATAAGAATGCACCGATATGTATGTATTTTAATTAATTGTTCTTTTTACAAATATTTTTTATAATAATATTGCTTTTTATATTTATGTTATTGCATTTTGATATAATGATTGCATTAATTCCTTATCCAATTTATTACACCTTTGTTATTTGTAACATTGTAAATAATTCACATATTAATTAATGAGTTATTTGCAACAATGTAAATCATTCACATATTAATGAATCAACAACACAACATTTGACATTGAAATAAAATAACAAACCCATTTTATTATATATGAATAAGAGACCCATGGTAATACAAAATGGGACAACGAAAAGGTCCACAATAATAAAAATGAAACCAATATGTAATTGTTACACTTATTGGTAACATGTCCTCGTGAAATTGTGATGCAGGAGCATCGCCCACGTCAAGCGAGCCAGCGCAAAGAGCGGAAGACAGCTGGACAAGCCAGCACAAACTTCTTTTTGAAAGCATCTTGAAACTGTTGCGCAAAACATTAATGTGTTGATTTGATGAAGCACACTTTGTATATGTAAATGGACCTTGAGCGGATAGCTCTCGTCCTTAGGTAGATGAGGCATTTAATAGATTTAATGAAAGTAGATAGAATATTTAATTCTAGATTTGATAGCTTAGAGCGCAAGAGGGAAACGAGATATAGACACCCTCCTTTGTACATTGTAACATTATTATGATTACCGAGCATTCAGAAGAAGAGAAGAGCATGCAGAGAAGTGTATGAAGAACAACCATTTACAGATAATTTGAATTAATAGAAAGAGTTTCTGATTCAAATCCATGGCTTGTGTTACCCTCTGTGCATTTATATCAATATGCTCATGAATGTTTGCTTTCAGTCATATATTTTCTTTTATATGTTGTGTATGTGATTTCATGGTTGAATTGAAATCTATGAGAACAAGGAGTTAGTTTCAATTGTGTCTCTATCCTGAACCAGAGAATTCCTGCAAGGAGTGCAGTCGAATCGTCCGCAAGGAGTGCGTTCACAGAAGGGTTCAGATAGAGGTAACTTTTTTTCTAAGTTCTCAGGAGTGCAGATTGGACACCAGAGCTGTGCAAGGCGTGTGCAGGCTAGACGAAGACTCAGAGTTGCGATTATGAGCAAAGGAATAGAAGGATTTATGTTGCAAGAGTGCGCAGGATCGAAGGCTTCAAAACTTAGTCGTGTTTGAAGATTTTCCGCAAGGAGTGCGTGCAACGAGTTTTCAGGAGAGACTCGAAAGCTGGGAGAAAAGCTCAGGAGGAATAGACCTTCAAAGTTGTTGAAGGGCAGAGGAGAGAAATTACGCGAGCTGGTTGAGAAGCAGCGTTGTAAGTTGGCGAACTAGTCTCGTGGAGAAACCCTTCTTGTTCGTGGATTAGATAAGGAAAAACGGACGGTCAGCATTCTCCGTGGGGAATCTGCGAGTTGTCGTGGATCGTTGGATCTTGCGGGCGCAAGGAGACTACAGTGCAGGAGCGGAGGAAAGTTTGAAGCTCAGGAGAGCAGGAGCGTCGATCGGGATCACGAGGAGCGTAAATTCTACTCGTGGATCGACATATCGGGAGTTCGTGAGGTAAGACTCCTAATTTACGCAACGGAAGTCGCGAGAGTGCGAGGTGTGACATTCCGACAGCCATGTAAGAAGTGTGGGCCATAGCAGGGTAACATGGCAGGTGACACGAGATAATCGGCGTTTCGGCATCTCGGTCATCGGGAGTTGACAGGGATTTTATTCGGCCTTACGAGTAGTGAATTCGCGAGGTAGCGATACTCCGAGTACCGGCGTCTCGGACCTCGGGAGTCGAGGAGGGAAACAATTGATCTCGCAGGAGGCGAAGTCGCGAGGGTGCAAGACCGCGAGTGTCGGGCTTTCGGTGTCTCGTACATCGGAGGTTGAAACCTCAAACCATTGGCGTCAAAAGTCGTGAAGTCATGATAAGGCAAAGTTATGATAAGGGAAGAACGGAGTCAGTGTTGACTGGTGCATCAGGTCTTGGGGATTTGAGAGCCCGGAGATAGACTGGGAACTTGAGAAGCTGCAAGTTCTGTTTTTTCCGACAGTGAATAAAGGGGAAGTCATGCGAAGGAATTGTGGGTGCAGATCTTCTGATTGGGAGATAGAAGAATATTTACGTTCTTCGGGCCGAGAGAGAAAGAGAAGGTCATGGAGGAGGTGAACGTGCTCCGAGGAGTGTGAGCACCGTCAGAGTGGTATCATAGCGGCAATATCTTTGCTTTCTGTAGCAAAGAAAGAGATTCACCATGCCGCCCAGAAGAGAAAGACAGTCACCAGACCCGGAACATAGGGAGGTGCAAAGAAGGGGTAGGCCAGCAGGAAATCCAGAAATGGAGCGACAGATGAGAGATCTCCGAGCAAGGCTTGAAGAGATGGAGATAGCTCAGAGACGCGGATTTGGCGCAAGAGATCTTAGTGACTCCGAGGTTGAAGAGGAAGCTGGACATGAAGAAGAGGTCGCAGCAGAAGATGCATCAACCGAGCGATTGATCAAAGCCATCGCAAGGATGGATGCAAAGGCGAAAATGGACATTTCAGTCTACGAGGGGAATCTGGATGCAGAGGAGCTGCTAGATTGGATTAGAGCTCTCGACACATACTTCGACTACGAAGATGTCGAAGATGATAAGAAAGTCAGGCATGCAGTTACGCGCTTGAAAGGACATGCAGCATTGTGGTGGGACGAGCTACAAGCTGACAGACGCTGCAAGGGAAAGCAGAAGATCAAGAGTTGGGATCGGATGATCGTGAAGATGAAAGAGAAGTTCATCCCAAGGGATTATCAAATCACTCTATTCAAGCGAATGCAGAACCTGAGACAGAAACTAATGACAGTGAAGGAATATACTGAGGAATTCTATCGACTGAACATCAGAGCAGGTCATCGGGAGAGCGATGATGAAAAGGTTGCTAGATATTTGAATGGTATGAGATACGACATTCAGGATGAATTAAGCATGCTAACCATCCGAACGGTGGAAGATGCTTAACAATTAGCTCTGAAAGCCGAAGAGAAGCTGAGCCGAAAGAAAGGATAGCGAGGGCGAGGCAGAAGTCAGCCAAGAGGCAAGGCAGTTACCCAGGAAAGAACTCAGAAGCCCAAAGAGGAATGGAAGAAACCTCAGGGTAAAGTTGAAAGAGGTGGAACCTCACAGCAGAGGCAGAAATATGTTGAGCAGAGAGGATAGCAAAATGATCAGTGAGGAGATTATGCTGATGCAAACACTCTTCCTCGTACTAGAGGTTGAGGTAGAGCAAGAGGAGGATTAATCACATGCTTTACATGTGGGAAGAATGGGCACAAGTCCTATGAGTGTCCAAAGAAAAAGAAAGATACAGGGGAAGCTCACATCACAGAAGCGCAGAGGCGTGATGCTGAGTCAGAAGACGTAGAAAGCGAAAGATCGCTTGGGATGCATAAAGTCCTTTTGAAACCTGAGAAGGAGGTGGAGAATTTAGTGCAAAGGACCAGACTGTTCAGGACAGCTTGCAAGACCAAGGACAGGAAATGCAAGGTTATTGTGGACAGTGGAAGCACCGACAATATCGTTTCAACCAAGATGGTGGAGAAATTAGAACTGGAGACGACTGATCACCTGAGTCCATATAAAGTTTCATGGCTACAGAAGGGACATCAGGTAAGTGTCACCAAACAATGCTTGGTTGAGTTCAAAATAGGTGGATACAATGATAAGATCTTGTGTGATGTTATTCCCATGGACGTATGTCATTTATTGCTGGGTAGACCATGGAAATATGACAGAAATGTGATTCATGACGGGAGAATGAACACATATACTTTGGAGAAGAATGGGAGAACCCATATGTTACTTCTGATAAAGGATAAGGAAGTGAACCCGGAAGTAAGCAATACAGTACTGCTCATGAGTGGGAAGGAACTTCTTTCAAAAATGGAGAAGAAAGAAGATCCACAATTCTTTGTGGTCAGGAAGCCGAGAATTGTTCTGACCAGCACAAGAGTGGATGATTTGACAGAAGAAATTCAGGAACTGCTGGAGGAGTTCGCTGATATCATAGTGGATGAATTACCTAATTCATTTCCACCAGTGAGAAGTGTGAGTCATCACATAGACCTCATACCAGGAGTAAGTTTACCGAACAAATCCACGTACAGGTTGATGCCGCAGGAAAATGAAGAGGTCAAGAGGCAAGTCCAAGATTTGATGGACAAAGGATTGGTTAGGGAAAGCTTGAGTCCATGTGTTGTTCCAACAGTGCTCAGTCCGAAGAAAGACGGAGGCTGGAGGATGTGTACCGACTCAAGAGAGATCAACAAGATAACCATCAGGTACAGGTTTCCACTGCCGAGGATGGATGATCTGATGGATTTCCTGAGTGGGGAAAATTATTTTTCGAAGATAGACTTGAAAAGCGGATACCACCAAATTCGCATGAGAGAAGGCGATGAGTGGAAGACAGCCTTCAAGACAAATGAAGGATTGTATGAATGGATAGTCATGTCGTTTGGCTTGACAAATGCACCGAGTACTTTTATGAGGCTGATGAATGAATTCCTGAGGGAGTTCATCGGAAAGTTCGTCATTGTTTATGTGGACGACATACTGATTACAGTAAATTAGAGGATGAACATTTGAAGCATTTGGCCATTGTGATGAGAAAGTTACAGTAGGAGAAGTTGTTGATTAATATGAAGAAGTCCTCATTTATGAAGACACAACTCATTTATTTGGGTTTTGTTGTTTCAGCAAATGAGTTGAGGATGGATCCAGAGAAGGTGGAAGCAATCAAGAATTGGCCATCACCGAGAAATGTGTTCGAGGTGAGAAGCTTCCATGGTTTAGCTAGTTTCTACAGAAAGTTCATCAAGAATTTCAGTGGGATTAGCGCAGCAATCATGGATACAGTGAAGAAGAGACATAAATTTTTTCATTGGACAACAGAGGCTGAGAAGAGCTTCAATCTGTTGAAGCGAAAGATCACAGAGCAACCAGTGTTGGTGTTGCCAAATTTTCAGAAAACATTTCAGGTGAAATGTGATGCCAGTGGGTATGCCATAGGAGCGGTCTTGAGTCGGGATGATAGGCCAGTTGCATATTTCAGCGAGAAGCTGGATGAGGCGAAATTGAAATACTCCACGTATGACAAGGAATTTTATGCTATCATACAGGCATTGAAAAAGTGGAGGCATTACTTGATCCCAAAAGAATTTGTGCTATACAGTGATAATCATGCATTACAGTTTGTGACTCAACAGGAGAAGTTGAATCAGAAACATGCAAAATGGGTAGAGTATGTGCAGAATTTCACATTTGTAACTAAGCATAATTTAGGTACTGCTAACAAAGTGGCTGATGCTTTGACCAGGAAATGTTTGTTGCTGCAGGAGTTTCGAGTCAAAACTTTGGGTTTTGATAATCTCAGAGACATGTACGCAGGAGATGTAGATTTTGGAGAAGCATATGAAGCAGCTGAGAATCCAGTTCTCAGAGATCGGAGCCCTTGGATAGATTACATGATCCAGGAAGGATTGTTGTTTAGAGGTAATCGGCTGTGTATTCCGAATTGCTCCATGAGGGAGAACTTGCTAAAGGAGAAGCATAGCGGCGGATTGGCCGGACATTTCAGTCATGATAAAACATTTGCAAAATTGAGCGAAGCATATTTTTGGCCAGGGATGCGTGGAGATGTCAAACAGTTTGTTGACAGGTGCAGAATTTGTCAGCATTCAAAGGGCAGGAAACAGAATGCGGGGTTTTATCATCCATTGTCCATACCAGAGAGGCCATGGGAGGCGATCAGCATGGATTTCATACTAGGATTGTCGAGGACACAAAGAGCACATGATTCCATCTTTGTAGTAGTGGACAAGTTTTCAAAGATGGCACATTTCATTCCATGCCAGAAGACCAGTGATGCGACGCACATCACAAATTTGTTTTTCAAAGAGATCGTTAGACTTCATGGACTACCGAAAAGCATAGTTTCGGACAGGGATACTAAGTTCATTGGGCATTTTTGGAGGACGCTATGGAAGAAGCTAGGAACTAATCTGGCATTTAGTTCTGCTTATCATCCTCAGACGGATGGATAGACGGAGGTGGTGAATCGAAGTCTGGGAGATTTGTTGAGAAGCCTGGTGACAGAGCACCACAGCAGCTGGGATAGCGTATTGCCGCAGGCAGAGTTCACGTATAATGATTCGCTGAACAGGAGTACAGGTAGAAGCCCATTTCAGATTTTGTATGGCACCCAGCCGAGAGGAGTTTCTGAATTGCGGGTTCAGGACAGATTGCTACTAGCAGTGCTAGTGCCGAAGAGTTCGTTGAAGCGATGAAAGAACTTCACAGTCAGGTGAAGCAGCGACTGATGGATTCAAATCAGGAGTACAAACGCAAAGCTGATCAGCGGAAGAGACAACTTCAGTTTGAAGTTGGTGATCTAGTTCTGGCACACTTGAGGAAAGAAAGGTTCCCGAGGGGAACATACAACAAATTGAAGATGAAGAAAATCGGGCCATGCAGGGTTCTGAAGAAATTTGGAGAGAATGCATATGAGATTGAGTTGCCAGATGGCATCGGGATATCTCCGACGTTCAACGTCTCAGAATTATATCCATATAAGGCTGAGGAAGCAGGAGCTGGAAGTGATGAGCAGCCAGAGGTCCAGTGGCAGAAGCAGATGCCAGTTGCAGAAAATCCATAGATGGAGTGCATACTGGACAAGAGAGTGGGTAAGAAGACCAGAAGAAAAGAATACTTTGAGTATCTGGTCAAGTGGAAGAATCACCTAGTGGAGGATGCCAGCTAGGAGACTGAAGCAGTGATACAGAAGCATGGAAGAACCGTGCAGGAGCTCATGGAAAGGAGCCCATGAAATTTTTCAAGTGAGGGAGTATGATGCAGGAGCATCACCCACATCAAGCGAGCCAGCGCGAAGAGCGGAAGACAGCTGGACAAGCCAGCACAAAATTCTTTTTGAAAGCACCTTGAAACTGTTGCGCAAAACATTAATGTGTTGATTTGATGAAGCGCACTTTGTATATGTAAATGGACCTTGAGCGGATAGTTCTCGTCCTTAGGTAGATGAGGCATTTAATAGATTTAATGAAAGTAGATAGAATATTTAATTCTAGATTTGATAGCTTAGAGCGCAAGAGGGAAATGGGATATAGACACCCTCCTTTGTACATTGTAACATTATTATGATTACCGAGAATTCAGAAGAAGAGAAGAGCATGCAGAGAAGTGTATGAAGAACACCCATGTACAAATAATTTGAATTAATAGAAAGAGTTTCTGATTTAAATCCATGGCTTGTGTTACCCTCTGTGCATTTATATTAATATGCTCATGAATGTTTGCTTTCAGTCATATATTTGCTTTTATATGTTGTGTATGTGATTTCATGGTTGAATTGAAATCTGTGAGAATAAGCAGTTAGTTTCAATTGTTTCTCTATCCTGAACCAGAGAATTCCTGCAAGGAGTGCGTTGACAGAAGGGTTCAGATAGAGGTAAATTTTGTTCTAAGTTCTCAGGAGTGCAGATTGGACACCAGAGCCATGCAAGGCATGCGCAGGCTGGACGAAGACTCAGAGTTGCGATTCTGAGCAAAGGAATAGAAGGATTTCTGCTACAGGAGTGCGCAGGATCGAAGGCTTCAACACTTAGTTGTGTTTGAAGATTTTCCACAAGGAGTGCGTGCAACGAGTTTCCGGGAGAGACTCGAAAGCTGGGAGAAAATATCAGGAGGGATAGACCTTCAAAGTTGTTGAAGGGTAGAGGAGATAAATTATGCGAGCTGGTTGAGAAGCAGCATTGTAAGTTGGCGAACTAGTCTCGTGGAGAAACCCTTCTTGTTCGTGGATTAGATAAGGAAAAACGGGCGGTCAGCATTCTCTGTGGGGAATCCGCGAGTTGTCGTGTATCGTTGGATCTTGTGAGTGCAAGGAGACTACAGTGCAGGAACAGAGGAAAGTTCGAAGCTCAGGAGAACAGGAGCGTCGATCGGGATCACGAGGAGCTTAAATTCTACTCGTGGATCGGCATATCGGGATTTCATGAGGTAAGACTCCTAATTTACGCAACGGAAGTCACGAGAGTGCGAGGTGCGACATTCCAATAGCCACGTAAGTAGTGTGGGCCATAGCAGGGTAACGTGGCAGGTGACGCGAGATAATCGACGTTTCGGCATCTCAATCATTGGCAGTCGACAGGGATTTTATTCGGCCTTGCGAGTAGCGAATTCGCGAGGTAGCGATACTCCGAGTACCGGTGTCTCGGACCTCTGGAGTCGAGGAGGGAAACAATTGATCTCGCGGGAGGCGAAGTCGCGAGGGTGAGAGACTGTGAGTGTTGGGCTTTCTACGTCTCGTACATCGAAGGTTGAAGCCTCAAACCATTGGCGTCAAAAGTCGCAAAGTCGCGATAAGGCAAAGTTCTGATAAGGGAAGAACGGAGTCAGTGTTGACTGGCGCATCAGTTCTCGGGGATTTTAGAGCCCGGAGATAGACTGGGAACTCGAGAAGCTGCAAGTTCTATTTTTCCCGACAGTGAATAAAGGGGAAGTCATGCGAAGGAACTGTGGGTGCAAATCTTCCGATTGGGAGATAGAAGAATATTTACGTTCTTCGGGCCGAGAGAGAAAGAGAAGGTCCTGGAGGAGGCGAACGTGCTCCGAGGAGTGTGAGCGCCGTCAAATTGGGACATTATGTCCACTACATTAAGCAAAATCCCTAACTTTTACAGACCGATATTCCAAAACATAAAACTTGTAGATATATTCAATTATATTGATTGTCATTCATCACTTGAACTAGTGTCATTGCTCGAGTTGTGTGAATCCCTCATTTCTTGATCAGTTATAGGAGATATTGTACTTTGGTTATTGAAACGAATGTCTTCTTTCTCGATTTGTGTTTGACATTCCAAATCTTCATGTTATATCTACAAACATAGATATAAAGTGTAATAAGTAAATCTACATTTATAATATAGTAGAATATACATGATTGCATAAATAAAAAATCATACCATAGCAATGAGTGATTCATGAACCATACACATCATTTTGAAGCCTTGCCTCATGTCGATTAACAAAATATTTTATGTTGGCTTCATACTTTGTTTCCTACATGTTTAATATGCCATGACAAAGCATAGTTGATATAATTAATATAAAGTTTTCTTATTGTTCCATTAATTATAAAACGGGGAAGTTAAACAATATTGCTACTTACAAATTGTTAATTAAACCTTGATACTTCAACATATACTCGTATCCCTCACTTATTCCAATGTTAATCAATTGTCTGGTTGGCTCTTCTTTGTATGTTAGCACCTATTAGAAGACATCCATGGATGAGTGTAAATTAATTATTTAAATATAAATATCACAACAAATATGAAAACTTAAGTAACGTCAAAAATGAAAGTGATCATTAACTTTGTGATCAACCCTTTTCTTCCTCATCGTCTTGTCCTATGTGTTGATTGAGTTCCATTTTTTTTTTCATTTTTGCAACAAAACAATTGAAAATTAGTATTTAATATGATAAATAAATTTGATGTACATAAAAGAATAAATGAATGATCAGATACCTTTGATGCACATTGTTGTTGGGATGCATCCTCCCATGATGCAATTATGTTCATTTCTTTTACCATCTCCTTGTACACTTTTTTGGACATCCCTATCGACATATATTGGCTTTCCCATCGTTTGTCTCTTGGAATTTTCATAATCTTCCTGAAAAGAGAAAATGCATAATATTTTTTTCTTAAATAGACATGAATGTAAATATAGCAACAAAAATTAATTTGGTAATTATTGGAACATATTATAGAAAAACATGTTTAGTAATAATACATTTTATATGATTATTTTTTGTTATTGTAATTTTTTTCTATTGCAAGTCTCACGGGTCTCATTGACCATGGCTCTAGAAAAGCTTCTTGTAGTGTACATATAACCTGATTCTTGGAGTCACTAGATTGTTTTTTGTATTATATGTGGAAATTATGTCTATATGTTCTTTCCACTATATCCCTCAAAGCTACATAAAACAATTTACCCCTCATTAACTTCAAGCACCACTCCAGATGAACTGATGACCAAGCCGTCACCATCATTTACATCCTGAACAAATTTTCTTCTCTTAGGATGAGATTCCATTCCCTTGCTATATCCATTCTCTTAGGATGTGAAATCAAGTGTTTAAAACTTGTTAGCAATTAATGTTATTAAATTCATTTTTAGTAAAAGTCAAAGAAAAACTTAATGTTGATTACCTTTTGATCCACCTATTTCCTCTCTTTGTAACATTTCCATAAATCTTTTACACTCTTTTTCACTTAGATTGCGAACAATCTTATCGAGTCTCTTCAAGTTTTTGCTATGCATGACATGCATTAATAAATACACATCATTAATTTAAACTTACAAATATTTCAATTATATTAATTTTTTAATAAAATTTAAAGAACTTGCCTCCCTCTCTTCTTGGGATGAGCTACCATTGCACTCATTGTAATAAGATGTTTTCTTTGAACTTCTATCAGGCATCTTGTATAAAAAAAAATCAAGAATCATCAGAAAGAGAAATTATGAAATTTTTATACAATCTAGTATTTTGGTGCACTTCATTAAACAAATGCACTGGGGCATCAAACATACGCGCATAGGGGTGTCAAACATATACTTGCACTAGTATGTGATATTATTCATTACACAGTGCTAACTTGCACGCATATGATACGAAAATCAATATTATTTATTTTTTTGAGTAATCAATGCTTTTCATAGATAAATGTGCCCCGGTGCACTTTTCTATAAAGTGAGCATCGGTTCGCTACCTCTGTACAGTGTGCACCACGGTGATTTTCCTATACAATGCGCATCGTGTACCACAAAAGATTTTAAAAAAAAATGTTGGCAACGACATGGTTGACAGGGTTTAGGATCTGATGCAATGAGAGGTACCATTGCAACGGATACAAAATTCCCCATATGCAACTAAATAAACCCTAAAAATATATATTTCTTAAAACAATAAACCCTAATAAAAATATATTGCTTAAAAAAAGGGAACAAAAAAAAACAACAAGAAAGTTATGACTTCCAATACCGAAGGTAACTATGAAACCCTTATACTTTTTTTAACATGCATTAAAAATAGTTTGAATCAAATAGGGAAAGATTGAAATGATCAATAGAATGAAATCACATACCTAAAATTTATTCTCTATAGATTTGTATGTGCCCTATGAATCTCTTCCAAATTTGGCTCTTCAAAAAAATCCGGCCACTACAAAGTCTTTCGTGGTAAATCTCTATTTCACAAATCCTCCCTCTAATTTCTGCAAAACAAATGAAATAATGGACAATGTTTTAATTTATTAACAATCACGTTTTGAAAAATGAAATTCTCTCTCTTTTCTTGTTGTGTTTTTTCAATTTGTATGTAAAAACAATTATTAAATTATATATTTAAAAAATTAAATTTATCGTCAAATCAATGTGCCTCACCAATTCATGCGCACCGGTGCGTATATACTAAAAAACACATTGATACAACTTTTATCATCAAAATAGAAATGCAAACCTTTGGTATTAAAATTTATGGATATTTTGGTTTGCAGAGGTTCTAATAGATGTAATGGTTCGGTGTGTTTCATAGTTGGTTACACCAATGCATTATATATATAGATGTATTGGTGTGTTATAAAATAAATAAAAACACCGATAAATTTTAATATCAAATTCATGCATGTATTGATGATGGTTTTGGCTCAAATGCAGGGAAAATAAGGTTATAATATCAAATAATCATTACTTCAGATTCCAACTCATTCCATATCATTACAAGTTTGTCAACTTCTCCCACATTGTTTGAAGTAAGTTTATATTTTATTTATAATTCATTTATTTGATTGAATTTATGTAATTTATGCATGCGCATTTGAATAATTTTTCATTGAATTTTATAGTATCATAAATTGGGATTGAGTTCAAATGAGAAAGTTATTCTACTAGTGCAAAAATGCCACAAGCTCTTATCAAGAGAAATATATCGCAGGAAAATGTTTGATGAAAATGGACATTTGCTTTACCCTTCCAATCGTAACATGCCATCTTCCAGTAACCTGTAGCCTAGGTCAACAGTATTACATCATGAATTTGATATTTTTTATGACATGCCAATGGTATGTAGTTGTTCAGAATGTAAAGGGTTGAAGAAGAACCCTCTATGTGTCACATTGTCTCATTATATTAATGATCGACTACCCAAATTTGATGGTCTAATACATCCTACTATGGTCAATAATCTAATAGTTGATATAGAAAATACACATATGAACACTTCCATATGCTTGTTTTTTGAAAAGTTGGAAGCCATATCAACTACATTTCTTCCTAAATTGGAAAACCTCTCTCCCTCCTTATGTTGGGTCAACAGAGAGTTCTTATAGTGAGACAAAGTGTGATATCAATACTACCCAAAACATCACTACTATGATATCAAAAAAGTTGTATGAGCAGAGAAAAAAAATGTCCAAGTACTCACCAAATTCGGTACAATTGTTGGAAGGTAGTGATGGCTTCCCTCTTCTTATCCATCTACAAAGTAAATATCAAACATGTTACAAAGAAACTTTGTATGGCGCTTGGCCTTCATCCATGCATTTGCTCGATGTTGGAACTAAATTCTCTTTCTGTGGTAATAGTTATATGATTTCCAAGTCTAAAATAGATGTTGCAAGTCTTGGGTTGTTTGTCCTTTCACATGTATTTGTTCCTCCCAAACAATTAGTGGTACAAGTATGCCATTTTGTGGTCCTCCTTGTAGTCGGTTTGATTACTTGAATATTGTCAAATACAAACATAACCTTTCCATGTATAGTATGCGCATGAATGGTTATGCTTATGGAAACTTTAATAGGAAAAACATGTTATATATCGACAGTTGTCTATGAACTCATGGGAAAATCATAGGGTTCATTAATAGTTTCAGGGCCTCATTATTTAGTGTAAATTGTTCCTTTCAGGAACACTCAAATTACAAATAGTTCTTTATGAAAAGGAATGCATCAATATTTGTTGTTGTGAATGCAATACGTAGTTTGTCTCCTGATGAAAAGTTGTTAATAAAATGTAACTTATGTAGGCCACCAACCACTCGTAAAAAGATCCTTACAATGGGTCTACCTTTAGATGTCCCCTTGGGGCGTAAGAAAAAGATGAGTGAGTAATTGAATTTTTGGATTTTCAATGGAACTAATGTATATGCATTTCTTAATTCGTCATTTGTTTTATAAAGTGGTTGGTTGCATGTTACAATCATTACATCAAAGATGGGGACTAAGCTCCCTATAACTTCTACACATGGACTTTTGTTTATTTTATTTATTGAGTTTTCTAAATATTTTTTATATTTTCAAATATCAATATAAAATCAATTTAATTTAATATTATTTTAACCTTGGCAAATTAATCAATTTCTTCACTAACGAAATCAAATACTAACATTTCCTTAAGAGGAGATTCATAATTTTAAAAAAATCAATAATAACACCTATTTTTCAGTTGGGGGCTAAATATCCAAATTATATGGGTCATGTGGTGGTTTTCTAGCCTTTTTCATGGCCCATGAGCCATAGAAGCTTCATTTAGAACCTAATTCCCTTGTTTTCCTTCTCCTACAATGGTCAATTCTCTATACCCACCCCTCATGTGAAAAACCTCCTATGAGTGCCTAAGAGCTTCATTTAGGGTCCCAAGTCCTTTGAATTCCTATCCATACCATCATAAAGTCCCCCAAATCATCCCTTAAGTGAAAAACTCCTAATGGCACTCATCTCCCACTCAAAGGCCCAAAATCCTATTTATAAAACTTAAGTGGTGGTTCAAGGCCTTATTCCTAGCCCATAAGAATTAGAAGGTTCACATAGGGCATAATCTCCTTGTTTTCCTCATTGGACCATGGTTAATGGATTGAGATCCATACATGGTGCACAAAACCTCAATGATGGCACTAGTATCCCTCTCAAAGACCATATATTCCCGTTATAGTGCATTATGGCATTTCAAGGTTTCATTAGGGAGTAAAAGGTTCATAAAATATATGAGTCATGCATAGGATCCCAAAAAACCCTATGTGCCCTCTTAAAGGAATATTGGGTGAATGAGTATAATAATAGTGATGTTATAATGTTTTTCACTCCATAAAAGGGTATTAGGTACCCTAGACATGGCATGAGGAGGAACACCAATATAGGGCCTAAAATATGATTTAATGTCTCATGGGCCCTAGATATGGTCCCAAACCCACATAGGCCCTATAAAGGGAACACTTATCCCACAGATATGTTATATGCACCATTATTAATTTTTCCACACCAATGATGAGTTTGAAGGCCCTAGTCATGGTTGGAGGATGAAAATAAATATCTTAGGGTGTGAAGTAGGATTTTAGAATTCATGGGCCATCATGCATCGAGTTTAAAACCATCATAGGGGGCATTTATAATGAACCTTAGCCATTATAATCCTTGCACACTAGGGATTGTATTAGGGCCTAATATGGGCCACATGTGAAAAATGATGTATTTTCCCCTAAATTTGATGCTTTATGGATTATTCATGATGCAAAGGGCCCTATAATATCAAATACGATCACAAAGGAAATATGGAAAGAATCACTTAGCTAAGGATCTTATAGGATTAATTATGGAGGATAGTTGATAGTTGTATATTAGTTATTTGATAAGACATATGTATTAATAAAATGATTTTCATTACATGATTACAAAACATATGAGAATGAATATTAATAATTGTAGAATTTACATAAAACACTAATGTCATAGGATGCATGAACATTATTTAAAATTAAAATTTTTAGGAGGGAAAGTACCATATGTCCATGTTATCTAATGATTTTATGTCAAATTTTATTTTTTCCTAAAAAACATGGTAGTGGTTGGGATTGTATAAACTAATTAATTAAATTCATAATTTCCAAATCATTGGTCATTGTGTTTCATTTTGATAATATTTTTAAATAGTTTACACAGACTCATGTTTGATGAAATTGCATGCATTTATAGATCTATTTATATGGATTCAAAATATATATTTTTATATAAATGTTATTATTTAATGAATTGCATGTGTTTATAGATATATTTTTATTAATTCCAAATATATATAAAAAATTATAAAAATGTTATTGTTTCCTATTATTTTAATATTTTTCATGTAGTCCTTGAGGTGTAGGACAGTCGGTGATGGAGTGTGTTGTTAAGGTACTCTGTGATGTTAAATTCACCAGTACAAAACATGCGGGGACAAAAAATCCATCCATGTTAAGGGTTGGTGTTGCTCAGGCCGAGTGCGATCCTCGAGTGATTTTGACAGCTTAGATGCCCCTAGGTCGCAATTTCTCAGTCACAGGCTAGTCCCGCAGGTCATGGACAAACTAGCAAACAAAAAAATTCATGTAACATGTATCATAATTTAAAAATACATGTCTGTGTTTTTGCAATAAAATTTTAACACAACCATTTTTAAAAAATTGACATTTTCTCCTACAAACTAAAAAAAAAAACATATTAATTGTATTAACACATTTATTAATTTTTTTATTATTATACATGCTGCCCTGCGGTGGTATATAACATTCGATGTGCTATTGATAATCTATTACTTGAGGATGACCCAAAAATTTGTTCTTTTTCAAAGGTTCTACATTGTGGTTGATTTTTTATTATTTTTTAAAATTATTTAAAACCAGTTTTCTTAAATGGGATTGGCAATTGAAACCAACCCTTTATTGTTAAGTCGACGAAGGAGGGAAATAAGTGCTTTGTCATTTTTTGTACTTGACAACATGGGTAATCATATAACTTTCAATTTATTTTGGTCATGAATTATGATTTCTTCGCCACAATTTATCCATGTTCATTGTACATATTCCAATATTTTATAAACAATTTATTTGGCATTGTAATTATTCTATTTCTTGAATGTTTTAATTGAAACCGTGACTCTTTTACTTGACAACTTAGCATATAAGTATGTTGTATTGCTCAAGTTTCCAATTAGCATTTGGGGAGATTTGAACTTTGCGTCTAATCAACACCTCGTCAAGTTAGAATGAATATTTAGTTCAATATTTAACCCAATAGCCATATGGTAATCCACCTAAGCACTTCAACCACATTTCTGGGAAGGATAAGATCCGCCTTAAAACAAGAAGAAAAACAATTGTTGTGAATGTCCCGACCATGAACATTTTTGCAGATAATGAATCATTAGGTGTTGTTTATTGATAGCTTCTCATGTCGTCTACTATTATTTTCCTGCATAACTTTACTTGTGTTGGCATTAGATCACATAAGTTGGTGTGAAATGACCAACAATCCCATCTATAGTCTTCATTCCACTGAGTTCAATTTGAAGCATTAAACCATCCCAAATATTCTCAGTGTCATGACAATTAGTAATTGATTTTCCCTTAACTAATTATTAACATGTGGTTGATCATAAATTTTCTTCTTTAGTTTAAAGTTTTATATTAATTGAATTTTTTATTTTTCTAAAATATTAAAAATCATTTATTTATTAAAAATCATTTATTTATTAAAAAACATTTATTTATTTTGTGATTTAAGTAATCGATGATGAATCTCTTATTCCAACACCAGTAGCCATGTATTCATTGTTTTCTTCCTTGTTATTATTAACATCACACAACTTTAAATGTTTTCTCCTTGCTGATTACATCCAAGACATTCAACCAAGTACACCAACTTATCCAGAGTTTTTTTAGATGACGGGTCAAATTAAGTGAGCCTTATGTCAAGACAAATTAGTTTTTTTTAAGGGTAGTCTGTCCTCTGGCGGGCTCAAATGAATCCTCCATGATTCCATATCCTACTTATGGTATCCATGGAATACATATGCATCGAGGAATGAGCTCATTAAATATGTGATAGGAACCGCAATGGGATGTAGGTAATGTTATTATGTAGCCTTGTTAATATAAAGTGAGGTGCATTTTATAGTCTAATATGACACATGGCATAAGTTATCCCAATATAATATTTGAAAAAAAAGAACATCTCAATATGGAAAATATTTGTACCATCACTACTCATAAATATAATAATTATAAATGTAATTATGAACAATTATTATAATGTTATCAATAAAATAAATGAGAAAATAGCATTTCATAAAAGTATTTTTTCTTTGTAAACATGTTTAATCAACATATTGTATCTTGCTCAAAATTAAATAATTCACCTTGAAGAAGAATTAAACATTGTATGACATTAATAGTTATATGTTTTTGCAATTACAATCCGAAGTAAACGATTTCATAAAACTAAATTTAAACATTATATGGCAACTCTAAATTCTAATGAGTGATACATTTTAAATTTAATTTAAAAATGGAGAAATCATTAGCGTACTTATAATACATTTTAGAAATTAAAAAACAACAACATCAACATGATTTGAAAAAAACAATATACATGTGTGTTATATTGTTTATAGTGCACCAATGTGATTGAAAGTGCATCAGAGCGATTGTTACGTAAAAATGCATCAAGAAACAATTTAATTGACAAACAATGTATGCAAACTTCCATAATTAACGTTTTGCAGATGTTGTGCTTTGCAAAGGAAATCACTCTTCGGTGCCTCCAATAATTTAGTGCATGGACTCGATCCTCTACCACTTCCTCAGTGCTCTACCTCGCATCTACTCCTCTGCGGGCCGCTTGACTTTCTCCAAGATACTATCCTCGTCAATCTAATAGCCATAATATGAGTTGGTGTCAATTCGCATGTAAATTGCATACCTACACCTCCTCTACTTCGTCTTAAGTGGAATTATTGACTAACTCTTTTAGGATGGGGAGGAATTTCGTAGTCCCTAAGTATTTGTAACTAGGGCCCTTACTAGTGGAATCGGGCACATTAACTTCATTCTCTTCCAAGTCTGTCATCTTGGCCCCTACTTTGGCATAATTAGGACTAGCAATCTCTATGATCAGAGCTTCTTAGTGCCCCTTTTCCCTATTCAACAAGAAAGTACCTTGGTTGATGTCTTAATTATAAAACTGTATCAATATCAAGAATGAACTACGATCCATATTGTATATTTAATAGATTTAAGAAGCACAATTGGAAAAACAACCGATGATCCATAAGATTTGTTAGCATGGCTTATTGCTAAATATTAAGCATTTCCTTGGCCTCAGCTTGCTCCTCCATGAGATCCTCACCTGTGTACTTATGAAGAATCTCATCATGTTTTTTCTTCTCCACAACCATGCACTCGATCTCTTTCTCATCTAGAATGGAAACATGGGCAAAAAAATTTCGCTCTCTCTGTTGTTATTTTCCCTTGTCCTGCTCTCCTATTTCTTTTGCCAGATCCTCGTCTTCCTCAAAAAGGACCAGCTTAATGGAAATGAAATCCCTTCTCTTGATCATCAACCCGACCTCCCTCTAGATAGAATCAATCCTCTACCACTCCCTCAACTCTCTAGCCAATATCTCCTCCTCTACGAGCCACTCGACTTTCTTCAAGATATTGTTCTTGTCATCCCTTTTTCCATATAACTAGCATAAATTTTCTTATAAATCACATACCTATACCTCCTCTTCTTTGTCTCAGGGGGCTTATCGAATATCTCTTTGATGTCAGGGAGGACTTCCCCAGTTGCACTTATACAATTGATTGTTGCAAGATAGCATGTTACAATCTTCTAGCAACGAATTGTACAAGTGCAGTTGGGACATTCCTCCCTGGCGTTAAAGAGTTATTTGATAATCCCTATGAGGCAAAGAAGAGGAGGTATATGTATGCAATATACAAGAGAATTGAAGCTAGTTATTATGGTGACAGGGATGACAAGAACGATATCTTGGAGAAATTTGAGTGGCCCATGGAGGAGGAGATGCAGTCCAGAGAAGTGAGCGAGTGGTAGAGGATCAAGTCTATATAGAGGGAGGTTAGGTTGATGATCAAGAGAAGGGAGGTAAATTGTAGATCTTGGTAGTCATAATTATGCCAAAGTATGGGCTAATATGATCGACTTGGAAGGGAACGAAGTTGATGTTCCTAGTTCCACTGACAAGAGCCCTGGTTACATATACTTAAGAGCTACGAAATCCCTCCCCATCCTCAAATAGTTATTCAATAAGCCCCCTCAAGGAGAAAAACAGGAGGTTTATGTATGCAATATACAATTGAATTGATGCTAGTTCATATTATGGCTACAAGAATGATGAGGATGATATCTTGGAGAAATTTGAATGGCCAACGGAGGAGGAGATATGAGGCAAATCACTGAGGAAGTGGTAGAGGATCGAGTCCATGTGCTAAATTATGAGAGGCACTGAAGAGTAACCCATGTTTTTTCCTCCATAAAGCAACACCTCTACAAAATTTAACTATGGAGGTTTGCATATGTAGTTTGTGAATTAAATTGTTTTTTTTCTGGCTGCTACTACTGGTATTTCACTTGGCATCATCGATGTATCTGATTCACATAGAATCCTTTTTTGTCACATTTATAGATAAAATAAAATAAAATATAAAAAAAACATGTATAACTAATTTGTATTTATAAAAACTTGAAATTAGTTTATGTTTGCAAAAAAAAAAAGTGAAAATGTAATTGGTGTTGATAGTAAAACGTATGCACCATGTATGGTGCTCCCTATTAGACATAAGGCACAAACCAAAGGTGTGTTAAATATAATGCATCGGTGCATCATTGTTAGTCGAACACATATATTTATAGCAGTGTGTTGTGATATATAGAACATCAGTTAAGGTTTGTCATACAAAACGACACTCAATGCCATTTCACATATGAATTGTGTAACTCGGGGTGATTGGTTCTACGGAATGCACCATTGTAGTAGACTTTGTTAATTTAAAACCAAGCGGTGCGCTTGGTTATCTGAAACACACTGATTCTTTATGTTCCTTTGAGAACTATATGCTTTTAACTGATGCGTTGTCTTTTCTTGATGCACTGTTAATGGACACATTTTAAAAGATGCACCGCAATGATGATTTTTAAAATATTTTTTCCGGGTGCAACTCACTTCACCACACCAATGTGTTTTATTGTAACGCACCAACTCTCCATTTTAGCTTTGTATGTGTTGATATCGGTGTGTTTGGCTTATAACACATTGATAACGGTGCATCCCATAAAACAAAATGAGATGGTAAATTATTATGCATTTTTCTCATTGTGTTGTATTACACATCACTGGTGCGTTGTATTTATATGATGCACCGCAAAGGAATTTTGTTTTTTCAAAAACTGGACAGTGTGTTCGATTAATAGAACACACCAATGCATTTATCTCAATTGGTGCACTTCCTATCATATTAGTGGTGCTTACCATAAGATGCATTGCACTGATAATTTGTGAAAATCTAGCCCGGTGTCTTGCTATTTACATCACCAACACGTTGTTTGGACCCAAGTGCACCGACGGGTGAAATTGTTTTATATCAACTTAAGCAATGTGATGTGTTAATATAAACACACTAGTGCTACCATGATATTGGAGCACCATCGTTTTGTTTAATGGTGTGTTTTTTTTTCTAGAGAACCAGTCACTGGGCGTCCATCGAAATGCCCCATAACATCGATGCATTTGGTTAACATAAATGCATTGTAGACCCAATTTTTATGGAATGTAAACAAGGTGGTGTGCTTTTGCTAACTGATAATACCAGTGTGTTATAGTTTCCATAGCACCAACATGATGTTTAGCAGTGTGTCGTATAGTATAATTCATTGGTGCGGTTTGTTTCAATATGGGTGTTATCACTAAGTATTTTCCTTGGGTTGTATCAAGGAAACCATGAGGTAACCATTTCAACCACTTTGGACTGTATTTTTGACCTATACAATTAGAGAGGGCTCTCTCAAGGGCCAAAAGGCTCTAAGACTCAAAAGATATTCAACAATAACATTCAGAACGTCATATTTCTGATAAGAACATGTTTGTTTTGATAACATTTGGTAGGACAAGCAAGAAAAAGGTATCATTGGGAAATGGAGTCAAAACTGGAAATTTCAATGCCTTTACAGTCAATGGCTAGTTGGTTTCTTTCTGAAGGTTTGAGGCAAAGTAAGCACTATGTTCAACAATTGAGAGTTTATGAAATGAGAGTTTGAAAAGAGGAGGAATTATACCACAGTAAGAGCATATACCCATGGATGAATTCTTATTGCAGCTTTAGAAGAACATACATAGAGGGAAACTACTAGAACAAAGAACTAAGCATGGATGAATTATGAACCAATAATTTACAAACAACACAATAAGCATTTGTTGTATGAATGGAGCATTAAACTAGAATAAATTCCAAACATTTCCTCTTAGTCAAATACTAGAAAGACATTAAAAATAAATGGTAATGAAGATAACATAGGAGATTTACAAGCCAAACATAACACTATGATGAATATCAAAATCCTGAAGGAGATAACTTCTGCATTGAAATTCAAAATGAAATTCAGAGTCCTTACACTCAGGAACAATAGAAATGGCTCCTCCATCCAAGAGTCCAACCTTTATCTCCTCTTGTGCTATGAAATATATAGTAATATATGTCCTTTACATCTCACCGATTCGAACTCAAACCCCTTTCCCAAAATAGAAACAACTATAAATAAAAAATGGCATGTTTTAACTGACTTCCTTCTTTTCAGAAGGAGAAATTTTGAAAACTAGGATTCAAAATGACACTTGTAATTATCAAACTATAACATATGTGTAAAATATGAGAACAATTTTTGTATATAAGCTCATTCTTAATAAAAACCTCTCTCGGTTTCTTTAAATTCATCTCCAGCTGGCCGAAATATGTGTCGCAAAAACATGTGTCAAACAGGAAATCATGAAAACTGAAAAAACAAGGCTCAAAGATTCCTTTGAATCTCCCAATCCGTGACACCTGTGTGAAAAATCAAAAGAGGTTAATGTTCTTGGTTCCATGCTTGAAAATAATCTCCTTTTTATTTTTAAAATTCATCCTGGTTCACCCGGAAATCCTCCTAGAAGTCAACTGGTCAAAAATATCAGTTCAACAGTCTTAGAACAGAGTTTCTACTGCACATTTTGTAGCGCATTTCGTAGCATGTGTCTAAATTTGCAGCGCCTGAGATATTTCATAGCGCAAAAGGATAATCAAGTAGCCAAACCCTTCCTGACCTCCAAACAAGAAAAAAAATCTCATGGAGTACATGATGGCTATGAGGTTGATGCCGGTAATTTCATATTTGCACTTAGATGCCTGCAAGCTACCTAACCTCCAACCCTCTTCCTTAACTAGTTCCCAGTGCCAGTTCACAGTGCCAACTCAAATATAGCTTGCACACTTCGAGGGGGATGTTAATTGATGGTATGACATAATCCTTGGAGAACATGATCAATCTTATGTGTTAACAATGGGCACCGCTCTATTATATTGATTTATTGCAAATTAAGTGGTGTGATTTGTTACTAGGAATGCACCAATGCTACCATGTTATTGAAGCATCATTGTTTTGTTTAACAGTGCATTGTGAATCGTAGAGAACCATAGACGAGGCGTCAAGGGAAACGTCTCGGAATGCCAAATCAATCAATATTTGTTCCGGTGTGGTTATGTTAATGACACACTTGCATTTGTTTAAAATGGTTGAATTGCTCAATTATATTTCATGTGTCATATTTTTAGCGGTGCGCTTGGTTAAGTGGAATGCATTGGTGCTTCTATGTTCGAAAATCACCAACATTTTATTTATTGAGCGTTGCCCTTTATATTGCACCAGATTTAGGTTGTTTAAGTGGAAGCACCGCTTAATGTAAAACGTATATGCACCAGAGGCAGTGCTTACTGTGAAGTTAGCACATGATGCATCACACTAAGGTGAGCTGAATCAAAACGGTGCACTGCGTGGAGTTGAAAAAAAATGAAAAAGTCCCAAATTTCAAGATAAATTTAAACTTTAAACTCATGAAAATGGAAATGGGAAGGTAATAAACAAATTACTTAGACTCTTATGTCCCAAGGAGCCTTGGTTCCTTCATTGAGAGGAAATGAAAATTCATGGTAATTTCCAAAAAATGGAAATATTTGGAATATTGATTGATGGAATTATCCAAATCATTGAGGAGCACTGGAAACATCGCATCCATGAAAATAGAGTAAGAATCAATGCTTTCTTGAGAGATTGGAAGCACATGATGTGGTGTCGCAATGAAAATTGGTCTGGTGATTTCTTTTTATTTACCCATACTGCGGTGTGCCATTGACATTTTGTATGCACCACTACATAAGATTCAATGGCACCAGTGGGCTTTGATTAGTGCTTTTTATTTTGTTATAACTTATGATGGTGCATTTGAGCATCTATGCACTAGTTCGTTATGTTTTATTTGATCATCGAGATAGATGTATTGTATAAGCGCACTGAACAAAATTGTACGTAAAAACAATTTGATCGCTCGCATCCACTAACAACCTCTGCTATGAATAGTGGAAGTTTGTTTAAACATTTAAGCATCAGTGCAGTATGTTTAGATGCACACTAATGCGTATATACNAAAAAAAAAAAAAAAAACCTATAGCTGCATGCCTCTACTAACAACCTGTGTTATAAACAACTAAGGGATAATTTTTTGGGGGAGGTTCCATAAAAATATCTGCAAGAAGGTGTTATTCTTGTAGTGACATTAAAAAAATTTCCCCAAGTCTATTAATGTATTTTGGATCAAGCTCTTATTAATGTACACGTCTACTATAGGAATTTCTAGATTAGAGTACTTGGGTGTGAAAACCTTTCCTAACATGAGATCAACAAGTTTCCATATAACATTAATTGGAGTGGGCTCTTTATTATTTCTATCAAGTCTCTTAGTGTAGACTTCTTTGATGAATTCATTGTAAATGGGGACATCCTTAATGGATTAAAGAAGAGGTACCTTTACATAAATATTTTTGAGCTCTCCCATAAGTTCATTTTTTTATTTGGTGTAGGTTTTCTTTTGCTCTGGCCTCCTAAGATAAGGTAGGGTATGTTGTTGAGAGGGATAATTTCCTATTTCTTGATTTTCTTTCTCTTTGGGGTTTTTTTCTTCTATATGTTCAGTGATAAATGGAGGTGAAGGATTCATGACCACTCTTATTGAATGAAATTTTAACTCATTTAATTCCACGGAATTCAATGAGCAATATTGACAGTTTTTCACCTTATTACTGTAGATAGATTGGGCATATCTATTATTGGGGTTTGGTGTAGGTTGAGCAAGAATTTGGGGCTTATTAGGATCTTGTTGAGCAGTACCTTGTACATGAGATATAGGAGGTGCAAGAGGTGCCAACAAATCTTTTTTTTTTTGCCCTTGATGCCTCCGGGATGGTGTAGGATTAAACCATTGGCCTTCAAAAAGGTTGATTTTGATGTTATTGCCACTTTGTGGCATCTAATTTTTCATTTGTCAATTTGGTTGGTGGATACCAATTGGAAGATAGATAGTACATTTGATTATTTTAAACAAAACTAAAATAATGATGATAAGAGTAAGGCATACCTTGTTGGAATGGCCTTGGTTATCCTTGTCTCCTCTAATTAATGAAGCATAATTGTTCCATATTTTATTTTGATCCTTGGTACATACCCTTCAAATTAGGTAAGGAAGAAAATTTGATTATTTAATGATCCTCTTCACAAATTTCACATACTCCCATTGTATTTAGTGGGCATTCATTCTTGGCATGTTTCCTTCTATACTTACGGACAAAATAGCCAAGGATATTTGAGCTTCTTCTCACTTCCTCGTAATCTGTATGGTTCCCAACTACATGGCCAAAGAATGCAAGACATCATTTTTCATATCTTCTAATAAGTTTCCAAAATCATTTTTTGTTAGACTTGTTGCTATAGATTTTGAGGACCATGGGACAACATTTTGTTGATGGGGCGGAATACCCGACATCAACAACATGAGTTTAACCTAGAAAAGAGGTTGACTTAGACTCTTTCTTGTTCGGTATGGAAAAATCGTCTAGATTAATATCTTGGAAACCTTTCGATGAGCTTTACATATGTGGAAAAAGTTCTTTAATCTAATAATTCAAACTATTCTAATGAATTTAATGTTAATAATATAAGATATTTAAAGTTAATCTAACTCTAATTCTATTACTAACTTATGAAAGAAAGGATAAAATATTAAATGTTTAATTTTCTTTATAGATTACAAGCAGTAATTTTTTTCTAATAATGACAATAGATTTAAACAAATAACTAGTGTTTAACTATGAATAATCTTTAATAAATTAATAGTTACAATTTAATATCCACGTCATCCAAAATATTATTAAAGAGAAATAAAACGATGATTGTAAGTAACATTCCATAATAGTCTGTAAAACTTAAATACAATTATTACAATACATCTTTTGTTGACAAAAATTCTAAATAGGCTACAACTTGCATAGAGACGAAATTGATCTCCTTCAGAAACTTTGGCCAAAAATGGCTTCTCCATATTATGAAATGTAGAAAAAGTTCATACCATATCCTGGGGATCAAAAATCCCTTTGTTTCTTTCTTTCTCCTATTTATAAATTCTCGAAGTTAGTTACAGTAAATAATTTCTCATTCTAAAACCCTAACTATCTTTATGAAGATTAGAAGAACTAGGAGACTTTTCTTTTGATATCTCTTTAGCAAAATTTTCCCATGCTTCAAATAAATGTTTACATAGTTCAAATTTGGGAAAAATATGTTGACTATGTGGGGCCCACAAAATAAATAAACATTTAGAGAATTTATTTATCTATTTTGGGAATTGAATATTGAATGCAAGAGATATCTTTAGCTACATTTTTCCCAAAAATTTTCAAATGAACTTTACTCACATATGAAATGCTTCTAATATCTATCTTGTTTCATTGTAATGTTTTCTCTAGAGATTATATCACTTGAGATGTTGGAAGAAAGTCGTATGGTGATCCTAATGATGGAATTTGATACTCAGTTACAACATCTTCCATATAATCCCATATCTTCAAACATGCCATTCATTCTTCTTCTAAGTGCATGTAGGTATCTTGAGATATCTCCTACCAATATATAAGCCCTTGCTCTAATTCAAACATTTCTTCTTGCTTCAAAATAGGAATTCTTAGGGTTTTTTCTCTGATCACTTGTTGTTCTTCTCTAATAGCATTGAACCGACATTGTGTTCATTCATGAGTGACTTTCCAGGATTAGATTTATTTATATAATATAAAAATATTAATACATAACTATTTTCACTGAAGATTTTTCATGAAGAAATACCTTTTAACTTTTGCACTTTCTTCATTTTCTTCTAGAGAACATTCATTGAATTTGTGACCATTTCTTGAGCTAATTTATAATATCTTATCTAGTTTTCAAGTAGTGTTATTTCATCTTTGTACTTTTGAATGATCATTTCTTTAGTCTTAGCTCTATCCAAAGTGGCCTGAGCTATTTCCAATCCTGTTGAAACTAGTGTTGACAAATTAATCTTCTTGGTATATAACACTTCTACTTCAGTTGTACAAATTATCGTGTTATCTAAGTCTAACTTTATTTTCCTTTGTGTTTACTTGATAATTGACTACTTCATTTTATTCTAAGCTATTAGCTCAAGATCAACATCATCATCAAGTGGATCAGATATAGATGTGTCTCCCCATGTTAGCATATTTTCTGGCTTGCTTGGTGTTATCACCTATTGACCAATTGTATTCTTGCCTTTATCTCCTTTACAAGTGATTTTTTTATATTTTATAATGATTAGATCTTCCATAGTATGATATATCCCATAATCAACATTTGAAGTTTTAATATACTGATTTTCAGATAGTTCTTGAGTTTCAAATTCATTTTCTCTTCTTGTATCTAGTTATTATCCTTAATTTGACTTTCCTTTGTTGCTTGTCCTTGTTGTCATGCAACCTCCTCTTATTTTTTATTTTCCTTGGTAGCTGTATTGATTCTAGTCTCTTCATATTCTTTTGCCTTTTTTTCAACAACCTTCTTTTCTATAACTTCTTCTGCCTTATTTTTTGCAATATCCTTCTCTTTAGATTCCATTTCCTCTTACCATTTTCTTAGTAATTCTACTCAATCATCTTCTTCTTTTTCTTCTTGGTTGCTTCGTCTCTCCCTTTGGCCTCTTTGGTTTCTTTTAGTTTTTGTTCTGATTCAACTACTTTTTTCAATCTTTCAGCCTCAACAAATTTCATTGGCTTTTTAGTCTCTACCTCTTGTTTTGCTTTATCATTTGATTCTTTCTTCCTTTTGATTTCACCTACTTCTCTTTTCAATTTATGAGCTTCATTATGCTTTTTATTTTCTTCCAATTATTGATCCTTCTATTGAAAGGAACATTTTTCTTGTAGCATGATCCTTTATTGGACTTGTTCCCAAGAAGCAACACTTAATTCATAAATATCTTTTTGATCCCAATGTTCATGAGTGTAGGGATAGGATCTATTTAGTTGTTACTCATTCTATGTTACTAAGACTTTAGGATCACACATCTTGAATTTCGCTTGAGGTAACTTTTATTCTATAACATCCCGCTCTTGCATGCACTGAGTGGACTTATTATTTGAGGACACTTGCGTGCAAGTGATCTGGGTCGTTATATTATTGGTTGTTTTGATTATGATTATGAGACATTTTGGATTTGATGTTATGCTATTTTTGTTGTATTTACATCGACATGTGTTATTGATTGGGTTATCCTGAGTGTGCAGGACTCTGGACGTTGAGGAGGTCGAGGCATCAATGAAACTTCATGGACTCTCGATCGAGTCAAGGAGTGGACTGTTAGGGTTTGACTGTTGTTGATGTGACATATGTACATACGATTAGATGTTATGATGTTGATTATTATTGCTGACATGATTCATTGATGGATGCAGGTTGACGATATCTTGTCGGTCAGACTCACATTTGGAGTAGAGGGGTCACGAATGACAACCGAAGACATTGAGGGAGAGGTGTGGTTGAAGCCCTACCATAGCCTACTAGCACTCTTGTTGTGGCTCGAACTGTAGGTTAACTATTACCTAGTTCGAGAATACCCACGATGTAGTGAGGGCAGACTGTGACAGTCGATCACGATGATTCTAAGGGGTGCGCAATAAGTTAAGATATGTATTCCTTAGAGGCCCTTAGTCTCCCACAAGATCACCTGACGAAGTATTGACTCCAGGGGTTTGACGTCTACCAAATTCATTCAAGAGGCAAGTGGCACCCTTGGAGAACGTAATTCATCTTGAAGGGCATGTCGCGCAAATGAAACGAAAAGAGGTGAGTGGCACCCTTGGAGCACGTAGTGCATCTTGAAGAGCACGCCATGATTTTAACTATGGTAAGTTAATAAAACTAGTGCCTAGAAAACTATGCCTCCTTACGACCTTGTTGGCCTTAAAATAAATGATGTGATAAGTAAAGTTTAATAACAAATTTTTCCCTTAAGAACTGTCGCCAAGCCTAGTGAATTGAAAACCTAGGTCTGAGTAGAACCCTTGAACCAAAAAACAAAAAAACTAATTAGACATGTAACAAGAAGGGGGTAAAGAAAATTCAAGCATTAATAATTAAAGTGGGAATTTTAATAAAGGTTTAATTAAAGAAAGGGGCAATTGGTTGTTTTTGTCTAAACTTGCTAATTTTGAACTTAGTTAGAAAAAGGGGAAACTTAAAGAAAAAGGGAAACTTAAAGAAAGGGGGGAAACTTAAAGGAAAAGGGAAACTTAAAGAAAAGGGGAAACTTAAGGAAAAAGGGGAATGTCTAACTTAGTAAGAAATCTAGCCTTTGGAACTTTCTATTTATGAAGTCAACTAGGAATTAAGTAAGGCGTAAGTCATTTAAGAATTGTAAGGGAATAATGGGACACCGAGGAGCATTTTTAGGAACGCTTTTGAGTGGGTGAGGGAAATAGGAATATTTAATTAATTAATAAATTGATTTTCTGGTGCAACTAGGGGATTGGGCGACATGTGTACGGGGGAGGTTTTTCCTAATTAAATAAATGAAAAAGGAATCTAATGAGGTTTTGGGAAACTAATGACTAAGAAACTCTATAAAAAGGATGGCGAAGGAGGATTATGGATCACATCTAGCTTTTGTAACATTACGCTACTGAAATTTCATATTGACTGGACTTTATCTTGTGGGAGTTGGGATACCCAACTCAGATAATGAGTGGTAGCTCGACCCTGCTAGGCGAGTTGGGTGCTAGCATTCTCCGGTATCGTGTGCGTGTCCCCTTTGAAGCTAGGGGGGATCAAGGGGAAGAAGAGTACCCCTAGCATTGGTTGGGAGGTACTGATGAGGTCTCATCGGTCGGAAAGCGGGATCTGGATAGAACGAACACGAGGGAGGACATCTTCGCCTCGTCGTCGTCGGTAAAGGTTCACATGTTAAAGTTTTTACTTGCAATAAAATTTAATTTACACTTGTTTATTATATTGTATTCGGATTATAATTTCATTGCCATGAGATTTCCTTGCACATGTATTTCTACGGTAATTGTAATAGATTATTTTTCGTAAAATCATAATTTGTAATGGTAATCTGGCAGAAGAAAAATAAAACTATTTGTACATACATAACCACATTGGAAGAACTGTTGCATAGGATAGAAATGGTTTTCTTTCGAATTTTGGTAAGAATGTAGTCTCCTTAGGGATTCCTTGAGAATTATGTTATCAATGTAATGCCCTTGTCTCTTTATTTGTCCTGTAAGAAACCTTGCTATCCACCGTATCTTTTATTTCTGATTTACTGTCTAATTGTGCATGGCCAGAATGAGCCCCAGACTCAAAACCTTGCCTGCACTTATGAGGGTAAAATGTTAATTAGATACTTATACATTGTTGCACAATTCCAAACCTGTATTAAATATATTTACCATGTGCCTCGTTTAGCTAGATTGATTACAATGCTTTCTTTATGGTTCGTCTAATGTATGTCAGTGCAAACTGGACTTAGAAAAGGTTGGATTTTATGTATTGGTTGATGGTTTAGAGATTTTACGTTTTCACTTGGAATCCTAGTGCGCTTGTCGCAATGTGGCGACATGATTCCCTAAAAGGAATCGTTTCACACATTGATAGATAAGCACATTTCAAACCTAGCTAGGTCATGCGCTCCTCGTTTAGGGTGAAGTGGTTGTTGTAATTGATGTTTGGTACTTTGTCCTGTAACATTTTATTGTATTTGTTTCTCACTCGCCATAAGATTTCTAGTCACTTGTGTCGTTGATATTTATTGCATGGGTTGATCTGATGTTGGTAGTTAGCTTAGTCGATGTTGGCATAGGGGCAGACCCAGGGTTCAATTCTACAACATCGCACCAACAAAACCCTAAATACTGGCCCTTTCGGCAACACTTGCGAAGCAGATGAAGTCTCACCCGAGGTAGAGGCAGGGGCGGTTGCAGGACTCAAGTTTCTGTAACCTTATCTGTGACACAGATCTGTGATTATAATACTTGATAGATCACTTAGCACCGTTAGTTCATCATTATTTAACCAATATCTACTCCGCAGAGAAAACAGAGCATCGTAGCATTCACCCTGATCTAATGTATTTAAGCACTCACCATAAATAAATGGATCAGATCTAGCAGATTTAAGCACTAAGCAATTTCACATAGGTCAGATCTAGCATCCGGGGTCATCATAAGCACAAAGCACAAACAGATATATCTATCTATATCAAATCACTTAGCAAGTAAAGACATAAACACATCAGAAAATTGCACAAAGAAGAATAACATTGTATTTACGTGGTTCATCCCCACCCTGGGGCTCCTTCCACCAACTCTTATTCTTTGTTAGCTTCAATCATTCATCTACATGAATAGAGCCACAAAAACCCTACTCTGCATACGACAGGAGATCTACGCGCACCTCACCAGATCCTCCTTCCCCGAGATAGGTCTAGCACAAAGCCTTTCACAGTCTGTTACAACCACTTGCACTTAGCTCTACAAGTTTCTCACAATATGCATAGAGCATCTACAAACCATACTTGCACTTAGCACTTAGCTTATCATCCAGGCTACTTATGTCACCTAGATACTTATTTATACTTTACAAAATAGGCCTAAACATGGGTAAACCCATGGGCCAACATCCCATACCCGTTACATAATCCCAAATCCCAAAAAGGACCCAAAAAGGGGTCGAGATCCCGCGATCTCTACTTCGTCTTGCGCTCCACCTTCAACAGGTTGTCGAAGTCCCAAAATAGGTCGACTTGATCAAGGATCTCCCAAAACTTGGTCAAGGGTCAACAAGCCCCCAAGACTCACCTGTGACTCATCCTGAATCACTCTGGTCTGACTAGTTCTGCTTCGAACGCCTTGATCTTGGCTCAAGATGCTTCAACTTGTTGTTGTGCTACGACCTGTTGTTTAGTGAACTCTTGGATGATTGCATCGTTAATAGGTCCCTCTAGACGTTGTTCAACTGTAGTGACAACCTGCTCTATCTCTGCTCCTTGGCCTTCTACCTCTCTAAACAATTGATAGACCTTATCTTGTACAGGTTGGAGCCTCTAAGTTACTTCCATAACTCTGCTCTGGATAGTGTGGACCTGTTGTTGTGCAGTGCGCTTCTCTTGGGATCACTTCATTCTTTCCACAACTGACATGGGCTTCAAATGCACATGTATCTTTTCGGCTTGATACTTTGCCTCTTGGAGTTGCGACTCCAGTGCCTTCAATTTTGGGTTCTCCATGAGTTGTTCATAGGTCTGGGAACTACGATCAGTGAGTTGCTTACATTCCATGGTAAGAGTATTTATCCTTTCAACTTCACTCTAGGCGGTTGCTTCTCTTTGGTCTCTTACATCTTCTGGGGTCTCAGGTACAGTGAGTAGCTCCAAATATGCTATGCATTACCGTAGCTACTGGATGGCTTCTGCGAGCTGGTTCACCTGCTATGTAACTTGGTCTTCTGCCTTGATTTATAATACTGTCACAGAGCGAAGTGCTCTGTTGACCACTTATTTTACTTCGAGTTTCTCCACGAGCAACTGTTCCTTTTCTTGTTGTAGTTGTGCTTTCTCTTCATCAAACTTCGCTTGGAGAGCAAGCTTTTCCTATTCTACAACACTACGTTGCTCTACGAGTACTCCTTGTACTTGTTTCAAAGCCTAGGTGGCTTGCTCTATTTCTTCCTGTGCTCATCAAAAGCGAGCTTCGACTGTATCGACTAGGTGGTGGAGTTGGGTTGTCTCATCTCCCAATTCTGGTTATCCCAGCATAGTGGAGACTACGTGGCTAGATTGTAGGGCCTGATGTACCCCTCGGAGTTCAGTCTCAATTCGATCATATATCTCCTCTTGTTTTTCTTCTTGTTTCTCTGTTATTTCCAGCGAAGCATCTTGCAGGGCTGCTATGAGGAAGTCGAATTCATCGGAGGTGAGGACAGTCTGCATCTTGGTCATGGTGGCCTTCAATTTATTCTGAGAGGAAGGTTTTGGAGGTGAACCTTTACTCTTCTTCATGTGATCAACCTCATCTATTTGTTGTTCTTCTTCTTCTTTTTCATCTAAATCTTTGCCATCACCTCCTTTCTTTGGTGATATGGAAGCAGTCTTCACGGATGCACTGTCTAATCCTTGGACCTCTTTAGTCTTCTTTGTCCTGCTAGGTCCTGGTGTATCCTGGGTTGTTTATGGGCTATCGATGTCAAATATCTCTGCAGGGTCTGCTGGAATAAGGAGGTCCACCGACCAGTCCTTAGGGATCTCCTCCAAGTCCTCCTCCGTCAGCTTATAGTAGGATTGAATTTGTTGCTTGTGTTTGTCAGCACGCATTGTGATGTAAATAAAATGTCGATATGCTCTGAACTTCATCAAAGGCCTGAACTAGTGTAGAGTGTTCAGAGTCATGCGAGGCTCAGACTGTATGGATATCTTCAACTAATTGTAGTAGGTATGAAATACAGCATTTGACTTCCATTATTTATTCATATCTCTTGAATACCACAGTGTACTGAACTTCACAGCCAGCAGTTCAAATAGCTCGATATCTGGGAAGGTCGCACCTTCCGGCATCTCCCAGGCAATAAAATATATAAGGATCAAGAGCTAGATGAAATGAAATTCATATCCTTGATCCTGTGCTTCTCTGCAGTTGATTTCCAACTGGTTCACCAGTTACTTCACCCAGTTTATCTGAAGTCCTTCCACGCACTTCCCTACGAGGTCGACTACAAAACCAGTGACTTGGGTAGGTTGGTTCTTTCTTACTAACTTCCTTGCAATCAACTGACAAGCGAGGCACATTGCGCCACTCTGGATAGAAGCTACCTTGTATCCTAGCATTATCTTCTCGACATCGCCATAAGTGTCCTTGATCTCCTGTGCTAGAGCTTGATCCATGGCTTTTCCGTGGTAAAACTCTTGTGGATCAGGTCCTTGCATACTCAACCCTGTGATCTGATTGATCAGCATTGGATCAACTATTATACGATGGTTTAGCCACAAATATCCTCCATGGTAATAAGAAAGTTGCAGCTTGACATAGGCATTGACTTATGGGTGTCTACCAAAGTGGGGAGTCTTCATGACGTTCAGCAAGGTGGACTACGCGAGGTTCATAGTCCATGACTGGGGGATTATCTTCGAATTCTTCCCCTTAATTTTGGTCAGGTACTTATGTGGGGAAAACATGTTATAGACTTTGCGATCTCTGAGGTTGAAGTCATTAAACTTCAACGCTGCAATCTTATCTTGGTCTGCTTGAACTGCATGTATCCCCTTCACGAGGTACGTTGTAACCAAGGTGTATTCAAAATCTCTGGGCACATTGTCTCGATTTACTGCGTCACTCAGAGGTGGTATGTAAGTGGGTAATATGGTTGGGATAAATTTTGCATTCGCTAGATCATCCCTGTGCTTGGTTCGCTTTTCATCTGATGGTCGGGATGGTCCGGCTCCATGAGCAATGGACGGACAGGCTTACAATCCTCTCGTCGATGATGCTTGTACACATGTATACATCGACATGACTCTTTCATTCATGAGGTCGATCAGAACTTCTTCAACATCTTTCTCTGCAGCGCTCAACTCGTCTAACATACACGCTCGGGGTTAAAAATCTCGGGTTCGAAGGGTAACTTAGACACAGTAATGGGATATAGAGCAAGAGCATGATGATCACTGTGAAAAATCAAATTAGTCTCCGGGCTCAAACTCTCGGTTGAAAAAATTGTTCTTGGTGCATGGCTCGATGGGATAAATAGGTAACTCGACAACAAATCTCTTACAACGAGTTAGAATCCATCATTAACTTTGTTCTGTCCAATACGACGTAGTTCCAACGGTCTGATGGCGAGTTGTCTGACCATAAATTCCTTTCTACCCATTTGGAGCGTTGTTGTTATGGTTATAATGTCCCCAATGGCTATATAGCTTTTCCATGGCGAAGTGCCATGTGTCATTGTTCTTATATCCCAGCGAAGTTCCAATTTTTCAAATTTTCCTCCTGCAAGGTTCCCTTTGGAACCTTTTGCAACTAGTCGATCTTAGCTCTCTTCTTACTTAGATTTCTAGCCTTCTTCCCAGTGAGCTTCGTCTCGGTATGATTTTTTCCGTTTTGATTCTTATCTTCTTTTGGCATAGTTACTTCGCGTTGTTGAGATTCTTTCCTAAGATTTGAGGGTGATCCTTCTTCTTTATCTGGAATAGGTACTTCAATCTTCTATGGGTATTCTAGTGTTCTTGCAACTTTGACATTCAAGTCTCTGGTTTTAAATAGCTTCGATATGTTCTTGTGTTCTTCAATCAAGTGTGTGATCCTTCTAGTCATGAATTATTTTAACTCTTGACTCTTTTGTTCTAAAACTTCTTCTTCTTCTTGTCTTCTGGCCTGATCTCTTTCAATCCAAGGTTTTCCTAGTAGCATGGTAAATGGGGTGTTGTTCTCAATAAATTTAATAATCTCAAAATCTTCCTCTGTCGAAGTTCCATTGGCATTCATAGGTATCCAGGTGAGCTTTCCACATAGGTTTATCAACTTTCCTTTGAATATTCTTATTCCTCCTAATGAAGGAATCATAGAAGGCCTCCCTATAGCTTTCCAAGTTCTCTCTGTCATGATATTTACCTATGTTTCCTCATCTAGAACACAGTCAATGTCGAAGTCTCCTATTATTGATTCAAGACATTCTTTTTCTTTGAAGATATATGATAATCTGACCTGTTGGTGGTCATTCAGGGTTTCTTTCATCTGTAGCAATAGTTTCTCTGATTCTTTCTGGGATTCTATCATAATCTTAGTTTCTGGATCTGCTTTAGGGTTTTCTTGGTTCATATTCATTCTTTCAACCTTAGCAATCATTCTAGGGAAATCCAATACTTCATGGTCCATAGCTTTACAACAAAGACAACTAGGTCTTCTCCCAGGGCATTCCTTAGCAAGATGTCTCAGTCTTTTTCAATTGTAACAGAGGGTTAATCCTCTCTTTATTTTAAATGATCCCCATCCTTTCCTGTACTGCATGCTAGGATCATGGTAGCTAACCTGCAAACATTTCTTTCTAGGAACCTGCATACACTTATTAGTCCAAACATTCTTTCTATGCATAGGTATAACATATTTTTCACTATTCTTATCAGATCTACTCATATAAAATCTTATTTCATCTATTAATACCCTAGTTTTCAATCTAGGATAGAATCTATCAAACATACCTAGATCCATACTGCTGAAATAAAAATTTCCACTTATCTTACTTCTACAGAGAACAAAGCTTTCAGATCTAGAACTTTTCAATATTCTTACCTTTATCATAGCAAAGAGCTTTTAGATCTTACCTCTTTTATTCAGATTAGACTTATTTTCCTTAGCATAGAGATTGTCAAACTAAGTAGAGTACTACACACTAGAGCAACAGATCTACGCACAGAGCTTTCACAATTTCAGGTCGGATCTTTGCACAAAGATTCTTCTTCCTCAGTTCCCAGCAATCACAGTTTTAGGTCCCAGCAATGAAACCATTTTTTGGAACAGGGGCATACCCAAGGTTCAAAACTACAACTGCGCACCAACAAAACCCTAACTACTGGCCCTTTCAGTAACACCTGCAAAGAAGATGAAGTCTCACTTGAGGTAGAGGCAGGAGTGGTTGCAAGACTCAGTTGTCTGCAACCTTATCTGGGACACAGATCTGTGATTATAATACTTGATAGAGCACTTAGCACCATTATTTAATCATTATTTAACCAATATATACTCCCAAGAGAAAACAGAGCATCACAACATTCACCCTAATCTAATGTATTTAAGCACTAAGCATAAATAAATGGATCAGATCTAGCAGAATTAAGCACTAAGAAAGTTCACATAGGTCAGATCTAGCATCCAGGGTCATCATAAGAACAAAGCACAAACAGATATATCTATTTATATCAAATCACATAGCAAGTAAAGACATAAACACATCAGAACATCGTGCAGATCATAATAACACAGTATTTACATGGTTCACCCCCAACCTGGGGCTACGTCCACCAAATCTTCTTCTTTATTATCTTCAATCAGTCATCTACATTCACAGAGCCAAAAAAACCCTACTCCGCATAGGATAAGAGATCTGTGCACACCTTTCCAGATCCTCCCTCCCCGAACTAGGTCTAGCACAAAGCCTTTCACAATCTATTACAACCACTTGCACTTAGCTCTACAAAAATCTCACAATATGCACAGAGCATCTACAAACCATACTTGCACTTAGCACTTAGCTTATCGACCATGCTACTTATGTCACCTAGCTACTTATTTATACTTTGTAAAATAGGCCTAAACATGGGTAAACCCATGGGTCGACATCCTATACCCGTTACATAATCCAAAATCCTAAAAAGGACCCAAAAAGGGGTCGAGATCCCACGATCTCTGCTTCGTCTTGCGCTCCACCTTTGATAGGCTTTCGAAGTCCCAAAATAGGTAAAATTGACCAAGGATCTCCCAAAACTTGGTCAAGGGCCAACATTCGACTTGGTCTTGTTTGTGTCAGGAACCTGGGTTTGAGTGTTGCTTGTGTGTTCTAGAGGTCCTAACCATTGTTGGGTAGGACGAGCGGGTGGTCATTCTTATTCTTCATCTGTTTGAATGTCGTACACTGCTTCTTGATGCTTGATGAAATAATATGTTAGTTTGTTATGTTTGTTGTTGTATGAGTTGCATGCATTGTATTCGTATTCATGTTGTGATGTTGAGTGTAATGTCATTATTAACTTCCTACACAAAAAACAAATATACTTGTTATGTGAGGCTTGTTGTCATAATGACAGGGTTCATTACATATGGTATCAGAGCGGGTTCGACCCGCGACTTGGGATCACTATGGCTTCCGTTGATTAGATAATTGATTATTATTTCACTAATTAAATAGATTTGTATTCATACATGTAATCATGGTTAGAGGAAGCTGCATAGGCAGACGACGGGGTGCTAGGGGAGAAGGTGTGACGCCCCCGGTAGCATCCAGGCCTGAGGGGTCTAACCCCTAGGGAGACGAACAAGTTGTCAGGCAGAAACATATAGTTTTGGGTGATGTGGTTAGGTTGATGAGGTCCTTTCAGAGGATGTCTGAAGCATAGATCAACCATTTGGATAGAGAGGAGGCCAGGGCATCGACACTTTCTGAGGGTCCACCGCACACTCCGTCCGGTACTGGTAGCATTCACCGTGAACTCGAGAAGGTCAAATTTCTGGAGTTCTTTGGTGCCCCGAAGGGTGTAGCTTCCGATGCATGGTTGGAGAATATGGTGATGTGCTTTTCACTTCGAGACTAAACCTCCAACATGAAGGTCTGCATGGAGGTCTTTCAACTGAAGGGGAGCGCTCTTCTATGGTGGAAGACGCTCTTGCCGCAATTGAACATGACATTCAAAGAAGTGTCATGGGAATTGTTCGAGGAACAGTTTTGGGAGAGGTATCTATTTGAGGAATTCATTGAGTGTCATCTCAACGAGTTCAATGCCTTATGATAGGGTGGTCATATGGTGCTCGAGTATGAGGATCATTTTATGGAGCTACTTCGGTATGCTCTGCACCTGAACACCCAGAAAATTAAGGTCAAAAAGTTCGTGTTCATCCTTAACTTCAGCATTCGTGCAAAGGTGAGGATTTTGATGCCTCAAACCTTGCATGATGTTATCCAGAAGGCACTCATAGTAGAGTAGGAGCTTATCAGCGGGGGTCAGAGTAGGACTCCAGCGAGACCTACAGGATAGGCGTCATCTGGTGCGCAGTAGCATCAGACACCAGCTAGACATACACCAAGATATAGTGGCATCCAAAGAGGATCCACTTTCACTACACCTCGACGACCATCACCTCAACAGTGGAATCCTTACCGAGATCCATAGCACCAGCAACAGTGTCGACCGCAGCAGCAGTATTTTAGGCCTGTTCAACAAAACAGACTAGGGCTCCAGGTCGGTGGGCTGTCAGCTTCTACTTTGGGTACTAGGATTACTTGACTAAAGAAAGGGTGTTGGACATGTGGAGAGACACATTACCAATGTGACTTCCCAGTGGAGAGGACCAAGGCATCTGGATCAGTCGAACCCACTACCATGGGATATTTTGGCAAGGCCCATCGAATACATGCAGCAATGAATAAATGCTAGGCAGAGCACCAGTCGACTTTGTTCGAGACGTCAGGTATCATCGTTGACCAGACCCTTAGTATTTTGATAGATCCAGGTGCTACAAAGAGTTTTATTTCAAGTGCAGTGCTAAGAATAATTAAGGTAAAGGTAGTCGAACAAGACGATTTTAGCTTTGTAGAAATGTCTTCGGGAGCCAAACAGACGGTTGGAGGGAAGGTTACAGGTTGTAGCCTTAACCTGGGAGAATTTGTCACGAGGGCCAACCTATACATCACGATCTTAGGGCCTTATGACGTCGTGATTGGTATGGACTTATTGGAATCACATGAGGCAATACTCAACTGTAAGACGAAACGGTTGAGCTTGGTCGATGATGAGGACCAGAGACGCGTTATTCTAGGTCGAAACCAAGGATTTTCCCTTAGGTTCATCTCTTCCTTGAAAATATGGAAGATCATGTGCAAGGGATGTAAGATATATGTGATCCTTGCATTAAATGAGAACGGCATAGCGGAAGGTCTAGAAAACCTTCTGGTGGTGCGAGAGTTTGTGAATGTCTACCCCAAGGAGTTACCTGGGATGTTGCTAGAGAGGGAATTGGAATTTACCATCGACCTAAAACTGGGAACTAAACCGATAGCAATAACTCCTTATCGAATGTCGACCCCGGAGTTACAAGAGTTGAAGATGCAACTGAAGGATTTGTTGGACCTAGGACTTATACATCCAAGTGTGTCATCGTGGGGTGCACCTGTTATCTTCATACGGAAGAAAGATGGGTTGTGGAGACTCTGCATTGACTATCGTCAATTGAACAAGGAAATGATCAATAATCAGTATCTTTTGCCAAGGATTGATGATATGTTTGATCAAATGAAAGGTGTGATGGTGTTTTCAAATATCGATTTGAGATCAGGGTATCACCAGTTACGGATCAAGGAGGATGACATCCCTAAGACCACCTTTAAGATGATGTTTGGACATTATGAGTTTATTGTTTTACCATTTGGACTAATGAATGCCCCAGGGGTATTTATGAGTTTGATGAATGGGGTGTTCTACGAATACTTGGAAAAGTTCATCCAAGTATTCATTGACAATATTTTGATATATTCTCGGATGATGGAGGAGCATGATGAGCACTTGATCTTGGTGTTATAACCCTATAATTTATAGGATCATCTAGTGACTGGAAAAAAAAGTCACTATTGGTGTATGTTGTCTTGCAAATAATATTTCATTCTTGCAAATTATTTTCAAAAAGAAAGAAAAGAAATGAAAAGAAAAGAAAAGAAAGAAAAAAGAAAAGAAAATAATAAAAGAGGGCACAAAAGAAATGGATAAAAGCCCCATGCAATAATAATAATGACTTGATCCATACAGTTTAAACATGGCCAAGTCCTTTTGAATTTATGTTGATAGGTTTAGTGAATAATCCTGGATAAATTGTTTAATCTTAACTGGGTATTTAGGTTAGCTATTGAATAAATTTGATCAAACTCTTTAATCTTGATCAAATAGCCCTAGGGTAGAGTAATTTATTAGCCCAATAGTCTAACCTGGGCTAAATGTTTAGGTAGGTAGGTTAGGACATAGGCTAGCCATTTCTTCCTTCAATAAACATGCTTGATGTTCAAAGAAAATTCATGATGTTGATGTTGAGTTGTGTTTCCTAACCCCATGGTGACAAAAGTAAAAGGAAGCAGCAAAAACCCACAAAGAGAATGATATCCTAAGTTTCGCTGCACATTCTTGATTCACGTCCAGAGAGTAAAGAGTGCCCAGAAATCTACGGTTGATCTAATGGAACACAGATCAATGGTGGAAAGCATATCTCGGACCCCCCCCCCCCCC